>CM043316.1:12101235-12569665 GCA_023736055.1 Quercus glauca | reverse complement strand
ATATATATCAACAGCGAGCTCTGATGCTAAATGTAATCATACGTTTGTCAAACAATAAAGTTACTGTTTCAAACAGCTTAAATCTTGATTTTAACCAAATGAAATACAATTCTCAATCTCGGCCTATGGTAACTTTCTTACTTTGATACTTTGGGGATGTATGTATGATACCCATTGATGATGTCAAGAAAATCACCAGTGAGCCACACAATACCTATGCGCTCGAATGTGTTAGAAAATTGTTAGGTTTTAGATTTGCAATATCCCATTGACAATTTAATTTGAAAAAAGTCCATAAAATAATGTCGGTTAAATTGTTGAAAGTCAAGTTTGTTTGAAGCAGCGTGAAGAAGTCTATTTTGTGCAAGCTGATAATCCTAGTGATAAATGATTATTTTGTGGATCACATAATTGAGACAAATTGATAAATGGGTATCATACATACATCCCCAAAGTATCAAAGTAAGAAAGTTACCATAGGCCGAGATTGAGAATTGTATTTCATTTGGTTAAAATCAAGATTTAAGCTGTTTGAAACAGTAACTTTATTGTTTGACAAACGTATGATTACATTTAGCATCAGAGCTCGCTGTTGATATATATATATTTCTTTTGGTGTTTTTGGGGGGGGGGGGGGGGGGGGGGGGGGGGGGGGGTTGTGGGTTGGGGGGAGTGGGAGTGGGGAGGGATAGAAATAAGGATATTATTAAAGCACAAACAGCAAAACAAGTATCAACAACAGAGCTCTCTGTTGATAGTTGGGAAACCATATCATTTTTGTTACGTAAACCTGCACAACAAAGAATAGAAAAACCTTGCGAAGAGCACTAGTGTGGTGTTGGCCAAGTACCCTCCGAAGGTTAAGTTAGAACTTCTTCAACTTTAGAATGCTAGAGAGGGGTTAATTATGCGTACCTTGATTTGTGAGGGTATTGGGACTTTTATAGTAATAGAAGATTGACATCTCTTCCTTCGCGCGGAAGTCTTTTCCTTATAGGACTCTTCTTTGTAGAATCCTAAACGTGATGGACAAGGTGTTTCCTTGTAGAGAGAACTAATTAATGAACGTATCTCTTAGAACTTTACTTGTGCTAGAATTCTATTTGTGTGTCTTGTGGATTTTGGACCCATCCAGCCTCGGCCCATAAGGGATGGCCCATCAGGGGACGGCCCGTCAGGGGGGTGGCCCGTCAGGGGACGGCCCGTCATGAGGGTAGCCCGTCAGGAGTGTGGCCTGTCAGGCCCATATTAGTGGAGATTTTTCCCTCTTCAGTTGCCCCCTCACTCCATGAGTCCGTCAGTCTTTATAGGGCATATGGGGTGACGATCCATAGTCATGGTATGACGGGTAGAGGCTTATGGGTTGACGGTTCTACGCCCAATTATAATTTCCAACGGACATTATGACACGTGTCGCCCTACTACTGGCTGTTGTCTTGGATCGAGGTGTCGCCTCGTCTCCCTTGTAATTTCCTTATAAATACCAAACCTTCATCTCTCATTTTCCCATTTTTCACAGAAATACATTGGTCAGAGCGCAATCCATCATCCTTGTCAGACTACATTGACTTACTAGCATCCGTCACCATCATATTTCCTCTGTTCACATACATACTGATTGGTAAGCACTTTTTTGTCCTTTCTTTCTACTGTCAGATTAATTTTTATACTGCTATTTCATACATCCGTTACCCTCTCCATAGACCTGTCATAGTCTTAGGTTTCACCCTTATTGTAGGCAATGTCTAGTGCGTCCAGTAATCAATCAGTTGTCCGTGACGGGGCGGACTATGAGGAGGTATACCCGTCAGGTCACAAAGGCCAGGGTAGTCCAAGCGACGATAGGAGTTCGTCCGCCTCTTCTCCATCCTCAACAAAGGAGGATATGGAATTGGCCGAACCAGAGTTAGGGTCTGAAGCCAATGAGGAGCAACAAATAGGACCCGTCGAAGGGGCTGATGGACCAAGGGAGTTCATCATGCTTCAAGAGTGGACGGTAAATGATTTTACATCAACTATCAAGGAGACCCACTTCAAAACTCTTAGGGCTAACTACCAGATTTCGGATAACATTCCCATCCGTCTGCCTTACAAATCAGAGAAATGTTATTATGATGGGGTAGACGGTGTTGGAGTGTACGAGCAAATGTTGAAGGTAGGACTCAGGTTCCCACTGAGCTCCCTTCATCGTGAACTGCTAAAGTATCTGGGTTTGTCCGTCAATCAAATATCCCCAAATGCCTGGAGGGTCTTCATAGCAATGGAGATTCTTTATGGTGCTTGGTCGGACGGAGCCAAGAGGTTGACAGTGCGAGAGTTTCTACATTGCTACCGTCCGGATGAGATTGACAAATCTAGAGGTATGTACAGTTTTGTACCTAGGAGTTCATTGTTAAAGGTGATATATGAAATCTCAGATTCTAACAGAGACTGGAAGAGTCGTTATTTTTTCTTAGAGGGTGACGGATGGATGTGTCGTCCAGGGGATATCGACCATATGTCTGTTGATACAACATGGGGCATGTTATCTGAGAATGGTATGTGTCCGTCCTAATGTGTGAGGATTTTTCTCAACCGTTCAGTTTATTTCAAACACTTTTCTAACGGTCCTTCCTTTTCCTTTGCAGTCCGACTGCGTCCTCAGGTAAGCCTTGAGGAGTTCAGTTTTCTTGAAGACATCTTCAAAAAGACTACACCAGAGGAAAGGACTTGGGCAAAGTTGGTCAACCTTGACACAGTTTGTTGGTACTGCAACGGACCTGTTCCAACACCAGCAGCAATTAAGTACGAAGCAAGGATCCGTCAGCGTAAGTCTGTTGGTTCCATCTAGTTTGAATGTTTGCCTTTGGCTTTAGGAAGCTAATTCCATCCGTCATTTTTACAGAAATGGACGCCGCCAAGAGAAGGACAATAATAAAATCTAATGCTGCAAAGAACAGGGGGGCAAATGATCCTGATCCAAAGGAGACGACGGTCCCTGCAAAGAGAAAGCAACCGTCTAAGGGAGATCGTCTCCCAAAGAAGCCGAAGGTCTCATTAAACCCCGTCATAGGGCTTATGGCTGAGGGTGCCAAGACGGCTACCCTACCAAAACATGGGGCTGGTAAAGGCCTTATGAAGGGTTCATCTCCAAACCTTAAGAAGCCACCTCCACTTCTTCGAGACGACCCCAAATACGCTTTGGAACAGCTCTCCTCCATGATCACCGAGGATTACGAAGACTTGAGTAATCACTCGACGGAGGCTATGGGCGAGACAAGTTTGTTCAGCATAGCTCAGGTAAACTCCGTCCGACTCACATACATCCCTTATCCGTCTTTCTATTGCCTCTAATTTTTAAATTATTTCTCAACTTTCAGACCATGATCATGGTGAAGGGCTTGATGGGACGGTGCCTCAATCACGAGATGACCTTAGGCCATTTACGGGACAAGGCCAAGCAGACGGAGGAAGAGCTCGTCGAGCTAAAGTCTTGGAAGGTCGTCAAGGAGAAGAAAATTAAAATGGTAGAGATGGCAAGGGACGAGTATTATAAGCTGACGGAGGAACTAAGGAAGGTACTTGAAGATAAAGAAAAGGAGCTCCATCTGTCCAAGGATGCTACCATACAAGAGTACCGCGACTCCTATGCCCTTTTGACTGAGCTTGGAGATTCTTATGGTGACGGTTTTGATGAAGCTGTTCGTCAAGTCAAGGCGTTATATCCTGACTTTGATTTGTCATCCGTCAGTATTGACGTTCTTGAACCTTCAGCTGCCCATCCTGCCCATTCCGAAGACACCGACGAGCTTTTTGGCAAGAACCCACCCATCAATGCTCCTGGAGATAAGCAAACTATTGAAAGTGACCCTAAGGGTGGTCAGAGTGATCCTGGAAATCAACAAGTCATTGAAAGCAATCCGAAGGATAACCCAGTCCGTCTTAGTGAAGAGAAGGAGGCCCCTCATTTAGATTAGATTTCACTTGCTCTTTTCATTATTACTTTTATATTAAAAATGTAAGGGTATTTAGAGAACAATTCATGACTCCGTCATGTTCTTTATTGTAAACATTTCCTTTTTATGGGAATTTTAATACGTCGCCTTATTCACTTGGTTTATTTATTCTGTTGCTTGTAACTTCTGTTTGTTTTGATTTGGTTAATGCATTATACCGTCCGCCTTTGGGCCTCTCATACTGAGGTGTTTTTTATGCTTAGTCCGTCTACTGAGGACTTTGGCCCCTTGGCATGATTAATTCATTAAGTAGGCTAGATGTTGTATCCGTTCAGGTTTAGGATTTTGTCAATATTGGTCTAAGGGTTAGCCCATGTAAACCAGTCATAACCTGCGGACTAGATTTCCATCCAGGTGGGGAAGACAAAGGAATCTCATCCCAATGGGATGATCCGTCCAGGTTGTGGACTTTATCCATCCTCTTTCGGACTCGAAATTTCCAACCCTCTGTTGGGTGATCCGTCCACTTTGTGGACTGATATAGTTTCTAACTCTCTTGGGGTTGTCTGTCTACTTTGTGGATTTTAGATCTTAACCCGTTTGGGGTGATCCGTCCACTTTGTGGACTTTAGAATTTAACCCTCATGGGGTGCTCCGTCCACTTTGTGGATCTTAGTCCGTCCACTTTGTGGACTTTAGACTTTAACCCTCTTGGGGCGATCCGTCCATTTTGTAGACTTTAGATCTTAACTCTCTTAGGGTGACCCGTCCACTTTGTGGACTTTAGATCTTAACCCTCATGGGGTGCTCCATCCACTTTGTGGATCTTAGTCCGTCAACTTTGTGGACCTTAGATCTTAACCCTCTTTGGGTGCTCCGTCCACTTTGTGGATCTTAGTCCGTCCACTTTGTGGGCCTTAGATCTTAACCCTCTTGGGGTGCTCCGTCCACTTTGTGGATCTTAGTCTGTCCACTTTGTGGACCTCAGATCTTAACCCTCTTTGGGTGCTCCGTCCACTTTGTGGACTTTAGACTTTAACCCAAATGGGGTGCTCTATCCACTTTGTGGACTTTAGATCTTAACTCTCTTGGGGTGATCCATCCACTTTGTGGACTTTAGACTTTAAGAGTGCAAGTAGGGAAACATAGTTGTTTTTGAATAAAATCATGCATTTGTAGAAAGGTCCATGCCCCCTTAGGCTTAAAAACATTGTTGCAAAAATTGTTCTTAAGTAAAACTAGTAACTCGTAGAGAAATCAAACAAACTGGAAAACTAAAACTTGTAGAAAAAGTCGAAAAATAAGATGCTGTTGTGCTTCAGGTCTGCTACTGGTAGTACTTCCGCAGGTGCTCCACGTTCCATGGATGTTGTAGCTTTTGCTCGTCTAGAGTCTCGAGGTGGTAGGTTCCCTTCTGTTACCATGACGTGATCTTGTAAGGTCTTTCCCAGTTGGGGCCGAGCTTCCCTTGTGACAAATCTCTGGTAGAACCCATCACCTTCCGAAGCACAAGATCTCCTACCTGAAGCTCTCTATGTCGGACGTTGGAGTTATAGCGTTTAGCCATGAGATTTTGGTACCTTGCCAGTCTTTGCTCTGCTGTTGCCCGAACTTCATCTAATAGGTCGAGCTGAAGACGCATGGCATCTTCATTTTTGTCTTCGTCGTAGTTGTCAACTCTGTAGCTTGTGAGTCCCACTTTTGCTGGGATGACAGCATCACTTCCGTAGGTAAGTCGGAATGGCGTTTCTCCTGTGGGAGTTCTTGCGGTGGTTCTATATGCCCATAAAACGCTTGGTAGTTCGTCTGGCCAGATACTCTTTGCCCCCTCGAGCCAGGTCTTGATGATTTTGAGCAAGGACCAATTTGTGACCTCAACTTGCCCGTTGGCCTGTGGGTGTGCTGGAGAGGAGTAGTGGTTCTTGATGCCTAACTCCGAACAAAAGTTCCGAAAAGCGCTGTTGTCAAATTGCTTACGTTATCGGACACAAGTACTCTGGGAATCCCGTAACTGCAAATGATATTCCTCCAAACAAAGCTCCGAATGTTTCTCTCCGTGATAGTGGCTAGCGCTTCTACTTCAACCCACTTGGTGAAATAGTCAATTCCGACAATAAGAAATTTTAACTGTCGGACTCCGGTGGGGAAGGGGCCCATGATGTCAAGTCCCCATTGAGCGAAAGGCCAAAGGGCCGTCATGGGTGTTAACTCTTCGGACAGTTGCCTAATGAAGTTGCTGAACCTTTGGCACTTGTCGTAGGCTCTGACATAGGCCTGTGCATCTTTTAGCATTGTGGGCCAAAAATAGCCGGCTCGGATCAACTTGTGCGCCAGTGAACGCGTATCTGAATGGTTTTCGCAGATACCCTCGTGGACTTCCCTCATCATGTAGTCCGCTTTCTCTTGGCATAAACACCTCAGGTATGGGCATGAGAATCCTCTTTTATATAACACGTCGTTCATCATTACAAATCGTGCTGCTTGGACCTTAATCTTCCTAGCGGCATCCTTTCCGTCGGGTAATGTTCCCGTCCTCAGATAGGTTATTAAAGGAGTAGTCCAGTTGCCTTCTGTATTTACTTCCTACATGTTTGCCTCGTCATCAATAAGTGAGGAGACTTGAACAAACAACAATACCTGTTCGGGGACAAGCATTGACTTTGCTGATGCTGCTTTTGCAAGACAGTCGACACATTCGTTCTTCTCCCTTGGGATTTGGACGAATTTGACTTTGAGGCTGCTGATACGGCGTTTTACCTCTTCCAGATATCACTTCATTCTTTCATTTTTGCATTCGTAGTTGCCGCTGATATGACTTATCACTACCTGGGAGTCGCAATGTATAATCATGTTCTCGGCGCTTGCTGCCTTAGCGAGATCTAGGCCTGCCACGAGTGCTTCATATTTGGCCTCGTTGTTGGTTGTAGGGAAGTCCAGCCGGATCATGCAATCAATTTTATCTCCTTCAGGGGTCTGGATTACCACTCCGGCACCTCCCGCATGCCTGTTTGAGGATCCGTTCGTGTGGATTTTCCACTCTGCGATTATCTCTGCCCCCTCGCCTTCCGATCTTGCAAATTCTGCAATGAAGTCAGCAACGGCTTGCCCTTTTATCGCATTTTGCAGGCGGTAGTGTATGTCGAATTCACTAAGTTCCACTGTCCATAGCGCCATGCACCCAGTCGTCTCTGGACTACTCATGGCTCTCCTAAGGGGCTGGCCCGTCAGTACTATAATTGTGTGTGCCTGGAAGTATGGCTTGAGCTTTCATGCCGCAGTTACTAGTGCGAACGCCAACTTCTCTATTTGAGGATACCTCTCTTCCGCTCCTCGGAACGCTCTACTTATAAAGTATACGGGTTTTTGTGATCCGTCCTCCTCCCTAACTAGGGCCATGTTGACTGCAGCTTGCGAGACTGCCAAATAGAGGTAGAGTACTTCCCCGGGCTTTAATGGGCTGAGCAATGGTGGGGATGATAGGTACTTCTTCAAGTCCTCAAATGCCGTCTGGCATTCGTTCGTCCACACGAACGATTTTCTCAATGTTCGAAAAAATGGAAGACATTTGTCCGTTGCCTTCAAGACGAACCTATTCAGGGCCACGATTTTACCGTTCAATTTTTACACATCTTTGATTGTTTTTGGTGGTTCTAACTCCATGATGGCTCGAACCTTCTCTGGATTAACTTCTATACCCCTATGGGAAACCATGAATCCCAAGAACTTTCCTGCCGTCACCCCGAACACACACTTGTTCGGATTTAACTTCATATTATACAACCGGAGAGTGTCGAATGTTTCCTGTAGGTCTTTCAGGTGGTCATGTTCGAGAAGGCTCTTCACGAGCATGTCATCGACATACACTTGTACGTTCCTCCTAATCTAGTGTGCGAACATTTTGTTCATTAATCTCTGATACGTTGCTCCCGCATTTTTGAGCCCAAACGGCATTACTTTATAGCAAAAAAGCCCCTGGCTTGTGACAAAAGAGGTTTTCTCCTGATCAGCCTCGTCCATCTTGATCTGGTTGTAGCCAGAGAAGGCATCCATAAAGCTCAAGAGTTGGTGTCTTGCTGTTGAATCTACTAGTGTATCAATCCGAGGTAACGGGTAACTGTCCTTTGGGCATGCCTTGTTGAGGTTCGTGAAGTTGACACACATTCGCCACTTTCCGTTAGCTTTTTTGACCATTACCACGTTGGCTAACCAGTCAGGGTAATATACCTCTCGGATAAAGTCTGCCTCGAGTAGCTTCCTGACCTCCTCAGCAATTGCTTTGTCCCGTTCTTGGGTGAATACTCGCTTTTTCTATCTCACGAGTGAGAATGTGGGGTTCACATTCAACTTATGAACTATGACCGAGCGATCAATCCCTGGCATGTCCTCGTGGCTCTAGGCGAAGACATCCTGATTCATTCTGAGGAACGCTGCGAGGGTCTGTCGTGTGGACGGGCTGGCCAATGTCCCCATTCTAGTCGTTCATCCGGGTATTGACTCGTCTAGAGTCACTTCTTCTAGCTCCTCAACTGGTTCCGCCGCGACCCGTTGCTCTTCTATGCACATGGTTTGCTGATGGTCGTCCATCTCTAGCATGGCTATGTAGCACTCGCGGGCAGCCACCTGATTTCCCCGTAACTCCCCGACCCCATAATCCGTTGGGAATTTAATCATTAGGTGGTACGTCAAGGTAGCTGCCTTCCAAACATTAAGGGTCGGTCGTCCAAGGATAGCATTGTACGCAGATGAGCAATCGACTACGAGGAATGTTACATCCCGAGTGATCTGCTGAGGGTAATCGCCCACCGTCACCGATAGTGTAACCGCACCCAATGGGAATACTTTCGTTCCTCCAAATCCCACCAACAGGTCGTTTATTGGTATGAGCTATTCCCTATCGATCATCATTTGTTGGAACGCAGGGTAATATAGGATATTTGCCGAGCTACTATTGTCAACTAACACTCAGTGCATGTTATACTCTCCCACTCGTAGGGTGACAACTAAAGCATCGTCATACGGATGGTGAAGGCGTCGTGCATCTTCCTCTGAAAATCCAATGATCAGGCTATCTTTCCTTGCTATCTTTGGTACTGAGCCCGTCAATTGGACGTTATGAACCATTCGGAGATAAGTCTTTCGAGCCTTCTTGGACGACCCTGTTGTTGATGTTCCTCCTACAATCATCCTTATGTCTCCGATTGGCGGTCTAGGACGATCATTATCCCTTCGGGGTTGCTACTCTTGAGGTGGTGGATCCATCCTCTCTTTCCTGACGAACTTTTGTAATTTCCCTTATCTGATGAGGGCTTCTATCTGTTACTTTAGATCATAGCAATCTGTTGTGTTGTGTCCGTGGTCGCGATGGAAACGGCAATATTTTTCTCTTGATCTCTTGTTGGGGTCTCCTTTCAATTTTCCGGGGAAGGTTAGAGCACCGTCATCCTTTATTTGCATTAGGACTTGTTCTATTGGGGCAGTCAACGGGGTGAAGCTCGTAAACCTCCCTCCTGGTGGTCTAGAGCGTCTCTCGTCCCTTCGGTCTCCCGTCCTAGGTTTCTTTGATCCCTGTTTCGGTCGGACCTTTTCCTGTCGCTCCCTTTTCCTTGGTTTTTCCTCTCGTGCCAGTAATGCGTCTTTGGCATTCATGTATTTGGTTGCCCTGTAGAGCACTTCTGACATGGTTTTTAGGTCGTTCTTGTATAAAGAGAACAAAAACTTACCCTTTTGCAACCTGTTTGTGAAAGCTGCTGCTAGTATGTTATCGTCAACTTCATCGATTGAGAGAGCCTCTTTATTAAAGCGGGTTATGTAGGCTCTTAACGTTTCGTCCTCTTGTTGCCTGATGTTCATTAGGCATGCGGTGGACTTTTTATACCTGTGCCCTCCAATGAAATGCGTGGTAAACTGAGCACTTAGCTCCTTGAAAGTGCTGATGGAGTTCGGCATCAATCGGCTGAACCATATCCTTGCGGGGCCCTTGAGCGTTGTAGGGAATGCCCTGCACATGATCTCGTCAGCTACCCCCTGAAGGTGCATTAGGGTCTTGAAAGTTTCTAGATGGTCCAGAGGGTCCTTCACCCCGTCGTAGCTATCTATATGCGGCATGCGAAACTTATGAAACAAAGGGAAGGAGTTTACGGCTGCAGTAAAAAGTGAATTAGTGTGGTTGTCTAAATCATAAAGATCACTGGAAACTCGTCCCTTGAGTGCATTCATCATAACCTCCATTTGTTCCCTCATCGCCTGCATCTCTGAAACAAAGTGTGGTGGGGTCGCATCCGTGAGGGACGGCATGCTCAAGTTCTGCCTCTCCGGCCTGCTTGGGGCATGGCTGGCTTCAGGCTTCTCTTGGTTTTTCCTTACAGCACTAGTCCCTTCTTGGTCTTCTTGTAGGTCATTCGGTGCTGCATTCTTCTGGCGCAGCTGTTCTTCCAAGTCGTTGTTTTGTTTAGTGAGGCATTCCACGGCGGCAACGAGAGTTCGAACTTGTCTCTCGAGAGCAGTCGTGGCTGGTTCCTCTTCTTGGACGTCGTTAATGGTTGCCATCGAGCGAGTAAGTACCATGCAACCCTTTAGTTCGGGAAACAATAGTATGGCTTATGAATCTCAACTAAGTTTCCCACAGACGGCGCCAACTGATGATGTCAAGAAAATTACCAGTGAGCCACATGATACCTATGCGCTTGAATGTGTAAACCTACACAACAAAGAACATAAAATCCTTGTGAAGAGCACCGGTGTGGTGTCAGCCAAGTACCCTTCGAAAGTCAAGTTAGAACTTCTTCAACTCTAGAATGCTAGAGAGGGGTTAATTATGCGTACCTTGATTTATGAGGGTATTGGGGCTTTTATAGTAGTAGAAGATTGACATCTCTTTCTTCGCGTGGAAGTCTTTTCCTTATAGGACTCTTCTTTGTAGAATCCTAAACGTGATAGACAAGGTGTTTCCCTGTAGAGAGAACTAATTAATGAACGTATCTCTTAGAACTTTACTTTTGCTAGAATTCTATTTGTGTGTCTTGTGGATTTTGGACCCACCCAGCCTTGGCCCACAAGGGATGGCCTATCAGGGGACGGCCCGTCAGGGGGGTGGCCCGTCAGGGGACGGCCCGTCATGGGGGTAGCCCGTCAGGCCCATATTAGTGGAGATTTTTCCCTCTTAACCCACCAACGATACAGTCATTGGTTTTTTTAATGTGACATGAGTTACTAAGATATGTGACCAAATTACTCTCATGTGTGACTTTGTTATTACTAATATTGCTGTTACAATGTGACAGTAAATGAGAATTAAAAAAAAAAAAAAACAAAAAAACAAAAAGACAATCCCTCAAAAAATAAAAAATAAAAAAAATCCAAAACAAAAAGACATGGGTTACTATGTGATAGTGAAAGAGTTTACCATCATATCTAACCTAGATGTTGTATTATATAATATATATTCATGTTAAAGCATACTGTGAAAAGAAAAAAGATATAAAAATCTAAAACATTATGAAATTACTGTTTAATGTGACATAAGTTATTAATGCATATGACAAAATTTATTATCATGTATAACCCTGTTCTACACAATTTGGCAAAGTTTGATTCTCAATATAATAATATAAATAAATAAAATGATTAAGATACTGTTGATGCCCACTTTGGCAAAAAGGCCCAATAACAAAAAGAAGTCCAACAATATAAAGAGGGTGAAGGAAAAAGAATTAACAAAGTAAGAAAAAACCATTAGGCCTAAATGACAAGAATAATGGTCCACGGCCTATAAAATAGTAAAAGGGGCCCTAAAGAAAGCAAATAGGCCTAAGGGAGCCCAAAGAAGGAAATAGCAAGCCAATAGGAATCATAAAAAGTAGAAAACAAGCAAAAATGGGTCGGAGGAGCCCAAAAAGAGGGATTAGTAAATGTGATTGGTTCAAAGACCAATAAACCCGAAAGCAAAGGATATGGTAATTGGGCTGGAGAAGCCCAAAAGATTTAGTAAATGCCTATGGGAATGAATGAAAGAGATGGGCCAAGGATGCCACAAGGAATGCAACGGGCCAAGGATGCCCAAAGGGATAAAATGGGCCGGGGAAGCCCAAGATGGTATGAGAAATAACCTAGCAGAGATACTGGGTGTCGTGAACTAAGAGAAGGAATAATACATGGCAGGCCCAAAGGAGGCCCAGCAAACACAAGCTAAGTGATATCACGACAGAAACAATGCAGTGGTGTGGCAGGAATACCAATTGACCCACGAACCGAAAGTAAAAGGAGACAGGGGCTGAATTACAAAAGAGAAGGTCCATACCTAAGTAACACTCAGCCCAAAGAAGAAACAAGATGCAAAGAATGAAGGCCTAATGACTCATCCATGCCACAAAGAGTTAAAATGAGCAGTAGAATGCGCAGTAAGACCTGAAAAACCTGCAGGCAATGGCAAATGCATGAACACTAGACAAGCCATAAACTCATTTGGGAGTGAAGCATGCACAGGGCTCAGGCACCATCTACTTGTACCTAGCCAATACTAGGGCGGTAGGTCATGGGTTAGAGGTAAGAGAGGGTATGGTCTAGCGGTGGGGAGAAGGGGGAAGTCTATTCTAGGATTCTCGCTCAGGCTCTTTTGGTGGAAATGTTTTGTAGAGATGACATACCATCTAAAAGGGGAAAAGATGAGCTGAAATCACTAAGTGCACGTCATAGGAGTTAGTAAAAGAGAATACCCAATCCTTATTCGGATGGGAATGCTATAGAAAGCAAGAAAATAAAACAAAACTCCTTTTGTCTGGGAATGGAACATGGCGCAGCCAGCATAAGGTAGTGGTGGTGGCTGGGCAGCCAGCAGACCAGTGGGTGGCCTGAGAATAACACCCACAACAAGCCAAAAGTAGTTGAGGGGTAAAACGATAAATCTTATCACGGTAGGCAATATAAGAAGGCCTTAGCTGTGCATAGTAAACTACAATGGGAGAACAAGGAACAGTAGGAAACATAGAAAGAAGAGAGAAATAGAAAGTAGAGAAAAATAGAGAAGATAAACAAAAGAAAGAAAATTAGAGAGTAGGAAGTGCAGTGATAAAACAAAAGTGTGATAGGGCAATCACTGATAGGCTACTCTCTTCTCTCCTTCTTAATAGCCGACTCTCTAGCAAATTAATGGATTTGAGATTAAGCTACTTAGGTTCATTCTTTTAAATTAGGCAATTTCTATGGTAGGATTTCCTTGTGAGATTGCCCATATTGAAAATTGGTTCCCTTCTTAAACTTAAATCTGCTAAGGAGCCAAGTTTAGCAGACTAATCCCCTTCCCCTCTTTTATCATGATTGTTTAAGCATTAACATTATTCTTTATTGTTGCTAACTTATTTTTGCCATACTCATATTATCGCGTTTTCCTGTTGCAAAGTTGTTCAAATATTATCTTGGTTGGCAACACGCACTTTAGTTA
The DNA here is from genome assembly GCA_023736055.1 of Quercus glauca. Classification (NCBI taxonomy): domain Eukaryota; kingdom Viridiplantae; phylum Streptophyta; class Magnoliopsida; order Fagales; family Fagaceae; genus Quercus; species Quercus glauca. The sequence goes on along the minus strand of CM043316.1, from coordinate 12,556,294 downwards.
GAATATCTCTCTTTCTTTTATTAGCTTGTTATATTATGTTCTTCCTACCGTAACGTTTTATGACAGCACCCTCTGTCGTGGGCACATGACCAAGATCTCTGTAAAGGAGTCCTGACTTGTGCACAAGTTGGCTTAAGATGGGCTTCAGATGAGTCAGTCCTAACTCTCCTATCCTAGAAATATTAGGCTTTAGTATGGCAGGAACACTTCAGCCTAGAATACAAAAAGGCCTACCACAGATACATTATAGCGCAAGGTAAAAGTTTCAAAAGTTATTGTGCAAGTATCAAGTTTTAAAAGTCTAGAGATTGATTTAGAAGTGAACTAGGTTTAGAAGATAAAAAGTTTATTTTAGCCAAATAACAAATTATTCATATAGAAAGCCATCAAATTACTAAATGTAACGAGTTCTCAAAACATATAATAAAGTCACTCATATATTATACCACAAAAAATGGTAGCGGTACCATAAAATTGATTAATATAATAAATTTTGACTTTGACTTCTGTTCAGAACATGTAGTATACATGCATGAGCATCAAATATATCAAAGTGGATTAATGAGCACGATGATAACCCTTGTGGTGGGCCTTTTTTGTCTCTTGGGCTAGATCACTCCTGCCATACTGTGACCCTATGATTCTAGGGTGAGAGTTGGGACTAGCCTAATTGAAACTCACTTTAGGCTAACTTGTGTGCAAGTTAGAGCCCTATTAGGAATCTTGAGCGTGTCGTGTGCCAACGGCAGGAAATACTATTACGAAACGTTACAGTAGAAAAAACATAATATAGCAAGATAGCTAAAATACTTTAACTGAAATATTCCTACTGACAACAATAACACTTGAACAATTCCACAAAGGAGGAGTGTGATAATGTGATTACACCAGGAATAGATTAATAGCAAAAAGAAGTCACACTAGCTTTTAAACAGTCGTGGCAAAAGAAAATAAGAACAATTTGCTAAAAGAATAGCCTAACCCTTTGGCAGATTCAAGTCCAAGAAGGGAACCAATCTCCAATGTGGGTAACCTTAGAGGGGGATCCTGCTGCAGAGATTACTCACTTTGGAAAATGGACCTAACTGGCTTGATCTTAGATTCTTGACTTATTAAAGAGTGGGCTATTGAGAGGGAGAGAAGTGGGTGGCCTATTGGTGCATGCTTTTACTCCTATCACTCCTATTTTTCTTCCTTACTCTCAGTTTCCTTGTTTCCTTTGTTTCCTTACTTGTTTTTCTTGTTTTCTTTCTTTTCCGTTGGTGTTCTCTATCCCTCTCCATTGTTCTGTGCTGTTCTTTACTGTACACATCCATAGTTGTCAAATCGTGAATCGTATCGTGAATCGATTTTTGATTTTTTTGTATCGTGTATCGTATCGAATCGTGTATAGTAAGATACACAAACACCTAATAAAATTATAAAATAATTATAGTTATACATATATAAAAGGTATATTCATTATAAATTCAAAAAATATTCAACTAATGACCAATTTAATCATTACTTATGTAATAAAATTTAACAAAGCTAACTATATAAATCAAATTAACTTATGTTTATAACATGCACATTCAAATGATTAAACTCAAAAGTAATACATGATTAATGAACCAAAATAATAATATCTTTTCGTCATCTTGGCTAATCAACTCCATCTAAATCAATGTTATCATCATGTACAGTATATTGCAAAATTATTTTTTCATAGACATTTTCTTTATTATTTTCAACATTTACTTTTTTTTTTTTGGTTTTTTTATTCTAATAATTTTTTCTTTATATTTTTTCTTGACATTCTAGCTTTTTAGACTCAAAATTTAAAAAAAAAAAAGTTATATTTTCATTTAATACATTATTAATAGCATAGAAAATAAATTTGTACATATGAAAGTGAGTGTTATGAGTATAGTCTAAATTTTGTAGGAGAAAGAGAAGGGAGGAAAAAAACTCATGGATTTGCTATTTCATTAGACTCAATTAATTTTCCCAATAATTTTGTGTTAACAAAGTCTAACAACTTGTATAAATCAAATAAAATCACAATTTTTTACAAAAAAACTCATTTTAAACCCACATGTCTATGTATCGTACGATACATACGATTCACCGATACGATACGATTCATACGGTACGCACCTATGTATCAAACGATTTATGAGCACTTACGATACGCCCTTACGATACGAAACTTTTTGTACACGATACAATACGCACCGTACAATACGTATCGCGTATCGTATGATACTGACAACTATGTACACATCTATGGCCTTTTATACTGCCTGCTGTGATAGGGTTTGCTATTTTTACCCTTTAACTACTTTTGGCCTATTGTGGGTGTCTTTTCAAGACTGCCCACTGGTCCGCCAGCTGCCCAACCACCACCACTACCCTGTGTTGGCCCTGCCACGCTTCATTCCTAGACAAAAATAGTTTTGTTTCGTTTTTTACTTCTCTTGACACTTTCATCCGGATAAGGGCTGGGCTTCTCTCTTACCAACCTCTATAGCAAGCATATAGTGATTCTAGCTCATGTTTGCCTCTTTTGGGTGGGATGTCATCCCAGCAAGACATTTCCCCTAAAAGAGTTTGAGTGGGAAGCCCAAAATAGGCTCTCCCTTCTCCCTACCGCCAAACCATACCATCTCTTACCATTGATCCATGGCCCACTTCCCCTGTATTGGCTGGGTACAAGTAGGTGGTGCCTGAGCCTTGTGTGCGTGCTCCACTCCCATATGAGTCCATTGCTGTTCTAGCGTTCATGCATTTGCCATTGCCTTTTGCTTTGTCTAATTCTGTTGCATGTTCTAGGGCTTGTTTAACTTTTGTGGTGTGGATGAGTCATTGAGTCTTCATTCTCTGCATCTCATCCTTTCCTTGGGGCTGGACATTGCTTAGGTGTGGGCTTCCTCTTCTTTAATTCGGCCTATGTTTCCTTTCATCCCTTGTCCATGGGCTGGCTGGTGCTCCTGCCATGCTGCTGCTATGTTTTTGTCATGATATCATTTAACCTTGTTTGTTGTACTACCTCTGGGCTTGCGGGTTAAAGTTCCTGCCATCCTAGTTTCATGAGTTACTCTTCCCTTTAGTTTTTTTTTTACTGCCCAACATTCTTGCTGACTAGCTTACACAATATCTCAGGCTTTCCTAGCCCATTTTATTCCTTGGGCATCCTCAACCAGTTTCATTCTTTGGACATTCTTGGCCCATTTCGTTATTTCCTATTTTTTACATTCCCATAGATTTTTGCTAAATCCTTTGGGCTTCCTTGACCAAATTGCTACATTCTCTTTCCTTTGGTTTATTTTTGTTCGAACCAATCCCATTTACTAATTCTTTTCTTTGGGCTCTTCGCCCCTCCCCCCGCCCCCCCGTTTTTTGCTTTCTTTCAATTTCTCATGATTCTTATGGGCTTGTTACTTCATTCTTTGGGGGTTCCTTGGCCTGTTTTCTTTCTTTGGAGCCACTTTATTATTTTGTGGGCTCGTGGACCATTATTCCTGTCATTTGGGCTCATTGGTCTTTACTTTACTATTTTCTTTCTTCACATTTTTTTCATATTGTTGGGCTTCTTCTAGCATTGGGCCCTTTTGCCAAAAATGGGCATCAACATTCAGCCTCCTGAGCATATGAATTGCTCCAGCGGTTCATATGTGAATAAAAGTTTCTTCCTTCTCTACTTTTTTATTTTATTTTTTTCGCGGGTTTTTTAAACAGTGGGTCCCACCTTATTTTCCTTCTTGCTGTGAATAGTGTTGTTTCTTCAGATTTCCTAGTTTAGCAGTTATTCTGAAACATAGCTTCTACTTCATTAATACGATGCTTCTTTTGACAACTGACCCATTGTATCCTTTTACGTCATCTTAATTTTCATTAGTACTTAAACTATTCACTTTCCCATCATTCGCTCAGAATGCCTTTTTTCTTCTCTTTTCTTCACCTTATCTTCTTACTCCAAACCCCACCTACAGTCTTCTCCGTTCAAATACTCATCACGTCGCTGGTAAAAGACAAAGGTTCTTCCCTGTTAGGACATATGTGATTTAATGTTAGAAACATATGTCAATATAGAATTGGCTAATCCTTTGACAAACTGCACTTTACTTGTAATTGGGTAGATTTAGGATGTGTTTAATCCTTCAAGGAACAAGGTTTCAAGGTTAAGTGTTTTAGCCATGCAAGTCTGTCCAAGAAACAAGTGAAGAAGTGCTGGATTTTAAAGCTCCATAGCTAGTATCTATCGAGGTTTAAAAAGCTGCTGAAGCCTGATGCTCGATTGATAAGTTATCTATTAAGGTTTATGAAGTTTAGTTTTTCAGAGCTGATTTCAATCCAATCCATAAATACATGTTTGGGCTTTCTTTACTTATAACCCTAAACATATGTAAGGATTGTTTTAAGGGTCGTTAAAGGTTGCGTGAGTGTAAAACAAAATTGTGTTCATGCAAATTGTGATCGAAGATAGAATTTGCCCTTGTTCATCTTTCTCTTGAAGAAGCTGCTGTGTTTGTAAATCGTAGGGTTTTGTAACCAAGGAGTATCGTGATCTTCATCGTGTGATGAACTGAAAAAATTTGTAACCAACATCTTTCTCAAGTTAGTGAGTAAGCTGCATACTGGGATTCGTGCATCAAATTGGTTAGTCACGTACTGGGAGCCGTGCATTAAAAGGAGAGATTGTTACTATAGAACAAGTCCAATTGGGTATTGGGGTAAGGATTCAACTGTAGGTTGGTATAAGGTACTGAGATTCATTTACTTGTAACTATTTGTTGTGATAATAATGAATTTTCGGGAGTGGTGACCTTAAAATCACCCGGTGGGGTTTTTGTCATGTAGGTTTTCCTCATTTGTAAACAAATCATCGTGTCAATTTAATTTCCGATGCATTTAGTTAATTGGTGATTTGTTTGTGCTACCACGCGTATTGCATGCTAATTGAATTAATTAATTAACTTATCTAACTAATTTGTGAATTCATTACAAGGGGTCAATACATTCTTGGCCTATCATTCTTGCCGTAAGGGGAAAGAAGTTGCCATCGACGACCCTCCTACCAAGATCGCGGGTAAAAAGGCTCCCCTCTCCAAATTAGACCGCTTTGAGGAGGAGGAAAAGGGTCGCGACCCCAACAGTGAATGCCCTCCTTTCATTGATCCGTGGTATAATGCCTATATTCATTTTCCCGTGGTGTTCGGTGATTACTTGCCTTCACCATTGGGCTGTGCGTGGCTCTACATTTGCCGCCGCAACAGGGAGATGTCTTGGGCCCCTTTGGCTTCTTGTATTCCTGATCTTGATATACGCCAAAGGACATCGCTTCTCGTGCCTATTCTTTTCGAATTTGGGTCAGGTACCTCTTTGGGTTGGAAGGAGTGGGTAGATGAAGAGTTATCATATATGGGTTTCACGGCAGCATTACAGCAGGCCAGTGTGTTAAAGGCCATCATTTCATCTCGTTGCTTGTCCAACTATAGGGACTTGTTCAATCTTCATCATTTAGTTTGCCGATGGTGTAGCACCACATATACCTTCTTCCTTTCTTGCAGCGAGATCACCGTGACCTTGGAGGATGTGGCGAACCAATTGTTGTTACCCATTCTCGATGATGTAGACCTGGGCAACATTAAGCTTTCCCCTAATGAGGAGGCCGAGTTGAAGAAAAGGATGAGTGGCAAAGTGAAGTTGTCGCATTAGGTTGGGGCTTTCTCCAAGGCTTCCGATGTAGTCTACCATACGGCCTTTGTTGCGTTCTAGTTTTGTAAGTTCATCTTGGCAAAGTGCAAGTTTGTCTGTTTTTCCAAAGAGAAGTATTGTTCTTGTCCGAAGGTTAATACTAATTTTTGTGGTTGTTTTTATCTGATTTTCCATCAGCTTATTGTTGGGTTAGGTTGATGCCATTTTGGCATCCTGCCGTCGAGTTCTTTGATAAGGGACTTGGCTTTTGTTAGAGAGCATACAAGAATTTGGCCACTAGCTTCACATGTGCTGATTCGGTTATGGAACCCTTTACTAACATTGCTGGGACCACCACCCCATTGACTACCTTTGATGAGAGGGGAATTATGTATTTGGCTATCACTAATGCTGGGTGGTTGCCTTACTTTGTTGATGAGGTATCCGCTTTGTACACTATTCTACCAATAGAGTAAGAAGGCAGTTTGGGTTGGATCAGGACATAGCTGATGATTTCATTGCCATTTTAGAGTCCACTACTTCCGTCCAGCCATTTTTGCAGCCTAGTGCTTTTGAATTTTGGAGTACGCATTTCACAACAATCACCAATTTGGGTTCACTGAGAGAGGGCCTTTGCACCATTATGATGCATGGGTATTGGCAAGCTGTGATGACTTCTTTTAGGCAAAAGTTGTTAGGTGGTTGTGGTTTCTCTCGTATTCCTCCTCAGGGTCTTCATGCCATCATTTCTACCAACCTGTGGTTGTTGCTTCCCACCAAGTCCGTAGTGGCATATGCTAGGAAACAGAGTAGGTCTACTATATTTGAGTGGCAAAAAAAGGAGAAAGGGTGGCATTTATACACTGGTGAATATCTCGTGGGCTGGGTGAAGAAGGTGAAGGTGGTGAACCTTCTTGCGCCTGTAAAGAAAGTCTCGGTGTCTTGGATCACTAAGCCCAAATTTGCCAAGAGAGGGGATGATTCTTCTAAAACTTGTTTTGATATTGTTCCCTATGAGTGTGGCCTTCCTCCTATTGGCAACATAGTTCTTGAGAGCTCCCCCCCCCCCCCCCCAATTCTACTCGTACTCGTTCCAGTAGGCGCTCTATTGTAGGCAACCTAAGCCCTTAGCTCCTAGGCCCACTATAGACGCTCCTTCTTCCAGTAGGACTCGAGGCAACAAAAGGAAGACATCTTCACCACCCCTATCAAGAAGAGAGTATGTTATCTTTTAGCTTTACTTCTTTTCTATATTACTTATTTATAGGGCTTTCCTGCGGTTCACTCCACATGTATACTCATTCATCTTTTTCTTCTCCTTTTTTTTTATTTTTATTTTTTTGGGTAGTTTAAGCACAAGGAGGACACTTCTGCCACCCACCACATATTACTTGATGAGCCCGAGTAGGAGGTACATTCCTTCCCTTCGCATGCATTTTTATTGCCACGTGTTGTCATGTGCTTTCTCTTTTCTTTTGCATGTTTATTTATTTCTCTTTCTTAACATTAGCCCCTTTTTCTTTCTCTTCCCTTTTATCTCTCTCTCTCTCTCTTTTTCTTTTTTTCCTTTTTTAACTGATCCCGAGCCTTTTTCTGTTTATCACCCCATGAGTGGAGGGGTTCTTGCTGCTATGAGTGTGCCCATGGAGGGCTTCTTTGATGGGGCTGACATTGTAGCCAAGACCATGGCCTCTGCTTCTGCTGCTGTGCAAAGAGCTCCTGCCGAGGCTCCCATTCCTCCACCCAAGCTCGTACCTATTGAGGAGAGCATTAAGGCCTAGAAGGTTGGTGAATCCATTCCTATTTCTACTGAGATTCCTACTCCTTAGAAAGAAGTCACTCCTGTAGGTGCATCTCAGACTGGGAGTGTTTCTCCTGCTACCCCTCTTATTATCTCCTCCAGCGATCCCTTTGTTGCCCTCTCCCAAGTCGTGAAGGATGACTCCTCTTTGGTGGTCACCCATTCATCCATTCGTAGTTCTATCACTTGAGCGCCTGATGCAGATTTGCCTTCTAATGAGGGATCCGAGGAGGTTCTTAAGGATTTTAAGGATGAGCCTGTCATGAAGACTAGAGTTTCTGATTCTAATGCGGATGATGGCGATAGTGAGCAAGAAACCAAGGCTATGGGTATGTATCTTTTGTCTTGGGCAATTCTTCTTCTTTTTTTCTTCCTATCATTTCTTGATTCAACCCTCTGATTGCCTTGCATATCGTCCTTCGCAACCACGAACATTCCAAAGGATCCCAAGGTTATAGTAGGCATTAAATTCATCTTTTCATCTTACCTACTTCTTGTTGGTTCATGCTCTTCCTTATACTTCTTCTCAGGTCCGATTCCTGCTGAGGTTGCTCTATCCCCTCTGTTTGAGGTTGTAGCAATTCTGCCACAGTTCCTAATCTAGCGAGTAAGGTTACTGCATTCTTCATCTGGTTTGACCAGCACGAGAATAATGATCTTAATCCTACTGACTTCTGGGGGGCTAGAGCCCCTTATGTTGACTTTCATGGCTTTAGGTTCCTGGGGAGTGCATTACCCATTTAGAGGCAGTCTATACTAGCTGTGGGGACTTCATGCAGGGGTTTCTCTTTGGTCGATTTGCGAGGGAACACTTCCTCAAGTTGTTAGGGAGCGTGATGAACAACATTAAGCATAACTTTATTGACATTGTGTTTGCTGAAAGGATCCTGTAGTGGAGGGCCACAGTTCAAGAGTTGGTTAGAGTTGGATTTGCTATGGAGTATTTGTTGGACCACCTGTGAGAGATTGCTCAAGCCTTCTTTATGAGGAAGGTTCAATTTGCTGTGGATGCCATAGATGCACGCATCGAGACTTTGAAGAAGGAGGTGGCAAACCTAAAGGCACGTCATGAGTGTCTCCTTTTTGGTGTTGTTGGCCCTAGCTACTTTGGAGATCAAACGCTTATTTCAGGCCTTTGATTACATTATGTAGTTTTTGTGTTTCCTTTCCCTATGTTCATTTTCTTTCCATTTTCATCCTACCCAATAAACTTTCTTATTCCTGTAGCACTTATTTGATAAGTCTGACATGACTTATATATTTTGGGTCTTAATCTATTATGCTACATCTGCTATAGCTATTACTATGATTATGATACAATATTTTGCTAATACTCCATATTCTTCATTACTTTTTCTTTCACAAATGAAAACACACTAAAATACATTCTTGTGACATTATCCCTTGCAAGGGTGGTCACTTGGAGGAAAGAAAGAAAAACTAAATAAGAGAAATGAATAACTACATAATGTTTCTTAGGAATAATAACACTTTAACCATTTGATAAGGTTTGCCATTTTTACCTTTTAACTACTTTTGGCCTGTTATGGGTGTCCTTCCAAGACTGCCCATTAGTCTACCAGCTGCCCAACCACCATTACTACCTCATGTTGGCCGTGCCACCTTTCATTCCCAAACAAAAGTAGTTTTGTTTTGTTTTTTATTTCCCTTGGCACTCTCATCCTGATAAAGGCTAGGTTTCTCCCTTACCAACCTCTATAGTATGCACCTAGTAATTACAGCTCATGTTTGCCTCTTTTAGGTGGGATGTCATTTCAGTAGGATATTTCCCTCAAAAGAGCTTGAGCAAGAACTCTAAAATAGGCCCCTACTTCTCCCTACCACCAGACCACACCCTTTCTTATCTCTAACTCATGACCCACCTCCCTTGTATTGGCTAGGTACAAGTAGGTGGTGCCTGAGCCTTGTGTGCGTGCTCCACTCCCATATAAGTCCATTGCTGTTTTAGCGTTCATGCGATTGCCATTATCTTCAGGTTTGTCTGATTCTGCTGCACATTCTGGGGCTTGTTTAACTTTTGTGGCGTGGATGAGTCATTGAGTCTTCATTCTTTGCATCCCATCCTTTCCTTGGGCTGGACATTGCTTTGGTTTAGGCTTCCTCTTCTTTAATTCGGCCCATGTTTCCTGTCATCCCTTGTCTGTGGGCTGACTAGTACTCCTACCACGCCATTGCATTGTTTCTCTCCTGATATCATTTAACCTTGTTTGTTGTACTACATCTGGGGTTACGCGCTGAAGTGCCTGCCATCCTAGTTTCATGGGTTACTCCTCCCTTTAGTTTTTTTTTACCACCCAACATTCTTGCTAGACCAGCTTACACAATATCTTAGGCTTTCCTGGCCCATTTTATTCCTTTGGCATCCTAGGCCTGTTTTATTCTTTAGGCATCTTCGGCCCATTTTGTTTTTTCCTACTTTTTACATTCCGATGGGCTTTTGCTATATCCTTTAGGCTTCCCTCGTTCAATTGCTACATTCTTTTTCCTTTGGGTTCATTGGCCTTCGAACCAATCTCATTTACCAATTCTTTTCTTTGGGCTCTAAATCACCGCCGATCTTAGCCCCTCTCTTTAAACCCAAATCCAAACCACCGCCAATCTTAGCCCCTCTCTCTCTACCCAAATCCAAACCACCACATCTCAGCCTCTCTTTCTCTAAACCCAGATCAAAGCCATATCCCAAAAACTACAACCTAAACTTGAAGAGAAAAAAGAAAAAAGAAAAAAGAAAAAAAGAAAAAAAGAGAAAACCAAGAGGGAGAGAGGGATAAGAAAATGAAAATTCGGTGTTGAATGGTTGTTTGTTGTTTTTTTTTTTTTTTTAATAATTTCTGAGTATGTGTTCTTAGATCTGGGTTTGTGTTCTTGTTCAAGACACATTTAGATCTCAATTCATGTGATTCTTGGTTTTTAATTTTTTAATTTAGATGCAGACGTGGAATTTTTTAATGCCAAAATAAAATTTATTATTATTATTTTAATAGTTCCGTCTGCCACCTAGGACTTTGCTATTACAGCACTGACGGAAAGGACTAGAATGGATGGATAACCTAGTAGTAGTGGACTTCTCAACCTCAGACCTTTGGATCCAAATACACGGCCTTCCCACTCTTTGGAGAACAGAGGACAACCTGAGGAAAATAGGAGCTAAAGCCGGAGCAGTCATCAATGTCGATATTACCGATGACCCAGGGGTGTTTGGAAAAGGTTCATCAGAGTTAAAGTTGAGGTAGACGTTTCTAAGCCTCTTCTCCCTGGAATTTTCCTGCCTAGGCCGAACAGAAGCGATTTGTGGATCGGTCTAAAATACGAAAAGCTAGCTGATCTCTGTTACCAGTGTGGTATTATTGGGCATGACCAAAAAAGCTGTATCTTTAAGCCATTCCAACTCTACAACCCAACAGGTACTCACTTCAATGCTGCCAGCCCATGGCTAAGATCTGAAAGTGATGAAGTCCTTGAGGGCATCTCCAATGTCAACCACAACCCCTATCAACCCAGGTCACACGACATCTGTGAGCACCCAGCCACCTCCCGACGCGACGGATGGCCTGCTCGGGGTCCCCCTAGCCAGTCCCAACCTCACCCGCACAACAACTATAGTACTGGTCCCCCCCCATATGCGCCCACCCAGTACATTTCCTACGTGGCCATCCCGTTCCAATAACACACTGTACTCTACTAAGCCTGAGGATAGTCATGACACAGAGAATGAGGCCAGTAATTCAGCTCAAGAGGCAGTACAGGTGGCATCCCATACGCAGTCCTCCTCCTTTCCTAAAGCAGATGACCTCACCAGCTCAACAACAATAAAAAATCTTATCCTCCTAACACCGGTTAAAATTGGCCTTACCCCCATCAATGCCCATTCTATGTCCTTAGGCCCAGGCCCCATTGCAAAATCCTTCACTTCAAGCCCAAAACTCCAGAGTAACTCATCTTTTAGCCCACATTCACCCACCTTTGGCTCTTCAACCCCCCCCCCCCCCTCCCCCAATTACTAACTCCCACACTTCACCCTAGAAATCAACACCCACCCCCAATTTAACCCTATCCCCTCCCACACCCCAGCTTCCAAATCCCTATCTCCACCAGTCACCCCATCTTCCTCCTTAAAAAGGAAGTTCTCCAGGCTCAAGATAGAAGACTTCTCCAAAAGGCTTAGGAGAGCTATTGAAGGTCCAGAATATATGTATTTTGATCTAGCCTCTATCTCTTTCATCCCACAATCAAGGGTTGAAGCCTTCATCCTACAAGAAAGGCGCAAATCCAGAGTAACTCGTCTTTTAGCCCACATTCACCCACCTTTGGCTCTTCAACCCCCCCCCCCCCCCAATTACTAACTCCCACACTTCACCCTCGAAATCAACACCCACCCCTAATTTAACCCTATCCCCTCCCACACCCCAGCTTCTAAATCCCTATCTCCACCAGTCACCCCATCTTTCTCCTTAAAAAGGAAGTTCTCCAGGCTCAAGATAGAAGACTTCTCCAAAAGGCTTAGGAGAGCTATTGAAGGTCCAGAATATATGTATTTTAATCTGGCCTCTACCTCTTTCATCCCACAATCAAGGGTTGAAGCCTTCATCCTACAAGAAAGGCGCAAATCCAACAACTATAGTGAACCCAATGACCATGGTGGGTCTCTTCATGGTGAGCCTTTTCATGTCCTTAACCATCTCTCTACTTAGCTTTTCTGGTTCTGATTGTGTCACTAGTTCTAGTTCATTGGCCAAGGAGGCGAGCCTTATCATGCCCCTAACCTCTCCATAAGGATTCTCGGTTGGAACTACCGAGGCATTTCCAACGCTTCAACAGTTCGAGCCCTTAAGGCTAAAAAAAAAGGCGCTAGGCCTGATATTATTTTTCTTTTTGAAACCAAAGCTGATGCTAGTCGAATGGATTTTGTCCAAAGCTATTTAAATTTCGATAATAAAATTGTGGTGGAAGCTAAAGGCAATGCAGGGGGTTTATGCCTTCTGTGGAAGAATTGTCTAACAATCAGAGAAGTTGAGTTCAACAAAAACCTCATCACAATCAAAGTCTCCGACCCCTCAATTGATTGGCTCCTAGTTGGTTTTTACGGTCATCCCTACTATTCCAACAAAAAAATGTGCTTGGCAGAATTTGTTCACCTCTCTTAAAGCTCATCAAGGTCCTTGGGTTTGTATTGGAGATTTTAACTTCATCTTAAATGAAGATGAGCAATATTGTGGCAAAAAGGGCTCCTCCTCAGCAACAAATTATCTCAAAGAATCGCTATTCGAATTTAATGCGGCTGATCTCGGTTTCTCGAGAAACATATTTACTTGGGCCAAGGGCAAGTGGGGCAGCGCCCATATCAAAAGAAGGCTAGATAGAAGAGTTGTGAGCATTTCATGGAGGTTGGCCTTCCCCAACGCCGCCATTTCTCACCTCGGAGCTATCAAATCAAATCACTCGCCAATACTTTTGGACACTAACCCAATTGATAGCTTCGCACATAGACCTTTCAAGTTTGAAGCAGTATGGCTCAGAGATGATAGTTTCCATTCCATCATTGAGAATGCGTGAAAATTCAAGTGTTAGGGTCAGAGTTCATTAAGCTTTACAAAAAGCAAGTCTTCACAAGGGATGCTTTACACACTTGGAACAAGCAAGTCTTCGGTCGATGTCAAGATAGAATTAACTCACTGCTCTCAAAGATAAAACATATCCAGGAAAAGCCACTGTCCAACATAATGAGCTAACAGAGCAGTCATTGCAAGTCGAGCTCTTAGAATGGTTGATCAAAAGCGAGGTACTTTGGCGCCAAAAATCCAGGGAATTATGGCTTAAATTCGAAGACAAAAACTCCAAATTCTTCCATTTGTCAACAATTATCCGCAGAAAAGGCAACAACATCGAAACAATCAAAAATGAAGACGGGTCCTGGATCCATAACCCAAGCCAAATCCATGAGTTATTTGGAAACAACTTCATGGATTTGTTCAAAGAAGAAGATATTTGCTTCCCTGAACATTTAGAGCACCTTGTCCTACCCTCCATCACTAAAGAATAAAACGATAGCTTACTCTCTATTCCACTCCCAGAAGAGATCAAAGCCACTCTTTTCCAAATGCAAGACCCAAAGGCCCCTGGCCCTGATGGCTTCCCTGCATTATTCTATAAACAGCTCTGGTCGACGGTGGGGGATGATGTCATCAAAGCAGTAACTTCCTTCTTCCAAAGAGGCACTATGCCTAGAGAGGTAAATTGTTCTTTGATCGTTCTTATCCCCAAGGTCTCTAACCCAACCTCTGTTAATCATTTCAGGCCTATCAGCTTGTGTAACATTGTTTACAAAATCATATCAAAGCTACTGGTAGCAAAGCTACGCCCTCTTCTCGATAAAATCATTTCTCCCACTTAGTCGGCTTTCATTCCTAACAGATGGATTGCCGAGAACCAAATTATTATCCAAGAGATCATTCATAGTTTCAAAACTCACAAAGCAAAGCCTGGTCTCATGGGAATCGAGTTTGATCTCCAAAAGGCTTACGATAGAGTCAACTGGAAGTTCATCCAAGCTATTCTCCTCCATCTTGGTTTTAATGAAACTTTCACAAGCTGGATTGTTGCCTGCATCTCCTTAGTTTCGTTTGAAGTCCTTGTAAATGGTGGCAAGATAGCAAGTTTCAAACCCAGTAAAGGCCTTAGGCAAGGTGACCCGTTGTCCTCTTATCTCTTCATCTTGGGGCAAGAAATTTTATCTAGGCCGTTGGATCATGAACTGAGGCTAAAAAATATTAGCAGCATCAAAACTAGCATTGTTGGCCCCACTATTACACATGTTATGTATGCAGATGGCATTGTGCTCTTCTTCAAAGCCTCCAGAAAAGATGCTACCTCTTTTGTTAGAATTCTGGAAAAGTACTGCACATGGTCTAGTCAAGCCATCAACCGAAACAAGTCAAGTGTCTTTTTCTCCAAGCACACCTAAACCCACACCCACAGGATCATCAAAGGCATCCTCAAAGTAAAAAGCCTTAAGAAAGATGCCATTTATCTCAGTGCCCCCATGTTCCTTTCAAAAGCTCCTTCCAAAGACTTCGCCTTCGTCATTGACAAGCTTGAGGCCAAACTCATGGGTTGGAGAAGCAAATGTCTGTCCTAGGCAAGTAGGAAGATGCTCATCAACTCAGTGGCTCAGACCATTCCAAACTATACCATGTCTACCTTTAGCATCCCCATCTCGGTTTACGACAAGCTAGACTCTCTTACTAGATGGTTTTGGTGGAAACCTAAGCAACAAGAAGGCGGATACATGGCATGGAAAGCCTGGGATAATCTATGCAGCCCAACCACAACTGGAGGTCTTGGGTTAAAAAAAGCCAAGAATTTTAATGATGCACTCTTAGCCAAATTGGTATGGATGGTGGTGTCCAACAGGGAGAGTTTATGCATGCAAATATTGAGATTGAAGTACAAGGTAAAAAATGATTGGTTCCGGACGGAAACTCCCAGTCGTGCTTCCTCAATCTGAAGGGCAATTGAAAAGGCCAAAATTATCATCACTAAGGGAGCTTGCTTCCTCATTGGTAATGGAGAATCCATAGATGTATGGCTTGATTCGTGGGTTCCTTGGCTACTAGGTTTCATCCCATCCCCAAGGTTAGGCTCAGTTTCCCCCTCGCCTTTCAAGGTGTCTGACTTGATCAACCCTGATCTGCATTGTTGGAAAGCTTCTCTGGTTCATAACCTTTTTGATCCTACACATGCTCAAGCCATTCTAGCTATCCCCATTCCCTTTAGACCCAAATCTGACAAGCTCATTTGGAATCCTGACTCTAAGGGCTTTTCTCTGTTAAGGCTGCCTACAAAGTGATAACTTCCCACACAATCCCCCATACTCCACCCAATGTGAATTGGAACATGTTGTGAAAGTTTAAAGCTCCTGAGAGGATCAAAATGTTCCTCTGGAGAGTCGGGAACAATGCTTTTCCTACTAGAGAGAACCTCTCAAATAATTTGGAAGTGGATGATCCAAAATGCCTACTTTGTGACCAAGCATCCAAGTCAATCTGCCACCTTTTCCTCATGTGTCCTGTTGCAAGAGCATTATGGTTTTCAACCTGTTGGGGGTTTAAAGTAGATGAGCATTCATTAAGGTCACACACTAACATTGTCCAGTTGATTCTCAACCCACCTCCATCTCTTTGTCCAGCTTATGATCTATGGCTGGTCTCCCTCACCATGGCACTTACCCTTGATGAAATTTGGCAAATTCGTAATGCAGTGTTACATCTCAAGGCCCCTGTTGACATTTTGGCCTCCAAGCAGCGCATACTATCCAGGTTTAGAGAATGCTTACTCTTCCTCTCGAAACCTGAACCCTCCACCCATGAATCATCTATTCCCAGGTGGGCTGCCCCTATCCCCCCCTAAGGTTTTGTCACAATCAATACTGATGCAGCTATCACTGAGTCAAGATCAGCGTTAGCTGTCATTGCGAGGGACAATCATGGAGCTGTTCTCAAAGTATGGGCTAGAACCACCCCTGTCCATCATTTTCTCCAAGCCGAAGCTTTGGCCTTGTTGTGGGTCGTTCAGCTTGCTAAGAGAGAAAGATGGAGCCACGTTATCATTGAAGCTGACTCTAAAATCTGCATCGACGCCATACTTTCAGGTGATAAGGCTTTAGCTGGGTTTACTTCCTATATCGTCTCTGATATACTTGATATAGCATCGTCCATCCTATCTTGTTCTTTTTGCTGGGTTTGAAGAAGTTGTAATCAGGCTGCTCATGCTGCAGCCAAGTTTGCTTTAAATTCTCGCATCTCTTGTTTTTTCATTTCGGGCAACCTTCCCCCTTCGATTGCTGATGTTTGTAAGGAGGATGCCCTCAATGTTTTTTCATTTTCTTAGTTAATGAATTGTAGTTTATCAAAAAAAAAAAAAAAAAAAAAAAAAAAAAAAAAAAAAAAAAAAGAAGACAAAAATATAGAATGATTATCGTTAGTGTATCAGATTCCATAGTAAGATTAGGGTTAAGTGAGAACCAGTGACTTTTAATAGAATGACTGAATGGGCATAAATATCATTTCTAAGACAAAAAAGTACAATTTTTCCCCATAAATAAACTTCATATATATATATATAAGTCTCAGACCCACGTGATGCGAGAGAATAGATAATTACTTTGTAATTTTGATATAAGTATAATTTGGTCTCCTAAATTTGATGAAAATAATTTGTTCTCCCTAAAAATTAAGGGAAATGTTATGTTGACAATAATGTTACAACCCTTCCACAACAAATCATACGTAGCAGGTTGTTATTAGTTGGCAAAAAAATAATTTCAATGATAGGTTTAAATTAGAATCGATAACAACTTACCAACTATAACTTGTTGTGAAAACATTGTAGATGTAGCATTTCTAAAAAATTAAACAATTTCTAAAATTATTTTTCATCTTTCTATCTTTAAAAATATACTATTCTATTATTTTTGGGTGTATTTGATTGATATTTATCCATTTTTAGGTGGTTCATATTCCTCTAAATTATGTTATAGTACATTATTTTTTTTCTTTACAACTAAACTTTTTAAGTTTCAAATTCTTTATTCAAAATTCTCATTCTCTTAAAAGATATTATCATGATAATCAAAACTCATCACAAAAATACCTTTGAACTTAGTCAAATAACCGATAGGCACATTCAAATACATAGCCAAGATTGTGTTTTGATATAAATTCAAATTCTCAATTTCAAAATAACTAAGCATTAGCCCAAACAAAAATTAAATAAAAAAAAATAAGATGGAGAGAGAGGACTTGTGATAGGAAACTCAATTCAATTCATTTGGTCTTCATATTTTATATATCCAAATTCAATTTCTTCATATAACCAAGCATACATCTTCGTGGAATTTCTCACATCTAATTGGTCTTCATGGATTTTGAGGCTTTGTCCAAACTTGGATAATCTCTCTCACCCTAGTCTCTCTTTTTTTTTTTTTTTTGGTTGTTGGTTGCTACCATATATAGTTTTGGGAACCAATGTTGTTGGCACCTGAGATCTCCAATGGCAAATCACCAACAAAATTAATTTGGAAAACTTGAAGAATATGGGGGATGTTGGAAAAGTCTTATAGCAAAGGCATCCCATAATAATATCTAAATTTGTTACCATTCAAAACCAAAAAAAGTAATATATCTTGTACTAAGTTGTGCATCTACATTCATGTCACAACTAATCTGTACATACAACAAAATTGATTTATGCTACACATATACAAAGGGAATTCTTCATCCATAATATGAATAAATCACACAAATACACATAAGAGGTATCCATCAGTGAAAAAAAAAAAAAAAAA
Organism: Quercus glauca; assembly: GCA_023736055.1. Lineage (NCBI taxonomy): Eukaryota > Viridiplantae > Streptophyta > Magnoliopsida > Fagales > Fagaceae > Quercus > Quercus glauca. The sequence continues at coordinate 12,538,451 of CM043316.1, read as the reverse complement.
AAAAAAACCTCATCCATGATTAATGACCACATAAACTATAGTAGTAAGGCCCCGTTGTGATTCTTTTAATATATTCTTCACCATGGCTTTGAGATTTTGGGAACCAATGTTGTTGGCACCGGAGATCCCCGATGGCACATCACCAACAAAATTAATTTGGAAAACTTGAAGAATATGGGGGATGTTGGGAAATTTAGACTCCAATTGATATAATTAACAAGTTTTAAACCCAAGTTGTTAATTAGATTTATTATGAACAAACGTTGTTAAAAATAAACTAACACCAATATCATGTCAATATCATGCACAGTGGAAAAATAAATACGACAAGATATGATGACCTAGGAAAACCAATGAAACAAACTAGTTTCACAGTTTTAATGTATTCTTCACCATGGCTTTGAGATTTTGGGAACCAATGTTGTTGGCACCTAAGATCTCTGATGGCACATCACCAACAAAATTAATTTGGAAAACTTGAAGAATATGGGGGATGTTGGAAAATTTAGACCCCAATTGATAGAATTAATAAGTTTTAAACCCAAGTTATTAATTAGATTTATTATGGAAAAACCTTGTTAAAAATAAACTAACATCAATATCATGTCAATATCATGCACAGTGGAAAAATAAATAAGACAAGAAATGATAATTTAGGAAAACTAATGAAACAAACTAGTTTCACAGTAAAAACCTGTGAAACTAGTTTTAATGTATTCTTCACCATGGCTTTGAGATTTTGGGAACCAATGTTGTTGGCACCTGAGATCTCCGATGGCACATCACCAACAAAATTAATTTGGAAAACTTAAAGAATATGGGAGATGTTGAAAAATTTAGACCTCAGTTGATAGAATTAACAAGTTTTAAACCCAAGTTGTTAATTAGATTTATTATGAACAAATCTTGTTAAATATAAATTAACATCAATACCATGTCAATATCATGCATAGTGGAAAAATAAATAAAACAAGATATGATGACCTAAGAAAACTAATGAAACAAACTAGTTTCACAGTAAAAATCTGGGGGGAAACCTTCCCAAAAAGCAATCCACTATAATAAAAAGAAGTTTTAAATCTAGAACAAAACCTTTGTCCCTAGGCTCTACAATCCTCATAGATGAACTTACAGCAAAAACCTTCTACTGTTTCAGAACCTCTGAACTCTTCAATATATGAACGCCACCCTTTTTACACAAATCCCAGTATGTGATTAACAAATGATATACGGCTCCCAGTACATGACTAACACACTAATATGAAAAAGATGTTGACTGCAAAGTTCTTCACTTCATAAATAATGAAGATTAAGAAGCACTTGGTTACAAAATTTTAAGGCGCAAAGACTCAGTAGCTTCTTTAAGAGAGAATAAAGCACTTGATCACTTTTTGCACGTGTTCCCCTTGTATTCTCATATGTAACGGCCTTTAAAATAAGCCTTATATATGTATAGAGTTATGAGAAAAAAAACCCTACACATACATGTCAGCATGAGCCGAAAATTAGATCTGAAAATTTTGATTTCGTAATTCTCAATAGATACAGCTGTCAAGCTATCTATCGAGCAGTTGTCAAGCTTTAATGAATCAACACTTCTTCGCTTATTTCTTGCACAAATTTGCATGGCTTCAATACTACAGTTGAACTCTTATTCCTTGAAGTACTAAACCCATCCTAGATCTACCTAAAAATAAGTAAAGTGCATTTTGTCAAAGGATTAGCTAATTCTAAATGACATATGTTCATAACAAGTTCCATATATGTCCTAACCGGGGAGAAAAATAAATAAATAAATAATAGAAACCTCACTTTAGAGGGATTTTCCAAATTTGCAAAAGTGAGGTAGAGCAATTGCAAAGAGATATAGACAACAACTCAGCAGTTTTTTTTTTTTTTTTTTTTTTTTTTTCCAGAATCTTAATAGAGTGGCAATTGAACAGTTTTCATAACTACTTGATTGGGGAGAGAAAGAATCATAGAGTTGAAGGAAATTTGATTACTATCAGATTGGGTTTGATGGAATAATAAATGCAAAGTTGAAAAGTTAGGAAACATTAATTAAGAAATGGATTTTTTTTTTTTTTTTTGATGTGATAGAGTAATAATTGTGAAAATGTTGATTTGCAAAAGGAAGGAAAATAAAAAGAAAAAAAGAAAGTTAGTGGGATCAATGATGTGGCTACTAATGTGGTTCAACAAAAGTGTAGCAATAATAAATGTTATGTTTCAGCTTTTACATATATATATATATATATATATATATATATATATAATATAGATATGTGTGTGTTTGTTTCACAAAGACCTTCACATTCAACGAGCAACCACTTGGGTGATTGTTAAATCATCAATCGAACAAATTTCTAATTGTAAAGCCTGTAATTTGGAGTCTTTTTCATCGCCTTCATCTCCTTTTGTTGAAAAAGCAGGCTTTTTGGGATTTGTCACAACTATAGTTTCATTTTTTAGCATTGAGGAAACTTCCAACATTGATGGCCTATCAACTGCGCTTTCCTGAACGCATAAAAGAGCTATTTGCATGCATCGAATTAATTTACATGATGAAGTTGTGTCATCTAGAGTCGGATCCATAAATTCCATGCCTTTGCCTGCTTTCCATAGCTCATATGCCTGAAATATAGAATACTGACCATCATTTTGAAATGCGGAAATATATAATACACAACAAAAGAAAAAAAAAATTCAAGATTGGTTCTAGCAATGTTTGTTAAAGTAACTTACATACTCTAGGAGATTTAGATTCTCATCCAAGCCATGATAACAAGCAGTCCTCTTACCACTTATGATTTGTAAAAGTAGAACTCCAAAGCTATAAACATCAGATTTAGTGGAGTATACACCTTTTTGGGCATATTCAGGAGGAATATAACCACTGCATTGTTGAAGTATCAAACTGCATTGTTAATTACTTGACAAGAAATCATGGGCTATAAAGCTTTACTAGGTAGAGGTACATACTATGTTCCAACAATCCGATCTGTGTTTGCTTCATGTTCATCTTTCTTGAAAATTCGAGCCATGCCAAAGTCTGAGATCTTCGGCTTCATCTCTTCATCCAGTAAAATGTTACTAGATTTTAAGTCTCGATGAATTATTATCATTCTTGAGTATTCTTGGAGATATAGAAGCCCTTGAGTTACTCCTTCAACAATGTCAATACGTTTTTTCCAATCCAATAGGCCCCGTCTGATAGGGTCTATGACAAATTCCATATTATAACAATCAATTATATAATCATATTGGGGCTAATAGAGCACTAAGATGTGAAAATTGCATTTAACATATCTAAAATATTGTAATTAGAAGCAAGAAAGATATCAGACCAAAGAGGTAGAAGTCCAAGCTTTTATTTGGCATGTACTCGTACATTAGCATTTGCTCATCACTTTCAATGCAAAATCCCAAAACTTGCACAAGATTTACATGTTGTAGTTTCGCAGTAAGCATAACCTCATTCTTGAACTCCTCAAATCCTTGTGTAGATGTTTTTGAAAGTTTTTTCACTGCTATTTCATTTCCATTTGGTAACACACCCTGGTGAAATATGCACACACTTTAGATTGGTATTATTCACCCAAAAAGATACTTCAAGACATTTTCTACCCATGCTAATAAGAGTATTGCTAGGACACAACATTTTTCATAACTCCAGACATGACTTATAAAGTCACTACTTTTATTATACACAAATCACAACAAATCATATTAACAATTGTGAAAAATGTTGTGCCCATAATCCTATTTGGAAATAAACTATGACATTAGAATTGTTTTATAGATAGATTCATGTTTCTGCCAATTGCTTGAGTGCAAAAGATGTAGTAACAACAGTTTACCTTGTAAACGGGGCCATAACCTCCCTCTCCAAGTTTATTTTCAAATGAAAATTTATTTGTAGCTGCCTCAATTTCAGCTAAACTAAATACTTGCAGATTAGGAACACTGCTATTTGAATCTCCAGCAGCTGCTATGTTATTAGCTTTGGACTCTAATTTTTTAGCTATAACTGCAATTCCAATATTGAAAAAATAAGAATAAAAATCATAGCAAAGCCTAAAAATATTAATTCTCAAATCATGGGAATAATAAGTTATCCTTCTAACCATAGATGGCAACTATAACACATGTAGTAGAAAAAAAAAAGTTACCTTTGGATCTGAGCTTTCTCATCCGTAAGTAACACACTAAAAGGCATAGTAGGAGAGCAATGGTAGTAGTTGTAGTCAAAATGATCACTAATAATCGCCACTTGGGTCGTCCATTATTTTCTTCCTCTTGAGCTGACAATGCAATTCATTAATGTAACGAGAGATGAATATGTCATAGAAGATCTTGAAACAATGTCATTTAGATTTTGTCTTTTTTGACACCTTTAACAGTGTGTTTGGAAAGGCTAGAGGAGAGGGGAATAGAAGAGGAATGAAAAGAGACGTTGTCATCTCCCTTTGGTCCACATTTTTGCAATCCGCTTAAATTGGGCGGATTTGAAGGGAGAGAATGGTTTTTAAAAAATGGGGCCCACATACGTAACATAATATAATATGAAGTTACGTATTTGTCCATAAGTGCACTTGCACCAGTAGGTGTAAAATAGAAAAAGTGCACAATTTTACATATTTTTGCATAAAATTTACTCACAACAGTGCATCTATATTATTGTACATATCCAATATTGTTATAGTAACTATGCAAATATACAAAGTCAAGCTTCCTAAATGATTATTTTATTTTATTTTCTTTCTTCTCCCCTATCCCTTTCTCCTTTACTTTCTCTTCATTCCAGCAACACCCTACTATCTTCCTCCTCTACCTTCTCTTGAATCCAACAACATGCTATGCAAATCTATACAAATCATCAAACTCATTCTAAATCTAGATCCAAATTCACCAAACCCATATACAAATTCATATAAATAATCAAACCCAAATTGCAAAAGAAGAAGGAGAAGAAGAAGATGTCGAAGAAGAAATAGCAAGAGCAAATTAGCCCAAAATCACCACTTTCTCCACCCAAAATCTTTGCTTTCTCCACCCAAAATCACTGCCCATAATCAAAGCCAAATTGCAAATGAAGAAGAAGAAGAAAGAAGAAAGAAGAAGGAGAACGAGAATGAGAAGAAAGAGAGGCACATTCAGGGAAAATAGAGATAAGGAAAAGAAGAAGAAAGAGTCTGTGTGTTCAGAGAAAAAAGGAGAGAGTGTTAGGTGGGGGTAGGTGTGAAATAATTAAAAAAGTGAGGAAAAATATTATTTAAACAAATGAGTGTGAATAATAGATAAACTAATGTGGGTGTTTTTGTAAAGTACTTGTATAAAATAGAAAAAAGTGGGTTCTTATACTAAAATAGACGAAAAACTTTAGACGGACTGATATGAATGCTCTAACTTTTATGCATTTTTTACATTTATATGAGCATAAAAGCAAAAAACCATATATTTTCTTTTTAGTTTCTTTCTTATTGCAAACCAAACAAAGGAAAAAGAAATATACTCTTCTCTTTTCTTTTCCCCTTCTCTCCTTATTTCCAAAAAATACACATGAGAATTGATTTCTTTTCTTTTCTTTCTCATTTCCTTGCTATTATTCATTTCTTTTCTCTTCTCTTCCCTCATTTATAACCAAAAAAAAGGCCTAATAGCTAAAGGAATGGTATCTCATATAGTTTAGTTATGAGTTTAAAACTTTAAATTTGGTATAGTTATGGCCTTAAAGGAGGGGATTTTACACCCTCCAATCCCAGCTTACCACATTAGTATTTTACAAATTAAAGAATAAGCAATGCCACACACAATCAATCCCTAACAACCCAAATCACAAATCTGCTCCTTTCATAAATTCAGCCAACCCCTAGGCTCCACCCATCGCTGATTGTAGCTGCCAGTGTCCTTAGTACCAAGTTCAGCCTATCACTTACCCTCATTTATCCCTTAACTTGAGTTAGTGAGTTATTCTAAAACTCTCTCTCTCTCTCTCTCTCTCTCTCTCTCTCTCTCTCTCTCTCTCTCTCTTCCTAACTTTTTCCTTCTCACTCAACCCTCTCCCTTTCTCAGTGTTAGGTTTTAGACCCCTTAAAACAACAATTGAATTAACCTAGTTAATTAGCCAAGTGATTAACTTAGTCAAATTATGCAAATCTAGTTAATCACAATCAAACAATCATATTAATTATAATGCAGCGGAAAGATAAATAACATAAAGATCTGATCACCTAGGAAAACCAAACCGGTAAAAAACCTTGGGAGGATTTAACCTAGCTATCCTCAAGGTAAACTTGAATCCACTATATGAAAGAATCGAAGTTCATACAAAAAGACTTACAAGCCCTCACGTTCGACTTCTTATTGCTACCCATCATAGAACTTACTGACACAACCACGTGCCAGCTCCAAATCCAAGGACTCCTTCTTTCTTGGATTCTCTAGCAATTACAGGCACACCCGCTTGTGTATCTTTAAGCTCCTATATCAGCAACTAAATGATCATCAAGATGTTGAAATAATCTCCTTCTTGATAACCCTAAGTTTATGTGAAGAAAAGCTTTTCAAGGATCTCACAAGAGATTCACATAAACCGCAAATATGAGCAACAAGAGCAACTCTAAAAATGTGGCTAGGGTTTGCCTTATATACCTAGGGCAAAAACATAAAACCCTAAATGTTTTAATGATATAGGGCTGAGTTGGAAATCTGCAAAAAAACGTATTCTGCCCGAGATTCAATCGATTAAGCCTAAGCTTCGATCGATCGAGCCAGGCCAAAATGCACAGTAACTTTTGCATTAGCTCGATTCCAAATTTACATAAATTACACAACTTTGAGCAAGTCTATATTAGACTAAACAACCTGTTTTGATCATGGTTTGCCAACAATACACATTAGAATTCTAAATACATAAAACCTAAGTCTTTAGAACCTAACACTTAGATTCATCCATCTTGCTCTCACTTGATTTGGGTCTCTCTGTGTCTTTGTTTGATTCGTCTCGGAGTGAGTGCCACCACTCCATTGCGGTAATTTAGAGGTTCTAGGTGGTCATGTTTGGTGGATTTACAAAATGGTGGTCATGGTTGGGTGTTTTGAGAGGTGTTTGGTATTGGAAACTCTGACCATGATCTGAAAGGCATGACAAAGCCTAGGGGACTGCAAATTGGTGGTGGGGAGTGTTGGTAGACCTTAGCGCCAAGGAAGCCAGCTGCTATTGGTGATGGGTAGTGCTTGGTGGTTGGCCAAATTTGAGAGAGTACATTGTGATTTGGTGGGTTGATGAGGATTGATTATGTATGGAACTACCTATTCTTTATTTTGTAAAATGTTGACGTGGCAAGCTGGGATTAGAGGATGTAAAACCCCTCATTTATGCCACAATCAAACTAAATTTAAACTCTTAGTTTACTAAAGCAATGCTTGATAATTTAATCTTATCAATGTCAAAAAGAAATCATTTGTGCCACCTTTTGTGTTCCACTTTATATTCTATCAAATATGATATTTCATGTGTTTGATTTTTTACTTTGATTATTTTATAAGGAAAATAAAATAAATATATGGTAAGTTATGGTTGCTGAAGTATAAAGTTGAATACTGTTATGGTCATATTTTGTTGTAATTGGTTAATTCTTTGACAAATACACATTACTTGTAATTGGGTAGATCTAAGATAGGTTTAGTACTTCAAGAAACATGTTGTTCCAGTTAAGTATTAAAGACATGAAGATTGTTCCAAGAAACAAGTGAAGAAAAGCTGTTCATTAAGTCTCGACTGATAGCTTGACAGATGCCTGCTATCAAGACTTAATGTGAAGCTCAATAGATAGCTCAACAGCAGCTCGATCTATTGATAATTATGATTTCAGAATTTCTAAATCTGAAATTTAGCCCAGTCTTGTATATTTATTTAGGGTTTCTTTTCTTACAATCCTAGACATATATAAGGCTTATTTTAAAGGTCGTCACACATGGATATAGAGACCAAGAGACTTATTTTCTCTGTGTGAAGCTTATGTGTTCGTACGCCATAAGGTTTTGTAATCGAGTGCTTTTAGATCTTCATTGTTGATGAAGTGAAGAACTTTGCAACCAACAACATCTGTTTAAGTTGCTGGAGTTAGTCATGTACTTGGGATTCGTGCAAAAGGTTAGTCACAAATTGGAGGTTTGTGCATCAAGTGAAAGAAGGCTACTACAAGATCAAGTTCAATTGGGTATTGGAGTGAAGATTCAACAATAGGTTGGTATTTCGGGATAGGTCTGGGTAGTTGATAAGATTCCTTATACTTGTAACCATTTGATTATTGATTAGTGGAACCTTAGGAGTTGTGACCTTAAAATCACCTGGTGGGGTTTTTACCTTGCTATGTTTTCCCCATATGTCAACAAATTACTGTGTTCAATTTATTTTCCACTACATTTATTTATTTATTTATTTTTTGGGTGATTTGTTGGTGCCTCCACGATTTGCATGCAACTGAATCTAATTAATCAACTTGGGTAATTGAATTAATTAACCAGGGTTAAGCTATTTTAACCAAAGAAATACAAAAAAATGGGACAGAGAATTTGAATTCAGTCAATGTCGTATTGCATGTCATGCCAATTAGCAACTGACATTTTGTGCAATAATTCTAGTACCACATAAAATGTCATAGCTTTTAACACAATTATCTTATATGGCAAACTTTGACTAACTGCTCATCACTTTAACATGGACCCGCCACTCACAGTTTGTCATGTGGTTGATTGTGGCAAAGTCGTAGTCCTAGAATTTTTTGTTTCATTTCATGGTATACTATGTAACATCTTTCTATTTCAGTCCCTCTCTTAGGGATAACTGGCAATGAAGTCTCTATCTGTTTCTAAGCTAACTAATGAAATACATGAAAAATCAGGTTTTGATGGCCTACCAAGTTATTAGGACAAAAATCATTTAAGAAGCCGGTTTCTTTACGGCTACGGAAGAAATTTTTACACCGTCTCACTTATATTTAAGCCCACCACAACAATACAGAGAAGGTTTGAAAATGTTGTGAACTATATCCAGTGCTCATAGACTTATTGCTAAACAAAAGGACAATAATCAAAGCTCATGTGTGGCGCCTTTGGGTGCAATTTTATAACAAGTGGCTAGGAGGAGAGAAAGATTTCGACATGATTATTTGAATGATGGGGAAGCCATCGGCATTGTTAGGTTCTAAGTATTTAGTCATAAATGTTTAGGTTCTAAATATGTTGTATGTTGACAAACTGAGAACAAAAACTTGTTTAGGATTAGATCTTAGTGTCTTGGAAGTATTTTAGACATTGCTCAAGTTAATACAAGTCAAGATTCAAAAACATACAAGCTGCTGAAAGAAAATTTCAAAATCTGTCAAGCTTGATCGATCGAGAGAAGCCTTCAATTAATCAAACTGTGAATTTGCAGAATTTTAAATAAAGCCTAACAGCCCATGAAACATTTAGGGTTTGAGTCCAACACTACTAGGTATAAAAGGAAAACCCTAAAACACATTTTTCAAGTCTTGAGAGTTACTTTTGTGAGATCTGTAAGTTTTTGTACCTTCCAACTCTATCAAGCACCTAATGGAGATCAAATCCAAATTGCTAGTACTAGTCGAGTAAAGTTGCAACCAAGCCTTCAGCTATCAAGTGTACTGAAGAACAATGCATGAATTAGTGGTTCATGTGAGAGTAGATCCAGATTAAAGAAGTCTGAGAAGTTCAGAGTCGAGTTTGGTAACTGTGTTAGATTTACTACGAATTGGTATTGCTAACTGTAAATCTCAATTTGATATAGTGGATTACTCTCTTAGGATAGTTCCCCCCAAGTTTTTTACCTTGAAATGAGTAGTTTAATTGGTTTTCCTAGGTTATCATATCATTATGCAAGTTACTTTTCCGCTGTGCGTGTTTTCCGCTGTGCATGATACGTTTGATTATTATGTAACCTAGGACTGCATAATTAACCTAAGTAACTACTTGGCTAATCAATTAGGTTAAATATATTGTGTTTTCTAAGGATCTAAAACTTTACAAGTGGTATCAGAGCAGGTTAGCTCTTGATTAGGTAATATTACCTAGAGTTGATCCTTGACGTCTACTGTCATGGATTGTAGTCACTCACTAGTGATCCCCCCCTGATTTGATGGGAATAACTATACATATTGGATGGTGAGGATGAAAGTATTCTTGAAATCTCAAGATAAGATAGTTTGGTTGTTTGTGGAAATTGGTTGGGAAAAACCTACCACTTTTGTGGCTCAATGGACTGATGCCCAAAAGGAAGCAGCTAGCTTTAAAAGCAAGGCAATAAATGTGATATTCAATGTTGTTTCCCCAGAATAATTCAAAAAGATATCTAATGTAGAGGTAGCACACATTGCATGGAACATCTTACAAACTGTGCATGGAAGAACTAAACCTGTGAAAATAAATAAATTGCAACAATTAACTTCTAGGATTGAGAGTATCAAAATGGTAGAAGATGAGACCTTTGATGAGTTTTACGCTAAACTCAATGACATAGTAAACTCTGCTTTTAAATTAGGTGAAGTTTATGAGGAACATAAGATAGTTAGAAAAATCTTAAGATCCTTAACTAAAGAGTTTAGGCCTCAAGTCACTGCCATTACTAAGAGCAAGGATGTGGACACAATTCTAGTGGATGAACTAGTTGGATCCCTTCAAACTTATGAGTCTAATGTACCTAAGACCAGTAAGTCCAAATCTATGGCCTTGAAATCAATAGATGATGTTGATGAGAATGTGTTTGACAATGAGATTTCTTCTATTGAAATTGCTTATCTTGCCAAAAAATTTAGGAACATTTTGATAAATAATAATAAAAAGGCCAAAAACAAAAAACTTTGCTGACCATAAGAATGTGAAAAGGAATGAACAACCTAAAGGTAATCCATCTGAAAAACCTAACTTTAACAAAGATTAGGTTGGTCAATCTTCTAGCAACTCTTTAGGCCAACAATGTTTTGGATGTCAAGGTTATGGACATGTTAAAGCTGAATGTTCTACATACTTGAGGTCTAAGGGTAAAGCTATGGCTGTCACTCTTAGTAACAATGATGGATCTAATTAAGAGTCAGATAGTGATCAAGAAGGTAAGTTCATGGCCTTCATTGCTGTTGCTGTAGTAGATGAATCTATTTAGTAAAATGTTGAGAGTCCTGATGAGGAACTCTAGAATGCTAACTTGCAAAAAACTTACAATAAACTATGCAAGATTGCAGCAAAAGATGCCACGAATGCTGACCTTTCTTTTAAAAAGAATGACACTCTAGAACTTGAAAAGAAAAACCTTTTGGTCAAATTGTTTGATGCAAATGAATTGATTAATGCTGTTAAGATTGAGAACATGAATTTGATTAAAAACATATTAGAAACTGACTTTAATATTGCTGGAGAACAACTTGGTAGGACATCTAGTTCTAAGCTTGATAACATGTTGAGTGTTCAAAAATCATCATTTGATAAGACTGGATTAAGATATGTTGAGAGTGGTTCTTCTTCTATGTTGACTTAAACTAAGTTTGTTCCTCCAGTGTCTGTGCCTAAACCGGAAGTCAGGGTTAAAAAGGAAGAAATTCTAGCCATTAGGAAAATCAGGGTAGATTTAAGTGACACCAAACCTAAGCAACCTGCTTATCCTATAGCTAAGAAACAACACAAGCCTTAATGGTTTTGCCATTTTTGTAGTGGAGCTGGGCATACTTGTCCTAGCTGCTTCATGTTTCATGCTAGCAAGCAAGCAACTAAACGAAAATTGTATGTGCCAAAAGCACAAGATCCAATGACACTTATTCATGAGTTGGTAAAAGCTCTTAGCCTCTATTCCAATTCTGGAGTTGATCATCAATCTCATCTGTCTAAGAACTCCAATTTCAAGCTTGCATCTTAGAAGCTGTGGATGCAAAAGACTCATCATAAATGAGCCTGTTTGACATGGTCCTCATGCTTCATTTCTTGATTCTTTGGACAAATTGTTTTGTTTAGGATTTATTTTTTTGATTTCATTCATGCATTTCATTCTAGGATTGATTAGGATGATTTTAAGTTTTTTTTTTTTTTTTTAATTTTTATTAAAAATTAAAAAAAAAAATTATATTGCGCACCATTTAGTGTGTGATTAAGGTTGGCCATTGAAACTTTGCATTCATGACTGTTTACCTTATTTAGCTTTGATAAACTTTGTTTTTCACTTCACTAGTTTATGATGCTTTATGCTTGATTGTGTGATTTGTATTTAGTCTTTAATCAAATGATCTTGATTTTGATGTCACATATTTTGATCATAAGTACTAAAAAATCCTAGGAAAAAAGCATAAATAACTATCTTACCACTATTACCCAATCATAAACCCCTATGTGCAAATCATAAAAACTGTGCTTGGTAAAGTGCAGCACTTTCAAAACAAGAAAAAGGTGTTTGTAAATATAAAGGGTATTTTATTTTCTTTCTCTTATATACCCAATATGATATGCTAAATTGTGCTTGAAAGAAAAATGAAAAAATAATGTGATCAAAAGAAAAAGAAAAAGCAAAAAGAATCAAAACTTGTTTAAAATATGATTGCAAGCGTGTTTCTAGGAGATGTAAGAGTTATAGGATGTAACTCTTTAGGTGATAGTCACTTTCAAAACAATGTGATTGATGATATAGAAAATTTGAGTAAATTCTATCTACATATCACTTATTTAGTGTTTTGTACACATACTAGTTGCACACACTACACGCAAATCATTGCTAAATCATGTACATGAGATTGTGTGTGTTGTCTAATCTGGCCATCTTTAATTACATATGAAGTGATGTATAATACTACTTTCTTGAATTTGGGTGGAATTTGTTGAAAAATGGTTTAGAGGTTTTAAATCGAGTGATTTTTACTTCTTGTTTGATTTTAAGTTTGAGAACTTAAGTGTAAAATGATTTCGAAACTTTCTAGATGTGTTCATGTGCATTTCATGTCATAAAAATTGCTTTTGAGTTGGTTTTCTGCAAAATTTCTAAATTTTTCAAAATTCAAAATTTTTCACTGGTTCGATTGATCGAAATAGACTCTCAACCAATTGAAAATGTCCAGTTTTAATAGATTAGTTTTTTTCCTATCTCACCATTTTTCTTCGACTCCTCTTAATCCCTCTCAGAACAAAAACCTTTTTTGTATTGAAAATTCCTAATTTGCCTTTCGATCGATGCTCGATTCCTCTCGACCGATCGAAATTCGAATTTTAAAGGCTTTGACAAATCAGTTTTTGTCCTGTCTCACCATTTTCTTTGACTCTTCTTGATCCCTCTTAGAACTTAAATTTTTTTTTTTCTTTTTCCAAGTCAAAGGTTTAAGGTTTTCTTCTACATAATTGGTAAGAGTCTTTCACCCTTTTTTTTTTTTTTTTATCAAATTGTAACATAACATGCATGAATCTTTCCAATTTCTTAAAATTTTTGGACTTAGAAAATTTGGGGTTTTTGATGTTTTTGGGTGTTTTGATTTGAAATGGTCAATGGATTTTTGTCTATGCATGATATATACATGATTCTTATGCTTGAATTTCAAAATTTTCATGATTCTTGAAATTTTTTAAAATTAGGGTTCATGTGTTCTTGAGTAAATTAGGGATTTTGTTCAATTAGATAAAATTGGGTAAAATTGATCTTTGTAGTTGATTGATTGAATGCTTATAACATGTTTTAAACCTGTTGTGATGATCAATTTTTGTTTTTTTGAAAAATTAGGGTTTATGTTCTTCATAAATTGGGGATTTTTCATAAAATTGATTTTCTTGATCAATTTTCAAAATTCTTTGATTTTGAACACCTCAATGCATTAGTTTCATGCATCATATGAGTATGTCAATCATGCATCATGTAGACTTTCAAGATTGCATTCCTATATCCTGTTTATCTCTCTATTGCAGTTTGCCCTTCTGTTTTCTTGTGATTCTGTTTTTGTTTCTACTCCTTAGAACTTAGACATGGCTCCTAGATTCTAGGGGTTGGTTGCCCATTTGTACAAACTCAGCATCTCCCCCTTTAGCCATAATTAGAAAGTTCTACTCTAACTTGTTTGTCCACTCTACTGCAACCAGTGGTCACTTCTTGACTACTTGGATTAGGGGTGATGAGTATCAAATCACTAAGAAAGTAGTGGCTGATTCTCTCACTGTTCTTTTTGTACGTCACCCTACTTATCCATACACTGACGCTCCCTCTCTTAGTGATGTTTTGTCACTTTTGTGTGGCAAACCAATGACATAGAAGATGAGCCTCGACTTGAGTCTAGTGAACACACTGAGGAAAACTATCTTTAGTTTAGGATTGCATGTCATAGTATCTTTCGTATCTTTCATATACATATGATTACTATTAATTGTTGTATATTTTTGTATGCCCTTGTCATTGGTGCTTCCACGTGTCTCCAATCTCTTTTCATCCGAACCATTATAGATGTCAACAAAAATACTTCCAAGAAACAATATCTCTTCTTCCTTGTTTCAATCCTTAGGATCTTAGAACATCTAGGATTTGTGTGTACCTCCTCTTCTGAGCTTGACCATCAAATAGCACCTATTGGAGCATCCTTTCTGAAGCAAAGTAGAGCTCAAAAGAAGACCCTAGCAACAAGCAAGGGAAAGGGAAAGCGACAAAGAGTGGATCCTTCCCAAGGGGATGTACAAATTGATCCTTCTATGGATCCTAATATTGAGGCTGAAGATGGGGATGAGGATACTCCTACTGTTGGTACTTCTAGAGCTGCACCATCCCTCTGTTCCATGCTAGAGACTCAGTCATACACCACACCATGATGGAAACCCTTATGACTAAGAATGGCAACGAGTCAAGTTCGGGCCGGGATTTTTCATACCCGTACCCGACCTGCGGGCCATAACCCGTGGCCCAAACCTAGCCCGTTTATTAAACGGATTTTTTTTTCGAGGGCCCAGACCCACCTCGCCGGGCCCCGCCCAGCTACCCAATCTTCAGCCCCTAATAGTGGTCCAATCCGTGGCCCAATCAATTAAAAAAATAAATTGTTTTCCTGAGAAAAAAGAATCACAGCAACAATGCATTATGCAGCACAAACAACAAATCCAAATAAAACTCAAATCAAATCCACCATACCCATTCAAATTTCCTATTCACAGAAACCAAATACACTTGAAATCAAAATCTAAAACAAGTACATGCAAGGAACATCAAATCTTAACAACAAAATCTAAATCCCCAAACCCACAGGTTAAACAAAGAGAATCTAAATCCCCAAACCGACTAATCAAATAAAGAAAAAATGGAAGAAGAACATCAAAAACCATTGCCATAAATCACCATGGTTGTGGTTATTGGCTTCAGCTATCACTAAACTCGATGCATAGCAAATATAGGGAGCAATTTTGTGAGATCGGAAAGGCTTTGTGGCAAGAATCTTAGATTTTCATCTTTGTCTTCTTCGGCAAAAAGAGTGAGACCGAGAGGCTGAAAGCATTAGAGAGGGGCGGCTGACAACATGAACGGTGAGACATGAGAAGAGAGTGAGTGAGAGTGGCAGAGGAGAGTGAGTCAGAGGAGAAACAGATGAGAGCATTGAGAGGCGGCTGAAGACTCTGAAGAGATTGTGTGTGAGGTTAGGTGTTTTAGGGTTTTAATAATATATATATATATATATATATATATATATATATATAAAAGAGGATATTTTAGTAATTATACATATATATATATATATATATATATAACCGGGTTCGGGCTGGGTTTTTGTAAAAATCTGGACCCAACCCGGACCCACTTCGGGTTTTTAAAAAAAAACTCAAACCTGACCCTATTTTTAATCGGACCGGGTAAAATTCGGCCCATTAGGGTCGGGCCTAGCTGGGTATCTTGGGTCGGGAAAAAATTGCCATCCTTATTTATGACAACTCAGGCAGCCTATGGACAGCTTTTGGAATCACTGATTACAAATGTTGCTACTTTGAGAGTTGAGTTCAATGAGTATAGGAGTTCTTTTCCTCCACCTCTACCCTCGAATGATTGAGATGATTGCCTTTGGCAATACGTAAAAGGCGAAGTAGAATAGGTAGGGGGAGAGTTCTTGTACTTAGGGGGAGTATTTGTTTTCAGGGGGAGTTTGTTTAGTTTGTCTAGTTTTGTTTAGCTTTGTTTAGCCTTTTCTTTATCATTTATTGTTTTTATTATTTTGTTGTGTATTAACTTGTTCCACAAACTTGATGCTTTATGAGGTATCTTGATTTTCGTTGGTTTCCTTATTATACTTTTGTTTTGTGATTCAAAGTTATGTTTATACTGTATTTTCCACACATGCTTTTATGGTTTGTTTTCAATATTTCAGGAATTTATAGGTTAATTCTTTCATGATGCTGTTGCCTATTATTGCAACTTATAGATAGTAGATTGTAATTGAATTGTATTGGGCCAATTTCTTGTAAATGGGTTAGTTCTTGAGTTAAGCAATACATTTTGTATATAAGATTTGTCATAGATTGCCAAAGGGAGAGATTGTTAGGTTTTAAATATTTAGTCATAAATGTTTAGGTTCTAAATGTGTTGTATGTTGGTAAACCGAGAGCAAAAACTTGTCTAGAATTAGATCTTAGTGACTTTGTATTGTTTTAGACATTGCTCAAGTTGACACAAGTCAAGATTTAAGAACGTACACACTACAAAAAAAGGAAGAATTCAAAATTTGTCAAGCTCGATTGATCAAGAGAAGCCTTTGATCGATCGAACTGCGAATCTGTAGAATTTTATATAAAGCCCAACAACCCACAAAATGTTTAGGGTTTGAGTCAAACACTGCTAAGTATAAAAGGAAAACCCTAAAACATGTTTTTCAAGTCTTGAGAGTTACTCTTGTAAGATTTGTGAGGTTTTGTATCTTTTAACTCTATCAAGCACCTACCAGAGATCAAATCCGTATTGCTAGTACCGGTGGAGTAAAGTTGCAACCAAGCCTTCCGCTATTAAGTGTACTGAAGAATAATGCAGGAATTGGTGGTTCATGTGAGAACAAATCCATATCAAAGAAGTCTGAGGAGTTCAGAGCCCAGTTTGGTAAGTGTGTTAGATTTACTACAAATTGGTATTCTTGACTATAAATCTCAATTTGATATAGTGGATTGTTCTCTTGAGATAGCTCCTCCAGGTTTTTTACCTTGAAACGAGCTGTTTCATTAGTTTTCTAGGTCATCATATCATTGTGTTATTTACTTTTCTGCTATGCATGATATGTTTGATTATTGTTTAACCTAGGACTACATAATTAACCTAAATAACTACTTGGCTAATCAATTAAGTTAAAAATATTGCGTTTTCCCAGGTAAACTTTAAAAACATTTTTACAAGCCTTAGCCAAATTTTGGCATTATAGCCCTATCAATGCTCTAGATACAAAATCAAGCATAATGCATCTTTTTTCCTCAATTAAACACATTGGGACATTCAAAATATTGGTTTCTTAATTATTTTAGCTAATACAATCATATTTCAAGTCATAATGATATTTGATAGACATGGCAAAAAGGGCCAAAATTTGCTAACCTGACCCAAACCCACCTGTTTTGAACCCACCTAAACTCAAATTTTTTGGCCCGAGTAAAAAATGGACCGACCTGTGGCTCGTCCTTTTTTTTAGGGTTAACCTGGTTCGACTCGACTAGCCTGTGACCCGACCCAATTTTATTTTATTTTTTTCTAAAAAATATTTAGACTACATGCCAAGGTGCTAGGTGCATAGACATAAAGCACTACATTGACACTATTTAGCCATTTAGTAGCCACCAGTGGCAATGGCCATACTCCCATTTATTAAAAAAAAAAGTTAATTAAAAGGAAAAAAAAATACAAAAGGCAAAAGCATCTACAACTACACATTTACACTACTAAACATCTAACACTAAGTTAAATACTAAGTAGTAGAGGAAAAAAATACAAAAGGCAAAAGCATTTACAACTACACATCTGTACTACTAAACGTCTAATAAGAAGTTACATACTAAGTAGTAGAGGAAAAAAATATAAAAGGGAAAATCATTTACAACTACACATCTACACTACTAAATGTGTAACACTAAGTTAAATACTAAGTAGTAGAGTTAAATACTAGGACTAAGTTACTAACACTAAGTCTAAATAGCACAAAACAAAACTAAAGTAAAAGAAAAAGTCCAAAAGCCATCATTAGTGAATTTTGAATCTGAAGTGTGTAAACTTAAAATATATACTTTTTGTGCTCCTTAAAATCTCTCTCTCTCTCTCTCAAGTTGTAAATTTGTAATTATAAGCATTATGCCTGTGAGTTATTAACATGGAAGATTTTGTTATTATGAGTTAAAGAATTCTAGTCATATATGTACAAAACTATTAGAATTGAAAGGATATGGAAAATTTTATGTTTCTTGGTTTGTTTGTTTTTTTCCCTTCACGTGTATAATAGTAACACAAATAATCTAACAACAATGTGTGCCCACTTAAGGAAAAAAAAAACAAAGGGTATTATGTACAATTTGTTTCCTTGATTGATTTGATTCATTCTCTCTAAATTTTGGCAATTATTTGCTTTTTTTTTTTTTTTCCATGTGTAAATACAGGTCGGTCCAAACATGCCCAACCCGCCCGAAACCTGATTGCCCAACTTGTTTTCAACCCGTTTAAAACAATTCATTTTTGAACTCAACCCATTTGACTCGCAATCCGATTAACCCGACCCAATTTGACCGTTTGCCATGTTTACTATTTGATTCTTTAAAAATGTGGGCAATTTTTTTTTTTTTTTTGAGGAAACAAAAATGTGGGCAATTAGATTAACTTTCTGGCAAGAGAAAAATTAATTTAAAGAAATAGAATACCAAGAGTGCAGCATCTCTTCCGTACCTGCTAAAGAAAGTGCCCAATTATCATCATATGGGATTTGCCACACAACGTAACCAAGTAGCTTCTTCCCTCTGGCATAAGAAACCTTCATTCTGACAGCCTCAATATCATCAAAGCCAATCCAAGTCGATCCGACTGTGCAGTAATTTACTACATATGTAGCATTATACATTATAGCAGCCCCATGGCTCTGAACATAACTCTTGATTCGGTTATACCTGATGGCTCCACCACCTTTAATTGCAATGGCAGCAGGACCTGTTGCTGGAGCACCTATTCCGTTGTCATTGGGATTCTTTAGCGACCACGCATAGCCATAGAAAGGCAATCCCAAAACCAACTTGCTAGCAGGCAAGCCTCTACCAATCCATGCACCAATACCATAATCCGTGTTAGCGTTACTCGATGGGTCATATAAGGCTGCAGAAGCACCGGTATAGTTTGACCATCCGGGCGCATGGTAGTCATAAGCATTAACATGGACCCAGTTCAAGTTACTCCGAATTGAGTCCACAGGGAACGAAACTGAATTTAAATCTGGCGAGAAATGAACAGCAGCAGTCAAAATCAACTCTTTCTGGCTAGAATTCTTTGCCTCAGTATTCACAGCCGCACGCCAATCTTGAAATAGCAATCCCATATTGGTCATGTCGGAGCTAGTGTTCGCCGAGTTCCAACCAAAGTCTAGGCCTTGAAAGCCATAAAGCCTTGCTATCTTTATTGAAGAGTCTATGAAAGATTTTCTGTAAGAAGCCTTGCTGACCATATTTGAAAGGGTGGTGTGGTTTGCCTTTGCACCACCAATGGAAAGAAGAGTGGTGACTGATGGGTTCTTTTGTCTAACAGTGTCTGTGAAGGTGAAGAAGTATTGCTCATCGCTGGATGATACAGAGAGCTCGTAGGAGGAAGAGTTTACATCAGCAAAAGCGCAAATAAGGTGAGTATAGAGGGCTGAGTTAATGTCTGAAATGGGAGATCCGGTGCCAGAGAACCAGTAACCTGATTTGATCCAAGTTTGGGCTTCTGAAGGCATCAATTCTAAATAGAGAAGGATATGAAAAAGTAGAATGACAATTTTGGACATCATGTATGTGGGTACTTGATTCTCAGGAGCAAATATAAGGTGCATATAGAAAAGTCACCAAATTAATTGACAGTATTTGTGCAAGGAGAGGATTTTGTGAACTGCGAGTACTTTTGAAAGGTGAGATTTAAGAGGGAGAAGGAGAAGAGGCCGTAGGAAGACGGTGACAAATTACTAGGCCATTGAAGAATGGCGTGGCAACTAATGCTTCCACTGCATTCTGCACATGACAAAAGGCCAAAGGTGTAAGTATAAACATGACTTTTTTCTTGTTGTGATTATTCAATTATCAATAAAAGAAAATGAGTTTTGATAAGAAAGAGAGTAATGTTATAATTACACGTGGGATCTACCATAATGCCTACTCTCTATGAGACTACTGCTCCTGAACCATGTAAGAATTGCCCACTGTTTGAGAGCACCAAGCAGACATACTCATTGTTGTGACCTTGCAATCATTTTCTAATGCTTCAGTTAGAGTGGAGATATAACGCTATCTTTTTCTACTGCCCCACACCGCATGTAACTTTTTGTCTTTATCATTTTTCCTGTCTTTTTGAGAAACATAGTGGTGTCTTATTTTGAATTTTGTTTCCAAAGTCAAGAAACATGATGTGAAAAGGCTGGAGAATATTGATCAGCTGGAACCTAACTTTGGGTGGGGAATATCTGCCAAGAACATGCATTGGGTGGGTTGGTAAAAAAAATTATTAGACCTGAAAATAGAGAGAGCTGTAACGTCTGCAATATTTTTAAAATATTTTTATAACAAATCCTAAATGGTAAGTTGTTACTTGTTCTAATTTAAATTCACCATTAAAATTACTTTTTTTTTTTCTTATTGATAACAATAAGTAACAACTTGCTATTTAAGATTTGTTTTGAAAATGTTGTGGACATAAAATTTTATTAAAAATTGAAGAGTTTGTGGTTGCAAACAGCTATGGGAAGAAATTTCTCTCTTCTAGAAAAACTTAATTGAAGATTTCAAGCAGGAAAAAATAAAAAAATAAAAGTCTTTGTGTACTCAAGTCCTTAGGAAGAAATATTGCGCTCAACAAAGATTAAATTCTACAAATAACAACCAACTTCCTTGCTCCAAGTGTGGAAAGCTATGAAGAAGGCGTAGATACTTTTGAGAAGGGAGTAAAATGGGTTTTGGGGTGTGATAGAAACCTTCGGTTTTGGGTTGATAGGTAGGCAAATTATGGGTCGTTGCATATGAACGGTTTTAGACCCCTTAAAACACAACCAGATTGCGTAGCCTAGATTAATTAGCCAAGTTGTTACTTAGTCAAATTAAACAATTCTAGGTTAAAACAATCATATAATCATATCATGCATATAAAACATATAAAGCAGCAGAATAATAAAAGAACACAAGATATGATCACCCAAGAAAACCAAACCGGTAAAAAACCTGGGGAGGATTTTACCCACCGATCCTCAAGGCAAAACGGAATCCACTAAGAAAGAATTGAAGTTCTTACAAAAGGACTTACAAGCTCCCTACTTAACTTCCTAATGCTACCCACCAATAAAACTTCCTGACACGACCACGCGCAAGCTCCGAGTCCACGGACAACTTCTTTCTTTGAATCCCTTAATCAGCTACAAGCACCCATGCTTGATATTCTTTAACCTTCAAAGGCAGCAACCAAGTTGATCATCAAGATGTTGAAGTAATCTCAATCTTGAAAACCCTAAGCTTTGTGTAAAGGAAAGCTTCTCTAGATCTCACAAGAGATTTAAACAAAACCGCAATGTATGAGCAACAATACAACTTGTGCAACTCTTAAAAATGTGGCTAGGGTTTATCTTATATACCTAGGGCAAAAACATAAAACCCTAAACGTTTAAAGAGTTAGGGCTGAGTTGGAAATTCTGCAGAAAACGCATCTGGGCCGATTTTTGATCGATCGAGTCTAACCTTCGATCGATCGAGCCAGGCCGAAATGCCCCAATGCATCTGCAGTCACTCGATTCCAACTTTACAATATTTTATCAACTTTGAGCAAACCTAAACAAGACTAAGTACATTGTTTTGATCATGGTTTGCCAACATTACAAATTAGAGTTCTAAATACATAAATTCCTAAACCTTTAGAACCTAACAAACTCCCCATTTGGCAATCCGTGACAAAACACAAATTAAAAGCTCAAAGTTTACAAGTAAAAAGCCCTTTACAAAATAATGCTCATAAACTCAAATTCAACCCTAACTACTATCCATCGGTTGCAAGTGTAGACAGCAGCTTTGTTGAATCAACCTGTATATTCCTGAAATACTCAACAAACACATAAACGCATGTGTGACAGGAAATAGTATATAAACAGGTAAAATATTCTTGTAAGATTCACACAACACAAAATAAAGATATATATCAATGAATCAACTCATAAATATAAATCAATAAGCAGTGAATCATAAGACAACAAGAACCAAATAAAAAACATGTATATCAATATATCAATCAATGTTACTCCCCCTAACATAAATATCCCCAAAAATGATATACAAAGTGAAGCACCTAGATACAATCTAATAAACTCCACAATCAAACAAAAAACAATCTCATGCTAAAAAAAATTTCCCACTAACAAAAAAATCTCCCCCTATCAACAAAATCTCCTCTACAAGTCAAAAACTCTACTCCCCCTTTTTGTGACGGAATGCCAAAGGGCAATCACAAGTCGCCATCAAAAGGAGGTGGTGAGGGTGAATGTAGACGTGCAAAGTCCGCTCGCAGAGCTCGCATCTCATCAAGCAAATCCACCAAAATCTAACCATGAGCCGCCTGAACGGTCATGACAGTCTCCAGGGTACGACGAACATCAAAGTCAGCCGAAGGAGGTGGAGGAACAGCAGCAGCAGCCACATCAAGATCAGGAATATCCTCACCAGCAGGACCTGTAGAAGATGAAGGAGGTGGAGGAGCGCTACTAGACAGCTCAGACCTAGGGTGTTTAGTACCAACTCGAAGATGAGCGGCCCTCTGTCTAAGAAAAGACGCACCTATAGGAGCTATCACATGAACAGGCTCAAAAGCAGGGAAATCATCTAAACCAAGATAAAGTAAAATCCTATGAATGAAAATAGGATGAACAAGAGCATGAGCAGTAGATGAACTCCTCTAAACTTCGTTCAAAGAACGAAGAAAAAGATGAGGAAAACTAATAGGAGCATCAGTCACTAGAGCATACAAAAATAAACACCTCTCAAGAGGAATGGTGTGCAGATGAGAAATGGGCCAGAGAGAGTGACAAGCTATCCTAAAGATAAGATAAATAGTCTCAGGAAGCTCAGCGGTGGTGATCCTAGGATCAGAACCCCACTGGATAGATGACCCAGTAATGTAAGACATGACATCACTCAACTCAGGTGACTCATCATAGGGATAGACAGGATACCGAACCAATGGTACCCCAAGAGCATCAGCCACTACATCAGGAGTAATGACATACTCAACGCCTCGTATCCAACTCTTAACTAGAGTGTTGGAATCATAGATGCGGATAGAGATGTTCGAGAAGAACTCTCTAATCAAGATAATCGGAGGAGGAGGATCAGACACAGCTAACAAAGGCAACCATCCCCTACGCTCAAAGTTTGCCCTAATGGCAGGATCAAGCTCATCTAGAATGACAGAACGCTCAGCCCAAACTTTTCTCTTAAGGTTTAGAGTCTCATAAACCTCTTGGTTTTTCTCACTAGGGAACCTCTCACAATCAAAGGAAGGATGGGGTGGTGAAGGAGAGGGAATAGTCCTACAGGCTCTAGTCTTCCTAGGCATGGTGCTAAGGAAAGGACAGAGACACAAAGAGAAAACCAAAAAGAACAAAAACAAAACCAAGGGCAGACTGCAAGTTAGCACAAAAAAAAACATAATAGAATAAAAATCTATATGATGCATGAACAATAACAATGTTATGATGCATGAACTAATGCAGTAAACAAGTTCAAATTAAGTTCAATTTCACAAAATTGGCTTGAACATAGAGTTTCTTAACAAAAACCCTAAAAATTTGAAAACTGCTTGAAAAATTTTGCACCAAATTGATGAATTAATTAAGAATTACAACACACAATACAATGATTATAATGCCTAATTACATCAATACACAAGGCCAATTTTATCAAATCAAACTCAATTTCACAAAAGCCCCAATTCGGACCAAACATAAACCCTAGAATTTTCAATTGTTCACAAAACTCAAAATTGATCAAATTAACCATCAAGGAACTAGTGTATGATGTGTCCCCACAAAAACCCATTGATCAATTTCACAAAATTTGGTCTGAATCATCAATAGTCCCAAAAAGAAAAAGTTCCGAAAATCTCCCTTAAATGCATGAAAAAATGCATGAAAACTTGAAAATAAGTTGAAAATGAAGGGCAAAACAGACTTACCGGCTTGAGGAAAGAGATTTCTTGCAAAAAATCCGGAGGAAAACGACAAAAAATTGGAACTTTTGAGCTTGCCTCGTCGGAGAGAGAAAAAAGGTTTGAAAAAGTTTGAATAGTTCTTTGAAAAAGTCAGATTTCAACCTTTTAAAAAAGCTTCTCCATGATCTTCGATCGATCGAAAATTACATTCGATCGATCGAATGTTCCAGTCATTTTAGAACAATCTAGAGCACTTTTTCAATCGATCGAAAATCACATTAGATCGATCGAAATGGGCAGAGGCTCACTAAATTTTGAGAAAAAAACACTGTTTTGAAAAATGCAAACCCAATTTTGAAAACAACTCCTCAAAGCATTTGAACAATGAAATCAAAATGCATGAGTATGAGATGGAATGTGTTTTCAAAAACCCAAATTTTTAAACTCAATTTTCTCAAACACAAGTTTCAATCATCCTCCCATTTAATTTTCTCAAGCAACAAATATGTTGTGCACAAATCTCTAGATATTCTCAAACTTGGTTGGTCAGACCAAAAACACACACACTAGCATGTACAGTGTTTAACAAAGAGTAACTTGTGTAGTGTGTGAAACTAGCAAAAACTTGAGATATATGTGAGGTGATATGTGAATAGTAATCAAACACAAAGTCTACACAATTCATCACATATAATTTAAAAGAGACTATCACCTAAAGAGTTACATCCTATAACTCCCACATCTCCTAGATTAAAAGCTTGCAATCATGTAAGTTTCTTGCATTTTTGCCTTTTATTTATATATGAATTGGCATTCAGCCTAATAGTACACACCGGTTTGAATTAAGTGAATTGGCATCAAGCCTAATAGTACACACCAGTTTTAATTTAATTTGAGGCTACACCTTATGTTCTTTTTGTGCATGTGCTACACTTTCTCGAGCACAAAATCTTATGATATGCACTAAGGTGTTCATGATTGGCTAGTGAATAGTGGTGAGATGGTTATTTATGCATTTCTCAAAAGGATCAAGTTCGACAGTCAAAGAACAAGTGATTTCATGATTAAGGCAAAGTGATTAAAAACCACACACATCTTTCCCACACAACATGCACTACAAAGTTTCAACTAGTCAACTGCAGTAAATAAGCTCATCAATGTTAAACAAGGTACACAGGACATGACATGTGTAAAAAGATTGACCAACCTTGTTTTCAAAAAAAATAATGTCCAACATAGATTTTGCTTTCTCCTTTTTTTTTTTTTTTTTTTTTTATTAAAAGAGAAAACTAATAAATCCTAGAATGAAATGCATGTATGTAATGCAATGCAAGTCCTAGAACAAAAAAACACAAAAACCAAAGAACAATGGTCACAACAGAATAGAGCAATGAAGCACAAGGACCATGTCAGAAAGACTCAGTTAGTTCGAGTCTTTTGCATCCAAAACTTTTTAGATACACCCCGAGCATTGGAGTTCTTATTCACATTAGAGTGATTCCCAACTCCAGAATTGGAATAAAGGTTTAACGCCTTTACCAATTCACCAATTAGTGCCATAGGATCTTGTGCTTGAGGCACAGGCACTTTTGGTCTGTTTGCTCTCTTATCAGCTTGAAGCTTGTAACAGTTAGGACGGATATGTCCAGACTTACCACAATAATGACAAACCCAAGCAGGTTTCCCATGCATCTTGTCCTTAGATTTGGTAGGCTCCTTAGGTTTAGATTCTCTTAAGTCTACCCTAATCTTCTTTGGTGGTGAAACTTCTACAGGTTTAACAACCTCACTCACAGGGGGTTTAATGGTTTCACTCACAACCTTACTCATGAGAGGTTCAGAAGAAGAAGAAGAAGGAACAAAATTTGTGGAATGAGGTCTAGAATCAAAGATGCTTTCAACATATCCTAATCCAGATTTATCAGAAGGATACTTTTGAACATTCAACATGTGATCAAGTTTAGCACTAGCAGATCTAGCAACAGATAAATCATGTTCCAAAGATTTAATTTTATCAAGCAAAAGCATGTTCTCAGATTTAACATTGTTCAAAAGATCATTAGCATCAAAAAGATTGACAAGCAAATTCTTCTTTTTAAGCTCAAGAGCATCAATTTTCTTCAGGCCTAAATCAACTTTCATAGCATCCTTTGCAGCAATTTTGCAAAGTTTGTTGTAAGCCTCTTGAAGATCTGCATCTTCAGAGAGTTCCCCATCAGCAGGGTTCTCCTCAGCAGATATGCTTTCATTGACTACAGCAGTAGCAGTGAAAGCAATGAAGTTTCCATCCTCGTCACAACCGGACTCATCATCAGAAACCTCATTATCACTAAGGGTTACAGCCATAGCTTTACCCTTATTTCTCAAGAAAGTAAGACATTCAGATTTGACATGACCATACCCTTGACAACCAAAACACTGAGGACCCAAATTATTTGAAGATTGACCTACTTGTTCTCTAGGTTTTTCAAAATTATTAACCTTAGTGGGATCATTCTTCCTAAAGTTTCTAGGTTCAACAGTGTTGGTATTCCTTGCCTTCCTATTAGTGTTTCTAAGGAAATTTCTAAAGTTCTTGGCAAGGTAAGCTATCTCTGTAGGAGAGAGCTCATCATCAAATCTACCAGCCTCAACATCATCAACAGACTTAAGAGCCATTGATTTGGATTTGATAGTCTTGGGTAGGTCAGACTCATAGAACTGAAGAGATCCTACAAGCTTGTCCACAGGGATGGAGTCAACATCCTTACTCTCAGTAATGGCTGTCACTTTGGGTCTAAAGTCTTCAGTTAAGGATCTAAGTATCTTCCTAACAATTTTAGGTTGATCATAGACTTCACCCAAATTATAAGCAGAATTAACAATATCATTAAGTTTAGCATAAAACTCATCAAAGGTTTCATCATCAGACATTATAATGCTTTCAAACCTAGAAGTTAATTGCTGCAATTTGTTTATCTTAACAGTAGGAATTCAAAAGGAGTAAAAAAAGTAAAGAAAGAGAAACACATACCTCAGCCAAAAAGAGGAAATTACATAGCTCCATCGACAGAAAAAAGAAAGAGAAGAAGAAAAAAAAGAAGAAAGAAGAAGAAAAAGAAGCAGCAGCAGAAGGCGTAGATACGTGTTACTGTAATTTGTGTTTTTGTTTTTTTTGATCTGATGTAGTTTGTGTTTACTGTTTATTTGCTGAGCAAGTGTGGAGTTTGTTTTGGCGTAGACCCTGCTCCGTTGTGTTCTCTTTTTTTTTTTTTTTTTTTTTTTTTTTTTGAGGAACTTGTCTTCTTCTTCTTCACTGGTTCTTTTTTTTTTTTTTCCTTACAAATCTCTTTGTTCAAGATCTGAAATTATCAAATCTCCTTATGATCTTTGTTCTTCTTTGGGTTCTTTCATTTCTTCTAGATCTGATCATAACTTCATACCGGTGTATTGGCCAAAATTCATCGAAAAAGATGAAACAAAAAGAAACCGTTCGAGCCTTAAAAACCGGCCACGGTTCGACTACGGTTTGCACGGGTCTCTGCTTTTTTCTCATAGAGCAGTTCTTGAAGCTTAAAAAACTGCAAAACTGAGAGGTTCACAATTTTTCCGGTCAGACCGTACGGTCCCGTCCGGGTTTTAAAACCTTGCAGATAACCAGTAGGAAGCTTTGACGACATTCTTATTCCCAGCTGAGAAGCGAAGTTGGAAAAGGAGCAGGAGCGTGGAACGTGGAAGAGAATAAAGCAAGTCTTTTCAAAGCCATTAAGGGAATTTGGGAGTTGTTTTCCTTTCTATGATTATGGTAATGGAGCAAATATAGGATCCGTTTGGATTGAACTTATTGTTGCTAAAACTGAAAACTGAAAACACTGTAGCAAAATAATTTTTAAATGTGTGAATAGTGTCGTGAGACCCATTTTTAATATTTTTTATTGCATGAACAGTGCATGAATAGTGCATGAACAGTGCACGCACTGTTCATGCACAGTATTTTTTTCTCCCAAGTCAACATAAGCGGCTGAAAAAAATAAATAAATAAATAAATAAAATAAAAAAAAAAACCAAAACGCCAGACGCCAAACGCAGACGCCGAATCCAAACCGCACCATACGTCTCCGTTTGGGTTGCACTTCTTGCGTCTGTGTCTGCGTTTTCACCCTTTTTTTTTTTTTTTTTTTCACGCGTTCCAGCCATATTTTTACTGTACACGTACTGTAGCAGCTACTGTTCATTGAACAGTAGCCGCAAAGATTGACTTTTCAGCAAAAAATTACTGTTTACGGACCCACAAATTTAACTTTTCAGCAACTTTTTCATTAAAAATGGGTCCCACGGTACTATTCACACATTTAAAAATTATTTTGCTACAATGTTTTTAGTTTTC
This sequence comes from Quercus glauca, assembly GCA_023736055.1. Classification (NCBI taxonomy): domain Eukaryota; kingdom Viridiplantae; phylum Streptophyta; class Magnoliopsida; order Fagales; family Fagaceae; genus Quercus; species Quercus glauca. Next base: position 12,509,697 of record CM043316.1, on the reverse strand, counting down.
AGTTTTCAGTTTTCAATTTTCAACTGTATCCAAACGGACCCTACATCCAAATAGGAACACAGATTACGAAGGACATGGATCGTTTGCTTGCTTTTGAGTAGGGACGGAGCCAGAATTTGAAGTTAGGAGGGGCGGTTTTATTGTTAGCTATATGCCTTGATTTTGAGATGGCAGTTTCAACATGGGCCAGACGGGTGGATTCAAACATTGATCCTACCAAGACTAAGCTTTTTTTCCAAGGAATTTCCCCATCTCATTACAAGTAATCTCTTTTTTCTATATTTTCATTTTGAAAGAAAATACAAGTAAAATCTTAATTAATCTTAATGTTTACTGTCATTATCAAAACCACATAGTTTCGTTCTCTTTTCATTTTTAACAATAAAAAATTAGAGAAATTATATTTTATCCTTTAAATTTACACTCACTTTTTCACTTACCCTCTAAAGTATGAAAATTAGGGGTGGCACTACACTATATTCAAGGGCTCAAATGAACCCTCTGACTAGGAAAAAAAAATTTATATATATAAATTTTTTTTTTTAGTTTAATACTTTAATTTTTTCTTAAAAATATTTTTGCACACCCATATTACAAGTATTTCAAACTCTAAGAATAAAGAGCATGTGTCACTCTTTTTTATAAATTTATATTACGTGTGTGAGTGTGTCTAATATTGATTATGCGCATTACTTTTTGTTATAAAGTTAGTAAAATTCAAGAAAAAAATCGAAAAGTTAGCGTTTGTCCAAGCATTTAATTGGTTAAGTAGACACGTAGTGTATGATTTTGTGTATTGTACGTTTTTAGACCACTTAAACACAACCAGATTAACCTAGTCATTTAGCTAAGTGATTAACTTAGGTAAATTATGCAGTTCTAAGTTAACACATATAAATCATATCATTGAACAGTGCGGAAAATAAATAACACAACGATATAATAACCCAGCAAAATCAAACTGGTAAAAAACTTGGAGAGGATTTAACCTAACTATCCTCAAGGTAAAACAAATCCACTATGAAAGAATTGAAGTTTACACAATAACGACTTCGACCACGAACATCCTATTGCTACCTCGAGTAGCAAACTTACTACCATAACCACGAGACAGCTCCGAGTCCACGAACTACTTCTTTCTTGGATTCACAGCAAGTACAAGCATTCCCGCTTGTGTATCTTTAAGCTCTTAATGCAACAACTGAATTAATCATCAAGCTCTTATTATAATCTTGATTCTTGATAACTCTAAGTATAAGTGAAGGCAACCATCTCTAGATCTCACAAGAGATTCACATACACAGCATAAACAACAACTGCAACAACAAAACGTAGCTAGAGTTTTTCCTTTTATACTTAAGGCAAATCATAAAACCCTACAAATCAAACAGGCTTGGGCTGAGTTGAAAAATTCTGTAGAAAAACAATCTGCACGAGTTTCGATCGATCAAGTCTAATTTTTGATCGATTGAGCCTGGCAGATTTACACAGAAAATCATGTAGTACACTCGATTCCAACTTTACACTTAAACATACTTTGAGCAAGTCTAAAACAAGAATGAATGTTTTTATCATAGTTTGCCAACATTACAAATTGAAGTTCTAAAACATTTAAACCTAAGTCTTAGAACCCAACAAACTCCCCATTTGACAATCCGTGACAAAACACAAACTAAACAAAGTGCTCAAAGTTTACAAAAACAGCCCATTAAAAAAACATTGCCCAACAAAACAAATTCAACCTAACTACTATCTATCAGTTGTAAGTGTAGACAGCAGCACGACTGAATCAACTTGTAGATTCCTGAAACACTCAACAAACATATAAACGCATGTGTGGAAAATACAAGTAAAACAAAATAAATTCTTGATTTCACATAACATAAACTACAAGACATATATCATGAATAACCTCCTAAATATAAATCAATAATTAATGTAGCACAATGTGAAACAAGAAACAGAAATAAACACATCATAGTATCTCCCCCTATCAAAGACAACTCAAATGAAACAAAATACATCTTGAGCCAAAAAAATAAATACATGATGAAGCATCTAGATACAATCTATAGCTCCACAGCTCCAAAACAACAACAAAAATCTCCCTCTATCAACAAAATCTCCTATCCATATGTACTCCCCCTTTTTGTGACGAATTGCCAAAGGGCAACCACTCATCATCACAAGGAGGTGGTGGAGGTGACTGTCTAAAACTAGCCAAATCTGCTATCAAAGCCTGAAGCTCGATAAGCATGTCCACCAACAACTGACCATGAGCCACCACACATTCCTACGAATGTTCAGCTTCTCATACGCTTCCTGGTTTTCTCACTCAAAGGTGGGGACAAAAGAAGAGGAGGATTCCCTATAAGCTCTAGTCTTCCTAGACATGATGCTAAAGATCAAAAGGACAGACACAAAAGAGACAGAGAAAAAAAAAAAAAAAAACACAAAAGCCAATGTCAAACTGCAAGTTAGCACAGAAAATATAAAAAATAGCAATCTATATGATGCATGAACAATATCAACACATGATGCATGCTCAATGCAGTGAGAATAAGTTCAATTTTACTTTGAAATCACAAAATTGGCTTGAGCATAGAGTTTATATAAAAAACCCCAAATTTTGAAAACCCACTTTCACAAAACTCAACAAATTGACCAATTGATTATTACACAAGTTAGATAACAGATTATAATGACCAAAGCAATCAATCAAACAAGCCAATTTCATCAAATAAAGCTCAATTGAACAAAATCTCCAATTCGGGTAGTTTCAAGCCCTAGGCAATTCAATCTTTCCCAAATCAACAAATTGATCAAATTAAATCACAAAGATTAGTTGTATATCATCCCACAACAAAAACCCAATGATCAATTTGAAATGAAAAGATTGAAATCAACAAAATCCCTGAATTTATATAGGTTCGAAATTTCCCCAAAAGTGCATGAAAAATATGCATGAAACATGAAAATAAATGAAAAATGAGGGGCAAAAGAGTCTTACCAGCCTTAAAAGAAAAAAACCTTGCAAAAATTTGAGGGAAAACAACAAAAAATTGTGCTTGAATCCTTGACCGATCGAATAGAGAGAGACTGTTTTTGAAAAGTTTGAAAGTGATAGAACATGTGAAAACTCAAGGTTTTAAAAAAATAAAAAATAAAAAATAAAAATAAAAAAAACTCTCTATGAGATTTTCAATTGATCGAAAATTAGATTCGATCGATTGAAAATAACATTTGATCGATACAGAAGCAATCAAGCAGCGATCGAACCAGGCAGATTCAAAAAAAATATTTAATCGCAATTTCGATCAGTATAGAAACACCCTCGATCGATCGAAAATCTGGAAAAATCAAATTTTTGAAAAACAAAGCAGTTTAATGCAAAAACTCCTCAAAGCTCAATATTTTATGAATAGAATGCATGAGTATGAAATGAAATGTTTTTCAAAAACACTTGTATTAAACCCAGATCTCCCAAAAATAAGATTTTCAATCAATTTTTCTTAAATTCTCAAACTCTAAACACATTTTGCATTAAACTCAAGGAAGTTTCAATCTTGGATGGCCAAAACAAAATCACATACAATAACATGTACAAAGTTTAGCAAAGAGTAACTTGTGTAGTGTGTGCAACTAGCAAAAACTTGAGATGCATGTGAGGTGATATATGAACAGTAATCAAGCACAATTTCTACAAAATTCATCACATAAATTTGAAAGAGACTATCACCTAAAGAGTTACATCATATAACTCCCACATCTCCTAGAAAACAAGCTTGCAATCATGTAAGTTTCTTGATTTGCCTCATATTGTACACACCAATTTTATTTGATCAGAAACTTATTAATAATAACCAGGACAATGTACACACTAATTTTATTTTATTGAATTCATTATAGTCCAATAATGTATACACCAAATTTAGCATTTAAACCAATGCTACACCTTATGTTCTTTTTGTGCATGCACTACACTTTCTCGAGCACAAAATCTTACAATATGCACTAAGGTGTTCATGATTGGCTAGTAAATAGTGGTGAGATGGTTATTTATGCATTTCTCAATAAGATCAAGTCCGACAATCAAAAGCATGTGACTTCAAGATAAAGACAAAGTGATCAAAAACTATAAACATCTTTCCACACAACATGTACTACAAAGCTCAAACTAGTTAAGTGTAATAAATAAGCTCATCAAAACTAAACAAGGTACATAAACATGTTATGTAAAGATAATATAGCCAACCTTGATTTCAAATCCAAGAAAAATAATGCAAAACACATTTTGCTTCCCTTTTCCTCCTTTTTTTTTTTTAATTTTTATTTTTGAAAAGAAATAACAAGAACAACCTAGAATAAAATGTATGAATGTTATGCAATGCAAATCCTAGAAAAAAAAAAAAAAAAAAAAAAAAAAAAAAAAAAAAAAAAGAACAAAAACAACAAATAGGAATGGTCACAAAGAGAAGAGCGATGAAGCACAATGACCATGTCAGAATGACTCAATTAGATTGAGTCTTTTGCATCCAAAACTTTTTAGATGCAACTCTTGCATTAGAGTTGTTCTTCAAATTAGAATTCTGAGCAACTCCAGGATTGGAATAAATGTTTAAAACATTTACCAACTCACCAATAAGTACCATAGGATCTTGTGCTTGAAGCACAGGTACTTCTGGTTTATTTGCTCCCTTAGCAGCTTACAACTTGAAATAGTTTGGACAAATATGCCCAGACTTTCCACAAAAATGACAAAGCCATGTAGGTCTATCATGCAACTTACCCTTAGGAAGAGTAGAATTCTTAGGTTTGGACTCTTTAAGATCAATCCTAATCTTCCTAGGAGGTATAACTTCAACAGGTTTGACAACCTCACTCACAGAGGGATCAGAAGAAGGAACAAAATTTGTGGAACATGGTTCAAGCACAGAGATGCTTTCTACAAAACCTAAGCCAGTTTTTTTCTGAATAAGACTTTTGAACACTCAGCATATGATCAAGTTTGGAACTAGCAGACCTATTTGTTTGTTCTCTAGTAACAGATAATTCATGTTCCAAATTCTTAACTTTATCAAGTAAAAGCACGTTTTCAGTCTTCACATTATTCAACAATTCATTAGCATCAAACAGTTTCACAAGCAAAATTTTCTTATCAAGTTCAAGAGATGCAATTTTCTTTAAGCCTAAATCAACACTCATAGCATCCTTTGCAGCAACTTTGCAAAGCTTATTGTAGGCTTCTTATAAATATGCATTCTCAAAGAGTTCCCCATCAGAAGGGTTATCTTCAACAACAACACTTTCATCAACTACAGCAGTAGCTGTGAAAGTAATGAAGTTTCCATCCTCATCACTACCAGACTCATTGTCAGAAACTTCATCATCACTTAGGGTTACAGCCATAGCCTTACCCTTAGACCTCTAGAATGTTGTACATTCAGATTTCACATGACCATACCCTTAACAACCAAAACATTGTTGACCCATAGAATTATTAGAACGTTGACCTACTTTCTCTTTAGATTTTTCTGTGTTATTCACCTTAGTGGGATCATTCCTCCTAAAATTTCTAGGTTCAGCATTGTTTTTACCTCTTGCTCTTCTGTTGTTATTCCTAAGAAAGTTTCTAAAGTTCATGGCAAGATAGGCAATCTCTGTAGTAGAGAGCTCATCATCAAATCCATTCACATCAACAAACTTAAGAGCCATTGATTTTGATTTGCTTGTCTTAGGTAGGTCCAACTCATAGGACTGAAGAGACCCTACAAGTTCATCAACAGGGATAGAGTCCACATCCTTACTTTTAGTGATGGTAGTCACTTGGGGTCTAAAATCCTTAGTCAAAGATCTAAGAATTTTCTAACAATCTTAGGTTGATCATAGATTTCACCCAAATTATAAGTAGTATTAACAATATCATTAAGCTTAGCATAAAATTCATCAAAAGTTTCATTATCAGACATCCTAATGCTTTCAAATTGAGTTGTTAACTGTTGCACCCTTATTACAAGTATTTCAAACTCTAAGAATAAAGAGTAAGTGTCACTCTTTTTTATAAATTTATATTATGTGTGTGAGTGTGTCTAATATTGATTATGTGCATTACTTTTTGTTATAAAGTTAGTAAAATTCAAGAAAAAAATTGTAAAGTTAGTGATTGTCCAAGCATTTAATTGGTTAAGTAGACACGTAGTGTATAATTTTATGTATTGTACGTTTTTAGACCCCTCAAACACAACTAGATTAACCTAGTTATTTAGCCAAGTGATTAATTTAGGTAAATTATGCAATTCTAGGTTAACACATATAAATCATATCATTGAACAGTGCGGAAAATAAATAACACAACGATATGATAACTTAAGAAAACCAAACCAGTAAAAAACTTAGGGAGGATTTAACCTAGTTATCCTCAAGGTAAAATAGATCCACTATGAAAGAATTGAAGTTTACACAATAGCGACTTAGACCACTAACATCTTATTGCTACCTTGAGTAGAAAACTTACTACCATGATCATGTGATAGCTCCGAGTCCACGGACTACTTCTTTCTTGAATTCACAACAAGTACAAGCATTCCCGCTTGTGTATCTTTAAGCTCTTAATGCAGCAATTGAATTAATCATCAAGCTCTTGACATAATCATGATTCTTGATAACCCTAAGTATAAGTGAAGGCAACCACCTCTAGATCTCGCAAAAGATTCACATACACAGTACAAACAACAACTACAACAACAACAAAACGTGGCTAGGGTTTTTTCCTTTTATACTTAAGGCAAAACATAAAACCCTACGCGTCAAACGGGCTTGGGCTGAGTTGGAAAATTCTACAGAAAAACAATATGCATGAGTTTTGATCGATCGAGCTAGGCAGATTTACACATTAAATCCTGCAGTACTCTCGATTCCAACTTTACACTTAAACATACTTTGAGCAAGTCTAAAACAAGACTGAAAGTTTTGATCATGGTTTGTCAACATTACAAATTGAAGTTCTAATACATTTAAACCAAAATTCTTAGAACCCAACAAGTATGAATGAGTGTGGTTATGTGTGTCAATAGTTAATACAAAGCCAATGAATTTAGTTCAGTCATTTAGTTTAAAATATTTTTATAAAAATAATAACAAATAGATAATAAAAATTGCATAAAAATAAAAATGTTAGATAAACTTAACAAAATAAAATGGTCATAGGCTCATAGTTATTAACATTGACAATAGATACTCATAATGAACTATCATATAACAATTCAAAATTCGAAAACTTGTAGAAGGAAATTGTAAAACTTCGTGTATTAATTTTTTTGTTATCAATAACTCGATATATTCAAGTTCTTTTTTTATTAAATTTTTTAATGACCCCTCTAAACAAAATTCCTTGAGTCACCACTGACGAAAAATGCACATTTACCCTTAAACTATACATTTTTTTACATTTACCCACTAAATCACACGATATTCTTTTACACCTGTCATCCTAAACTTTGAGAATGCATATTTACTTCCCTAAATTATTACCCATAAGATATGGTGCAAAGTGTTACACAAGTACTAGTTTTTTTTTTTTTTTTTTGGGGGGGGGGGGGGGGGGGGGGGGGGGGTGGGGGTGTGGGGTAAATGTGCCCTTTAGAGAAACAAATGTCATGCAGGTAATAGTATAGAAGATAAGTGTGCACATTCTTATAGTTTTACAAGTACTAGTTTTTTTTTTTTTTTTTTTTGTGGGTGGGTGGGAGTGTGTGTGTGGGGTAAATGTGCCCTTTAGAGAAACAAATGTTATGCGAGTAATAGTATAGAAGATAAGTGTGCACATTCTTATAGTTTTAGGAGGTAAGTATAAAAGGGAAATAATTTAGAGAATAAAGTTTAATTTTCCATAATATATATATATTTAAATATTAGGACAAAAGCTGATAATAGTGACCGTCTACATGAAGGGCAATGTCTATTACACATACACAATAATACGTTTTAGTTTTTGAACTGAACCATGATTTGAAGTTCTGATTTTAGTTTTGAAAATAAATTGTGTTTACTGTGTGTGAATTAACAATTACCCCAACATGAATTCTGACCACATTTTCATATTTTAACTGTAGTGGGAGCTTATGGAATGAACCAAGTGCAAAGAGCTGTGTCGGGCAAAAGCAACCAGTGTTTGGCTCAACATATCCTGGAGGTTTGCCACCAACTGTTGCGGTGCTCAAGAGTGTATTGAGCAAGATTACAAAACCCGTCACATTGCTTGATATAACAATTCTCTCTCTCTACGTAATTAAAGATGGACATCCTTCCATCTATGGACTGGGTGGGCCAACCGCAATGGACTGCTGCCATTTGTTGGTGTCCTGATACTTGGAACGAGATTCTTTACAATCTAATTCTTTGAAATCGATTCATGGGGATTAGCATTGAAAATTCGATACATTTTTTTGCAATAATAAGATCTTTGTTGCAAGCTAGTGAAATGAGTTGATTTCTTAAAATGAATTGAATGTGAGTTAAATATAATTGAGACCATACTAATGTGTTCTGGACATATTCATTAGTAGAATGAAGGGTTTTAATTAATCCATGATAGGTAGATGTTGATACGTAAAAATATTTGGAAAGAATGGAAGGAATACTTAAATGTGAAAGAAGTATAATTTTTGTAGTAATAATAATAATAATAAAAAAGGGATGAAATTTGAATTTGATTGAGAAAATCCTAATCTATGGAGTTCAATTGGGATAAAATTTAATGATCTTTTATTGATAATTCTCCCAAATTTGAATTTAATCATAAGCTAGTGTCAGTAGTGTGTTTAAGCTGTAACATGTGCCTGTTACAGCTCAAGAAGAATTGCGTATTTAGGATTCTTGAGACTTCCTCAACACATGATCAATTGATCGAGATCTCGACACATGCCACTAATCTATATATATATATATATATATATATATATATATATATATATATCATATCATATCATATCATATTATATATAATAAAAGTTGAGTTTAGACAACGCGGTTGCACCATGTGGCTTCACCAATTTGCAGAAATTTTATTAAATTTTTAGACTTTTATAGAACTAAAAATGAATAGTACACTTTCTCAAAAAAAAAAAATGAATATTACACTACTAGGACTCTAATTCATTTTTATAATTAAATAAAATTATATTAACATTATTTTTTTTATTTGTTTGGATATATTTCTTAAATTAAGAGATAATATTTGACATACAAAAATTTAATTTAGATAATATTTATCATCTAATTAACATTATTTTTTTATTTGTTAGGATATATTTCTTAAATTATGGGATAATATTTAACATACAAAAATTTAATTTAGATAATATTTATCATCTAAATTTTTAAAATTTTAATATTATTAAATTAATATTATTTTATCAGGATATCAAGCTACAACACTTGATTATAAAGGGATAAGCACAATCCAAATTTTTCAAGAGATAATTACTATAAATATATCCCAAGAAACAGTATATATCTCCAATAATTTGATAATCTCTATCTATTCCAAAAAACAGTATATATCTCCATTAATTTGATAATTTCTACGTTGATGACATTTATATATATATATATATATATATAAATTCCTTATAGCTATCAACCACGTTCTTTTTCTCTCTTTAAAAAAAAAAAAAAAAAAAACCACAGAAGCAAAGAAAAGCTCCAACATTGATGGGGAGGAGAAAACCCAGATAGTTCCACTTCTCAAGCTTTTCTCATTTGCAGATTCCACTGATGTTGCATCGATGATTGTTGGCACCGTTGGAGCCATTGCAAGTGGGTTAGGCATGCCTCTTATGACAATATTGTTTGGCCAAATGATCAATAGCTTTGGCAACAACTAGAGTAGCAACACAGACATCATTAGTATAATTTCCAAGGTAAATAGACAATACACAAGCTAAGAAAATAAGGTTTACTTCAATCTTTATGAATGGAAAGATGTGACTTAAACTTCTGATTTTATTTTTTAGTACTTTCCTGAGAGATTAAACTTCGATTTTCCCATTTTATAGCATGTGAGGAATGCATTTGAATCCTTGATCATTCTTTTATATTTTTAGAATTAATGATTAAATAAGGTTAGAATTAATAGATTAATTTTAACAATTTTCTTATTTGATTTTTATGTTACATCAAATTATCAAGATGTTCTACATGTGTATTCTTGAATTATGAACTTTAATTTAATTTATAATATTATCAAGATTATATTAATTTTAGATTTATCAATTGTTTAGTACTTTTTTTTATAAACAATTATCAATTTAAAATTCAATTCGGAATTATCAATTTAATATAGTTTTAGAAAGAAATCTTACCCCTTATTTTAGTAAGATAATTATTTACACTTGTTAATTTTTTCTTTTATCTTTATTGAATCTATTAAAATATATAATTATTTATACATTTATTTTATAAGCTTTTTCATAAAACCGTGCAACGCACGGGCCTATAACTAGTATATATATAAAACCGAAACTTTTGCAACTCCCACAATTTTTCACGTCAGCACAATATTTAAAAAAAAAATTAAAACAAAAAATATTAAAACAAAATTAAAACAAATAAAAAATAAAAAATAAAACCAGCAAAAAAAAATAATAAACTCAAAAAACGCAATAAACCATCTCTTCCCTTTCACGATGCTTTTCACGATGCCTCTGCCTTTCTCGATCCTCTGCCTTTCCCTTTCACAGTGGTATCCACCATACCCACCATCGCATCTAAAGACCCAACAGAAACCTTCTTCAGACCATCGTTCTCCTTCCTCAGACCACCGACCACGGCATCGCATTGCATGTAAAGACCCACCATACCCACCATCGCATCTAAAGACTCAACAGGCACCTTCTTCAGACCATCGATCTCCTTCCTCAAACCACCGACCACAACATCGCATTGCATGTAAAGACCCACCATACCGACCATCGTATCTAAAGACCCAACAGACACCTTCTTCAGACCATCAATCTCCTTGCTCAGACCACCGATTTCTCCTTCCTCAGACAACTGATTTGCCACAAACCACCGACATCCACCCTCTACAACCCAGAAACGGTGCCCCACTTGCTGTGGGTTTCATCAAGCCCATGGCAACAGATCCCACCATACCCACCATGCCCACCATACCCATATCCACCTAGCTCAGTTTCCACTCTTCCTCAAAACAGAACTAGCGCCCCATTTGCCGTGGGTCTCATCCAGCCCATAGCCCATCAGCTATATTTGTCAACAATACACCCAACCCAGCCCGTCGAGACCGGCCCAAAGGTAACTAATAAAAAAAGTTAATTAGAACTGTAATATTATTTATTTTTTTGAATCCAAACTCTATCACTATTAGGACTCTAACTATTATCTTATAAATAGTTGATTCTTATTATCACTATTTTTAAAATTGTAAATACTGTATATGTTTTCTCTTTTCATACTTCCCTTTTATCTTCAATTTACCCTCTTTGTTTGTTTGTTTATTAGTTTATCAAGAGTTTGCTTTACAACTCTGTGTTAATTTGTGCTAAGTAATTTGTGTTAATTTTGAATTCTTGCAGGTTATGTGGGTTAATTTACAACTATGTGTGAATTCTTTAATTCTTATGAGTTCCAATTGGTAGAGCATTGCTTTTTAGTTATGAGGGATATAACATTTTTGTTTCTTAGAATGTACTAAATTCCTTGGCAGAAGGACTTGCCTGCATGGCCCCCTACCCATGATTGGTGTGTCATGTTAAGTTTATTTTGCATGATACTTATTTAAAATATGCAAATTGATGATTGTTGAAGTACTGTTAAGTGCTCACGTCTCTTAATGGTTACTTTCAAAGCAGGCATCATATTCAAGGGAAGTCACTATCCAATGTAGAAACAAAAAGAGAGTAAGGCCTTCCATTGTGTATTTGAGCAATGGAAAAAGCAAGTTCTTCAAGTTTTTGCTTTGAAATAGTTGAACTGCTAAATGAATAAATAAGAAATAACTAAATGAAAGGAGTTGCAAAAATTGGTTTGTCTTATAACCCCAGTTATTTCTTTGTGATTTGGTTGAAGTTTGCATACAGAATGCTATGTAAATACTCTAACTTGATTTCAATATTATAAAACTAGGAATTAGACAATGCATTGTCTTTTATTTGAGAATGGAAATTGACATAAATAGCTCTAATAATCTAATACAGGACACTTAGCTTTTGACATAATTATTGCTTAGATTATGAAAATTAGTTGGATATGTGGATTTAGATGGATGTGTTTGGCAGATTGTCACTTGAAGATATAATTTATAAAAAATTATAAAACTAACTATTCTTTAATTTTATGCAGGCTTTGAGGTTGATTAAAATGCAAAGACATTCAGTGGCCATTTGCCAATTATTTCACTATAAGGGACATTTGGATCCTCAAAAAAGGGATGCACTTAATAAGGCTGTGTAGGACACTGCCCATGAAGATGTCTCTTCTATTGTTTTGAGTTTTGTTATTGCATTTACATAGCTGCCAAATATGTGTTAATGGACTTAATGGTTGTGTCTTTAATTTATTTAACAAGAGATTTGAAATACAGATTAATAACAATTTATAGAACTCAATGTTTTATGTTGAATACATATATGATGTACTCTTCTATATAATGCAGATGTGTTGTATTATGTTTTCTACTCTTTTTGAGTCATAGCAAAGGAATTTGACATTGGTAACTACATTCTATTTATTTATTATGAAAATAAGGTTGTGATCATTATTACAATTTGTTTATTTGTTTATTCACAGTATATATGTAACTATGAAAATAATTACATTGTCAATGGACTTGTGGTAGTGGTATTAATCTTATCAGCATGTTTGTATTTTTATGGAGTTGATATACAGGATTTCTTTATCCCTTATTTGTCTTTATAATTTTTTATTGGACACAAGCACATTGTGTACTAGGTTTGACAATGTTATTTGAATTAGTGAAGATTTTATGTTATGCTTGGGTCTTCTCCATTTAGTTGTATTATTTGATTAGTGAGTCTTGAGACATTTTGATTTAGTGCAGCAAATGATAATTGCAATATTGTTTTTTTCTTTTTAATGAATCCCGTGCATCGTACGGGTTAGCGACTAGTGTTGTTAATTGAGAAATGTGTTGATAGAATTCTTTCTCCGTATTTTATTTCTCTTTTGCACTTTCTTCGTCTCCATCAAGATTACTTATGAGAATCAGAGATATAATTGGATATGAGACAAGCATCAAATTCTGAGAAGATGAGAATCAGAGACAGCGAGATAAAGAGCCTGTTATGTGACAATTGTTAGTTACATTAAATTGAAAACAATAAGACAAAAATATAGAATGACTATCGTTAGTGTATCTGATTCCATAGTAAGATTGGAGTTAAGTGAGAACCAGTGACTTTTAATAGAATGACTAAATGAGCATATATATCTTTTCTAAGACAAAAAAGTACAATTTTCCCCATAAATAAACTTTATATATATATATATATATATATGTGTGTGTGTGTGTTTGTTCCACAAAGACCTTCACATTCAACGGGCAACCACTTGGGTGATTGTTGAATCATCAACCGAAAATATTTCTAGCTGTAAAGCCTGTAATCTAGAGTCTTTTCCGTCGCCTTCATCTCTTTTCGTTGAAAAAGCAGGCCTTTTGGGATTTGTCACAACTATTGTTTCATTTTTTAGCATGGAGGAAACTTCCAACATTGATGGCCTATCAATTGCATTTTCTTGAACACATAAAAGAGCTATTTGCAAGCATCGAATTAGTTTACACGATGAAGTTGTATCATCTAGAGTTGGATTCATAAATTCCATGCCTTTGCCCTCTTTCCATAGCTCATAAGCCTGAAATATAGAATATTAAACATCATTTTGAAATGCAGAAATAATACACAACAAAAGAAAACAAATTCAAGATTAGTTCCAGCAATGTTTGTTAAAGTAACTTACATACTCTAGGAGGTTTAGATTCTCATCCAAGCCATGACAACAAGCATTCCTCTTACCGCTTATGATTTGTAGAAGTAGAACTCCAAAGCTATAAACATCAGATTTAGTGGAGTATACACCATTTCGGGCATATTCAGGAGGAATATAACCACTGCATTGTTGGATTATCAAACAACATTTTTAATTGCTTAACAAGAAATCATGGGCTATAAAGCTTTACCAGGTAGAGGTACTTACTATGTTCCAACAATTCGATCTGTGTTTGCTTCATGTTCATCTTTCTTGAAAATTCTAGCCATGCCAAAGTCTGAGATCTTTGGCTTCATCTCTTCATCTAGTAAAATGTTACTAGATTTTAAGTCTCGGTGAATTATTATCATTCTTGAGTATTCTTGGAGGTATAGAAGCCCTTGAGTTACTCCTTCAATAATGTCAATACGTTTTTTCCAATCTAATAGGTCCTGTCTGATCGGGTCTATGACAAATTACATATTATAACAATCAATTATATAATCATATTGGGCTAATAGAGAACTAAGATGTGAAAAATTGCATTTAACATATCTCAAATACTGTAATTGGAAGCAGGAAAGATATCAGACCAAAGAGGTACAAGTCCAAGCTTTTGTTTGGCATGTACTCGTAGATTAGCATTTGTTCATCACTTTCAATGCAAAATCCCAAAACTTGCACAAGATTTACATGTTGTAGTTTCGCGGTAAGCATAACCTCATTCTTGAACTCCTCAAATCCTTGCGTAGATGTTTTTGAAAGTTTTTTCACTGCTATTTCTTTTCCATTTGGTAACACACCCTGATGAAATATACACACACTTATGATTGGTATTATTCACCCAAAAAGATACTTCAAGACATTTTCTACTCATGCTGATAAGAGTATTGCTAGGACACAACATTTTTCACAACTCCAAACATGACTTATAAAGTCTATTAATGGCACTATTTTTGTTATACACAAATCACAACAAAATCATATTAACAATTGTGAAAAATGTTGTCCCTATTCCTATTCAGCAATAAAATATGAAATTGGAATTGTTTTATAGATAGATTCATGTTTCTGCCAATTGCTTGAGTGTAAAAGATGTAGTAACAACAGTTTACCTTGTAAACGGGGCCATAACCTCCCTCTCCGAGTTTATTTTCAAATGAAAATTTATTTGTAGCTGCCTCAATGTCAGCTAAACTAAAGACTTGCAGATTAGGAATATTGCTATCTGAATCTCCAGCAGCTACTATGTTATTAGCTTTGGACTCTAATTTTTTAGCTATAACCGCAATTCCAATATTGAAAAAATAAGAATAAAAAGCAAAGCAAAGCAAAGGCTGAAAATATTAATTCTTAAATCATGGGAATAATAAGTAATCCTTCTAACCATAGATGGGAACCATAACACGTAGCAGGAAAAAAAAAAGTTACCTTTGGATCTAAGCTTTCTCATCCGAAAGTAATACACTAAAACGCATAGTAGGAGAGCAACGGTAGCAGTTATAGTCAAAATGATCACTAATAATCGCCACTTGGGTCGTCCATTATTTTCTTGCCCTTGAGCTGACAATGCAATTCATTAACATAACGAGAGGTTAATATGTCATAGAAGATCTTGAAACAATGTCATTCAAATTTTGTCATTTTTGACACCTTTAATTGTTAAAGGAATGGTATCTCATATAGTTTAGTTTATGAGTTTAAAACTTTAAATTTGGTATAGTCGTGGCCTAAAAAGAGGGGGCGGGGGGGTTTACACCCTCCAATTCCTGCCACATCATTATTTTACAAATTAAAGAATAAATAGTGCGATCCAAATCACAAATCTGCTCCTTTCTTAGATCCAGCTAGCCCCCAGGCTCCACCCATCACTATAGCCACTAGCGTCCTTAGTACCAAGCTCAGCCCATCCATCCCTTAACCTAAGCTAGTGAATTCTTCTAAAACTCTCTCTCTCTCTCTCTCTCTCTCTCTCTCTCTAAATTAAACCTCCATGGCCAGCTAAAGCTCTCTATGAGCTTTTACCACTGCCCACCAGACATCATTGCCATAGTGTCTCCTTCTCTCTCTTCCCAACTTTTTCCTTCTCACTCAGCCCTCACCCTTTCTTGGATCCATCAATCTCGCTCTCACTTGTTTTGGGTCTCTCTATATCTTTGTTTGATTCGCCCGAAGTGAGCACCACCACTCCATGGTGGTAATTTAAAGGTTCTAGGTGGTCATGTTTGGTGGATTTACAAATTGGTGGTCATGGTTGGGTGTTTTAAGAGGTGTTTGGTATTGGAAGACTCTGGCCATGATCTGAAAGGCGTGACAGTGCGTAGGGGATTGTGAATTGGTAGTGGTGAGTGGTGGCGGACCTTAGTGCCAAGGAAGCCAGCCACTATTGGTGATGGGCAGTGCTTGGTGGCTGGCCAAATTTGAGAGAGTACGTTGTGATTTGGTGGGTTGATGAGGATTGATTGTGTGTGGCACTACCTATTCTATATTTTGTAAAATGCTGACGTGGCAAGCTAGGATTAGAGGATGTAAAACCCCTCTTTTATGCCAAAATTGAACCGAATTTAAACTCTTAGTTTATTAAAGCAATGCCTGAGAATTTACTCTAATCAATGTCAAAAAGGAATCATTTGTGCCAACTTTTACGTTTTGCTTTTTATTCTATCAAATATGATATTTCATGTTTTGCTTCTTTTTTTTTTCTTTGAATATTTTATAAGGAAAAAAAAAATATAGTAAGTTGTGATTACTAAAGTATAAAGTTGAATACAAAAAAATGAGACAGAGAATTTGAATTCAATCAATGACATAATTTTTAACACAATTATTTTATATGACGAATTGTGACTGATTACTCATCACTTTAACATAAACCCACCACTTTTTTTCCGCCCCTCACATTTTATCATATGGTTAATTGTGACAAAAGTTGTCCTAGAATTTTGCTTCGTTTCATGGTATATTACTTAGCATCTTTCTATTGCAGTCCCCCTCTTGGGCATAACTGGCATTGAAGTCTCCATCTGTTTCTAAGCTAACCGATGAAATACATGGAAAATCAGGTCTTGAAGGCCTACCAAGTTGTTAGGACAAAAATCATTTAAGAAGCCAGTTGCTTTCCGGCTTCGGAAGAAATTGCCTATCCAGTGCACATAGACTTATTGCTAAACAAAAGGACAATAATCAAAGCTCATGTGTGGCACCTTTGGATGCAATGTTATAACGAGGGGCTAGGAGGAGAGAGAGCTTTCAACATGATTATTTGAAAGATGGGGAAGACATTGACATTTTTACAAGCCTTAGCCAATAGCCCTATCAATGCACTGGAAACAGAATCAGGCACAGTGAATCCTTTTTCCTCGATTAAACACAATGGGACATCCAAAATATTGGTTTCTTAATTATTTTGGTTAATACGATAAAAATGTGGGCAATTAGATTAACTTTCTGGCAAGAGAAAAATTAATTTTAAAAAATAGAATACCAAGAGTGCAGTATCTCTTCCGTACGTACCTGCTAAAGAAAGTGCCCAATTATCATCAAATGGGACTTGCCACACAACGTAACCAAGTAGCTTCTTCTCTCTGGCATAAGAAACCTTCATTCTGACGGCCTCAACATCATCAAAGCCAATCCAAGTCGATCCGACTGTGCAGTAATTTACTACATATGTAGCATTATACATTATAGCAGCCCCATTGCTCTGTGCATAACTCTTGATTAGATAATACCTCATGGCTCCACTATCTTTAATTGCAATGGCAGCAGGACCTGTTGCTGAAGCACCTATTCCGTTGTCATTGGGATTCTTTAGCGTCCACGCATAGCCATAGAAAGGCAATGCCAAAACCAACTTGCTAGCAGACAAGCCTCTACCAATCCATGCACCAATACCATAATCCGTGTTAGCCTGACCCGATGGATCATATAAGGCTGCATGAGCACCGGTATAGTTTGACCATCCGGGCGCATGGTAGTCATAAGCATTAACATGGACCCAGTTCAAGTTAGTCTGAATTGAGTCCACAGGGAGATAAACTGTATCTGAATTTGGTGAGTATGGAACAGCAGCAGTCAAAATCAATTCTTTCTGGCTTGAGTTTTTTGCCTCAGAATTCACAGCGGCACGCCAATCTTGAAATAGTAATCCCATATTGGTCATGTCGGAGCTTGTGTTCGCCGAACCCCAACTAAAGTCTAGGCCTTGAAAGCCATAAAGCCTGGCTATCTTTATTGAAGAGTCAATGAAAGATTTTCTGTAAGAGGCCGTGCTAACCATTGATGAAAGGGTAGTATGGTTTGCGTTTCCACCAGCAATGGAAAGAAGAGTGGTGATTGATGGGTTCTTTTGGCTAACAGTGTTTGTGAAGGTGGAGAAGTATTGCTTATCACTGGACGATACTGAGAGCTCGTAGGTAGAAGAGTTTACATCAGCAAAAGCGCAAATGAGGTGAGTAAAGAGGGCTGAGTTTATGTCTGAAATGGGAGACCCTATGCCAGAGAACCAGTAACCTGATTTGATCCAAGTTTGGGCTTTTGAAGGCTTCAGTTCTGAATAGAGAAGGATATGGAAAAGAACAAAGATAATTTTGGACATCATGTATATGTGGGTACTTGATTCTCAGGAGCAAATATAAGGTGCATATAGAAAAGTCACCAAATTAATTGACAGTATCTGATATTTGTGAACTTCGAGTACCTTTGACAGGTGAGATTTAAGAGGGAGAAGGAGGAGATGCCGGAGGAGGAATGAGCCGTGCAATGAGCTGCAACTGTGACTGTGCAATGGGACTGCAATGAGCTGTAATATCAATTGTAATTATATGATAAGTTTTAATTATCATGATAATTTCCTTAAAAGAATGAGATTTTTTTTATTTTTTATTTAGAGAAGAGAATAAGAAATTTAAATAATACAATTGTAACTTAAAATGTTAGTTGTACCAAATAAAATAGAAAAATATAGTGCATAATAACAATAGTTAGAAGAATATGAACCGCTTCAGTAAATAATTACATCAATAAAAAAAACCAAAAATTATAAAATTATATATTTTTAAAAATGGAGAGATAGAAATTACTTTTAAAAATTGTTTAATTTTTAGTGAGAATAATTTATTTACAATAAAATTTAGAAAATAAATTATATATTATACCACATCTGTAACACCCCAACCAAATTACATAATTAATTTTATGGGTTTATATGCATGCTATTATCTTAATTACTTTTAAGTGCATGAAGCTTTGATTTTGTATATATTATAAATAATGGAAATGGCTAGTGGTATTATAAATAGATACTTAGTATGAGGCATGATTGGTGTTTTAATTAGGCATATGATGCATGACATGTGATAGTAGAAATTTAACCCACATGCAACCGATGAGAATTCAAAACAAATAAAGCTAAAGCATCATGCATGTTGACAAATCAAAAAGCCAAGACTTGGTCTGCCAATCACCAAGAGCCACTTTCCTTGACTTTCTCAAGCATTAGACCAACTAAGAAGTAAATCCCCCTCTAATTTCCACGGGTACACACACACACACACAAATCAGAAAAGTCACACACTTTGCCCATTTTTCTCTTAAGGAAAGAGCTAGGAAGCTCTCTCAAGCCCTTCTCTCAAACACACGTACCTCCCACCCCAAAAGTCCACACTCTTTATCTTCTTTGGCTGCCCAAAAGTCTTCTCCTTATCTTTTGTTTTGCTGAACCAGAAGTCCAGCTCTTTTCTTCTTTCTCTCTTCTTCCTTTGCTCTTACACGGCTGTAACTCTTTTTCACCCTCTCACCAAAAATCATAGACAATTCTCTTTAAGAATAAATTAAGAGCCTAAGCACTAAGGTTTCATCTTCAAAGTGTGTGAGTAAGTAAATCAAACCTCATCTGATTTTGTGTATTTGAATAGTATAATTGTTTGTTTCTTTTCATTCTTTATCCTCTGTTCTGATTTTAGAAGCTGAACTGGTAAATCTGTTTTAGTAAATTGAAAGTTTGATGATTATGGTCATTTGGATGCTTATTAAGGTATTTCAATGTGTTTAGGATAGGAATAAAAATACTCAAGTGGTATGAAGGCCAATTGCTACTTGTTGATGATTTTAGTAAGAATATGTGCTGAAGCTGTCACTGTGACAGATTTGATGTTTACAACAAGAAAATTCTGTATTAAATCATATTTTGTGAATTAGGATGTTAGGGATAGTTTTTATGAACCCTAAGACACGTATGGTTGTTGTGGAAGTGGTTTCACAGCATTTGGATGAATAGAAAAATAATAATTTAATTTCTAATTTGCATGAGTTTCTGCCAGGACAGATTTGAACAAGTTGACTTGCATGATTTTTAATAAATCATGATTTTATGATTTGACTACGAAATTTTTATGGTATATACTGGACATACAGGGGAGTAGTTTTGTAAACTTTCATGACATTTGAATGTGTTTGGACAGCCCATTCTTATTTTACAAATGGGACTTTTGCTGCTGTATTGAGCAGTAAACATGGTAGGATAACTCTGACTTTGTAGATTTAATTCTCAAGCTAGGGTGAATGTTTGGAGCTATAATTTAATAGGCTCATCCTTTGGTATGTTTTGATTACATATAAATTTTATGCCCCGGTTTAGATATGGTTTGGATGCATAATGTATTTAATGATTGTATCATGTGCTTTGGGGAACTTTATGTGATGGGAATTAAGGTTTTCTTGAGTTTGAGAGTTAGGTTGTGTTTGAGGTATAAGTTTATATATTAGGAAGAGTTGATCAGTAATAAGTATTGGTTTTTCATTTAGGTGGCGAGAACGAGAACACGGACACTTGAGCTCCTTTTGTACAACTCTCCATGTCTTCTGTTTTCAGGTAAGAGATTTGTGACGTGTGCTTTTAATAAGTATAAATATTTTTTAGAAAAGTATTATGCATTAAAGTTTTTATCTGAAAATATTACGTATAAGCATGAGTTAAGTAAAATATGTGTTCGTGAGTTGTTCAATCTTATATACATAATAATTTTTGCATATTGATGCTATTAATTATATAACGAACACAATATTTAAGAATAAAGTGGATATGCTACTATTGTGAAATAATTATGTATAAGCAAAATTCTCAGAAAAATATAGGTTTCTGTTATTCCATTGTTATGCTCTGAACTCAACCAGTAGGGGTTATAGTACTGGCATTTCCATGGAAATTCTGATTGGCCATTATAAGTGGGACTGGCTGTACTGTACCCGCCCTTGTTGGTAACAGCCAACTTGTGGAGGATGTAAACCTACCCCCATGGTTGAAAATATGTATTATGATATGATTCCGGAATTACCTAGCATTGTGGGGAATGCTCGATGCCTGGCACTCTATGCTGGAAGCCTCCCAAAGTTGTGACAGACTTACAATTGGATTAACTCATATGTACTATAAATGAACTATTAAGCTATTTGGAAATTATGAGAAAATTATGATGATAAGTCTGATGAGAAGTTATGATAAAGTACATACAGCTTATTCAAAGATGAGATTACCAAATTATGTTTACGTTTCTTATTAAGTCCTTTTATTATTATTATATGAAAGGAAAATGAAGTATTTCAACTGAAATGTTCATAGATTATTTTAAGAACAATATGAATAGTATGAAGGCTATTTTATTCAAAGCTAGCATATCCATAAAATATTTGATTTACATGCATTCTTATTAAAGGCCCATGGAGCTTAATAACCTTACTGGGTTTCGCAGCTCACCCTATTATATTTTAGTGCACAGGTTCTTCCTGGAAGCAACGAGAGTGCTAGAGGTGGCCAAGATCCCGTGAATCTCGTTTGTTAGAATGTAGAGTTTTTGTTGTATAGTAGTTTAGCTCTTTTGTTGTATAAGAAGAATCAAGATGTACTTGATTCTTGAGCACAGATGTAATTTCGTATCTTAGTTTGTTTTGAACCCCAGTTGTATGCCTTTGGGGTTAGGTTTGTAATAAGAGTTTTACTAAAGGTTTAGCTATGTAATATTTATACGAATACCCTAAGTTTCAACGAGGTGGAAAGCTTCCAAGTTTAAAGGAAATGAAATTTCAAGGTTTTTATCATTTTGTATATGGTGGCCTTAAAGCACAAAAATAAATAGGAATTCAAGAAACAATTCTTGATAAGCCCCTTCAATTAAGTTGGTTCGTATTAGTATTGAGATAAACTTGATATTAACATGCCGGTCATGCTCTAAATCCTGAAGTACAGGTTTGGGTCATGACAACATCTCATGATAACTATATATTCTCACGCAGTACATGAGTTTGCGACTAGTTATTATAAGAATCCAACCAAATCTACCATTGGAAAATTGTATGACACTGAACAACTTCATTGTTATTATCTTTTTAATTATGAAGACTTGGTCAAATAATTAGAATGTGATGACAAATGAAGATAGTGATTTTTTTCATACTTATTTTTTAATGGAATGGAGAGAAAAGTATTCTAATTAAACAATCAAAATTTGATATTATAACGTACCTATATTACTAATCGGTAGCAAGACATGCATACTTTCTATATTCATCTGTTTAACTTAACCATGTAGATATTGTAATTAGGGTTGTAAGTGAATTGAACTATTTATGAATAATTTAGGTTTGGTTCAATCTTTAAAGCAGCTCCAACAACATCGGCAGATACAAAATTTTCTCTATTTTAGAGAGTTAACAGCTTCTCTAAAACTCAAAAAGTTGTTTGCTAATGAATAATCACTCTCTTTGTCTAAAGTTCTACTATTCATTAGCAAAAGAATAAAATGGAATAAAAAATTAACACAACCGATTAAAATATTCAACTATTATTTCAAGGGATACAAATCCAACTCACCTCCTTTCTCTCCCAAACGTTTCAAACTCAAGCGGGAGGCATAGTCAAAACAATGACAAAACACAATCTTTCTCATAAAACTAATCAAAGACAAACCACAATCTTGATAAATTGCAAGACTAAGATAGATTAGATGAATTTTAAATTATATAGAATTTTTGAAAGACTTGCACAAGAATAACGTATATTTAATAAATTTCAAATCTATATATTACTAAAAGCTGAAGCATGGCATTTATTGCTGCTGAGTTCCTGTTGCGCACACCTTATTGCCATGTCATTCACCACATAATTATTATTTATTATTTATTCCTTTTTTTTTTACAAATATATTATTGACTTTACATGTTCATTTTTGTCGATTTTAACATCTATATATATATATATATATATATATATATATATATATCTTTTTTATTTCCAATTTTTCTATAATTTTTTTACATTCACTTAATTTTTAAATATTTACACTTTATTCAACCTTTCTTCTTCCCTTACCTTTTCATCTCCCCACTACCCTCTACTTTAATCTTTCCCTTCATCTTCATTTATTTGTCTCTTCTTATCCCTTCCCTCTTACTATAAATTTGTCACTCTTTTTTATTCTTTGCATAGTTTTCTCTCACAAAAAGGTTCTCTCTCTCTCTTTCTCTCTCTCTCTCTCTCTCTCTCTCTCTCTCTCAATGTTTTGGTGGATTTTTTTTTTTTTTTTTTTTTTTTTTTTTTTTTTTTTTTTTTGCATCTCCGCTTTAGGTTCATAAATTTTTCTGTTTTTAAGAACTCTAATTTAGGTTGATACAATTTAGTTTTATGTTTCAAGTTATTATTATTATTATTATTTTGCTATTTGATTGTTAAATTTTATCTAATTACATTATAAAAAATTAAAGATAGTAGATAAAATTAAAATAGTATTCCATTATATACCATAATTTGGATAATTTAGTGTTTATTGTTATATCTTTTATTTTTATTTTTTTTTCTTCTCTTCAAATTTACTCAATATTGAAATTCAACCACATCCTCCCTATCATTAAATTATTTATATTTTCTCTCTCTTTTTGTTTTAAAAAATTAAAAAAAATGTAATTTTTTATTGTGCTCATCAAATTGTACTCATTTTTTTTTTTTTTAACATTTACACTTTCTCCAACCTTTCTCCTTCTCTTTACCTTTTCATCACCCCAAACATTCTACCTTGATATCACTCTTCCTCTTGCCTTTTATTTTCCTTTATTTTTTTTCTTTTTATTATCATCCTGTTAGTATAAATTTTTTATTCACTCTTCTATTCTTTACATAATTTTCTCTCACAAAAAAGCGGTTATTTCCCACTCTTTCTCTCTCAATTTTTTGGTGGATTTTTATTTTTTATTTTTCTTGCATCTCTATTTTAGCTTGATAAAGTTTTGTATTCTTTAGAACTCTATTTTGGTTGATGGGATTTAGTTTTTTTTTTAAGTTTTTTTTTTTATGAATTTGATTGTTAAATATTATCATATTGCATTATAAATAATTAAAAATAGTATATAAGAATGTACTATTATTATATTACATAGAATTATTTGGATAAGTTAGTATTTATTGTTATGTATTTTATTGTTATTTATTTCTCATATCATTTTTATTTAACATTTAAATTTAGCCACATCCTCCATAAAAAAAAATAAATAAATAACACCATTGACATATCACTAACGTAACTACATCTATAACTTTTATTTATTTTTTTTTTTTTTTAGAAACAACTACATCTATAACTATTTAAGCCATCCAGGATATCTCTTTCTTATTAATAACCATAAAATTTACAACGAGTAAGGGAACATACAAAGTAATAAATAATAAATGAAGGAAGAAAAAAAGAAATGAAATCAAACGTCAATTAATAACTGTAAAATAAAAAGGTGGTAAAAATGAGTAAGAAATAAAATAGAGATGGCTATACAAAGGACATTAAAAGCTTTATAATGCAATAAAATCAACAATTAAATATAATAATACAAAATTTAAACTTAAAACTAATCAAACTCTAACTAGGGAAATTATATATATATATATATATAATCATAATCTTCATACACCATGACTTAAAAAAAATTATCGAATAGTTCTACCTCTCAATGTCTATTTTATACAAATCATCAACCAATAGATATATGATAATGGTCAAAAATGTTATAGTAAGATTATGAAAAATATGATAAAACTATTTTTTTTTTAACTCTTTATAAAGTCTAGGGACTAAAATAGTATTTTATCTAAAAAATTATCACACGCAACACATGAGTCTACGATTAGTAAAATATAAAAAACAAACATCTGGTAATGACTTCATATATCATGACAAGTGATTTCATATTATAACTTGCAAGTAAGAACAAAGAAAAAAGAAAAGAAATTGATTTGATATATAAACTAACGTAGAAGAGACCTGGACAACCTTCAATTATTTATCCGCTTGTGGCCGATTTATCTTGAGGGTTAACTTTTTTTTTTTTTTTTTTTTGCTAAATCTTGAGAGTTAACTTAATAGTTATCTTTTTCTACAAGTTAGAGTAATAAAATATAATAAAAAAATAAAAAACAAACAAACAAACATTTGATAATGACTTCATATATCATGACAAGTGGGAAATCAGCACGTATATTAGCCAAAAACAAATAGCCAAAGCTGAACTGCTTGACAAAGTTTACAAATATGAAATATCCTTAATTCTAATAAAATGACATGTATTAGAGGGTGTATCGAGGGTTGTTACCAAAAAGTAAAGAATGTGGAGCAACAAATTTCCATCCTTCGTATTACTTGAGTCTTTGATGAAATTTAAAACCTACGAACCAGCCTAATGACAACACTGAAAGGCAACATAGGGTTCTAATGCTATGCTTATTATTGGGTACATGTGAGCAAAGCCCCCACATTAAATAATAAAACAAAAATGAGCAGTTAATATAACATAGTTAAACTCAAACTCATAGGCTCAAATCTTTTGCGTTAAATAGTGTCTCTATATGTTATACTGAATTATTAACTACTCAATTGGAGTCCTACTAATAATGATGGGTCATTGGGATGGGTTTAATGATCCGTGGGTTTGGTGGATCGGCGTTGCTTTAGTGGCAATGGTCCAATCCGGTGTTTTTTTTGGTGGCTAGGTGTCTGATTCGGTGGGTTTTTATATGGATTCTATGAGTACTACCACCGACAAGCTAGCCAGCGAAGTAGAGAGGAGATGGAGGAGGCCACAGAGAGAGAGAAAGAAAGAAAAAGAGAAAATATTTTTTTAATAAGAGAAGAGAGAGAAGTTTAATAAAATATTATTATTTTTTTTAGCTTCTTGCTACAGTGCACAGCCATTTATAGCTGTGCACTATAGCAAGAAGCTAAAATATTTTACCTATGGCACCACAACTGCAGCATGCATTTTAAGTATTGGTGGTGCTAAAAATAGTTTTATAACTATTTAGCACTACTATTGCTAGTTATAATAAAAACTAACATAAAAAATAATGCAAGCATTAAAATTAATATTAAATGATATAACAACACACTATATCATTGCCACAAGTTGTCCATGAGATGGGGGTTATCGTCACTCAAGAGAAGCATAAGTTGAGGCCACTAGTGCCTATTTGTGTTGAGTGTGTCGATTGAATAAGCAAAGAGGATGGGAGACCACTCAAATTATAGGAAACTTATTAACTAACGTGTAAATAAATACAATTAGTGTAACATTAACAACGTAACAAATAAATTTTTTAAATATATTTTGTTTTTTCCTTTGAAAATTGGTACAACAATTTATGAATTTTATATAATAAAATTTGTAATTACTATAAAATCAATTAAGTAAAATAGAAAGTTAAAAAATTTATTTATTATAATATCAATGTGATTCCTTAGTTGATTTATCAATTTGTAAAAATTTTATAATAAAATTGAAAGTACGCATTGTTTTTTCCTTTAATTTTTCACTCAAATGATACGGATGTGCATTTTGTGCGATTTGAATGAGTTTTGTCGACTGGTGATCCAAGTTGGTGGAGAGTAGGTGAAATTTAATTGGTGCTCCAATTATCCTAGAAAAGTTGATGCTGTCTTCTTCACGTGCCATTTATTGCACATGTCATTAAGTGGTTCGGCTGCTTGGTCAGAAGAGAAAGTCTGTTTACAATTTTTGTTACAACCATGACATATGGACCGTAAATGGTGTATGAAAAGAGTTTTTTATAAACAATAGTGTATGAAAAGATGGAATACTAAGAGCCTGTTTGGCTATTTTTTTTTTTCTCACTCAATTTCCATCACTCATCACTCATCATTCATCACTCATCACTCTAAATACCACACCCGTTTGGCACCATCACTCAATTTTCATTACTCAATATTTTTCATACTATTTGTGGGTCCCATACCTGTCATTTGGTCAGAAAAAAATTGTTTTATGGGCCCACCATTTTTTCTATTCTCATTTCCCCTCCTTCACCCCTGTTACTCTCCCAAAACACAAACCGAACCCAGCAACAACAACAACAACAACAACAAAATGCGGCCAAACCGAACCCACCATTTTTTCTATTCTCATTTCCCCTCCTCAGTTTTTTTGAAACCCATTCATGTGGGTATTTTGAAACCCAAATCCAAATTTCAGTTTCCATCCTTACCCGGTCATGGAGTGCAACTTCAGACCAAAAAATTTTGTGATGAAGAACCAAAAAAAAAAAATAAAGAAACCCAAAAACCCGAACCCAATGAAAGAAGAAGAAAAAAAAAAGGAAGAACTGAAGACCGAACCCAGTGAAAGAAGAAGAAGAAAAAAAAAAAAAAGAATGGAAACCCAGTGAAAAGGAAAGAAAAGAAGAAAAAGAAAAAGAAAAAAAAAAAAAGAACCCAAGCCCAAAAACCAAACCCAAAAACTAACGTGAAAAGAAAAGAAAAGAAAAAAAGAAAAGAAAGGAGAATAGAAAAGAAAAGAGAAAAAAAAAAAAAAGGAGAACCAAACCCAGAAAGTGAAAAGAGAAGAAAAGAAGAAAAAAAGAAAAGGAGAATAGAAAAGAAAAGAAGAAAAAAAAAGAAAAAAAGAACTAAACTCAGAAAGTGAAAAGAAGAAGAAGAAGAAGAAGAAGAGGAAGAAGAGGAGCAGTGTCTGACCCGTGAAAGAGAAAAGGAAAAGAAAATAAAAAAAGAGAAAAGAAGATAAAAGGGAGCAAAAGTCAGACAGTGGGACCGGATTTTACATTATATTTACAAAATTGTCATTGAGAACTGAAAATTGGAAACTGAAAACAGCCAAAAGTTGTTTTCAGTTTCCACAACTCATAACTCAAAAAGGTGAGAATTGAGAAATGAAAACAAAGTTATGGAAACAAAAAATAATGCAGCTAAACAAACTTTTTGTATGGGTCCCTCCATTTTTGAGAATTGAGTTATGGAAACAAAGAATTGGGTTACGGAAACAAGCCAACCAAACAGCCTCTAAGACGCAATAACTCACATTAGAGTTTTTCAATAGGTACTGGTCCTCCCAAAGAAATTTTATTAGGAAGATTTTTTTTTTTTTTTTTTGATGGGAATATTAGGAAGGATTTTGATCCAAGCAATTTGAGAGAGAGAGAGAGAGAAAGAGAGAGAGAGAGAGAGAGAGATGAGACGCAATAACTCACATTAGAGTTTTTCAAAAGATACTGGTCCCCCCAAAGAAATTTTATTAGGAAGGATTTTGATCCAAGCAATTTGAGAGAGAGAGAGAGAGAGAGATTAGGTTTACATGGCATCAATTGGTGCTCACTTAGTTGCAGAATATGCTCTTTGAATTGAAGAATGGAAGTTTAGTAAGAGGAGACACCAATATGGTTAGAGGGAGATTGTACTTTCTCAAAAGATATGTATGGTATTACATTCTTTATTTAATGAACAATGTGTTTGTTTTTCTCTCAAAGATTTAGATTAGCAACTGTGGTTGACTGAATTCTCTATGGCTTCATATAGATCTGCACTATGGTAGTAGCAACACTGTATTGATCTTTTTCTATGTACTCTTGAACTCTCATGAGTTGAATAGATGGAGGCTTAGGTCTACTTTGAAAGTCTCTAGTATAGCGAGATTGAGAGAAACTTGGTTATACAAACCCTAGCCGCAAATACGGTGATTTCTCTCTATGAAAAGCCTCTCTAGGGAGAGCTTATGTTGTCCTTTAAATAGCATAACAAACGGTCTTGAATCGGGCTTTAAACGAGCAAGTTATGAGCTTTTTCGCGTTTCAGATTTTTGCTGATATCGCAATCTTGATCGATTGAAACAGGTGTCAACTGGTGTTAAAGTGATAGTTTCGATTGGTCAAGCCAAGTGTCGAAGTGACAGAACCAGAACCTTTGTTTTCTTGCTTTGAACTTGATTCTTTCTTGATCTGAACTTAGGTCTTTGTCTTGGACAATAAAATACACCTTTAACACACTCAAGACTCACCAAAAACAATATCAATGGATTACATTTTATGAGGATTTGTCAACCTAAAAATATGGACTCTACAATTAATTTATTTATATATATTTAAATTAAATTAATTATTAATCCAATGGTTGAACTAATGAAACATTATACGGCTTTGTAATGGTTCCATTTGGTTATGATAATTATGCTTTAAAATTGTCATTTTCTTCATTTGAAATTGTGTCAAATACAAGCCTTAATGAGAATCATTGTTCATTTTTATACACATTTAATCAGTGAGTTTTAAACTAATTAATTTTTACAGATCCCTATTTGTTGTATTTGTATACAAATATATTATTATTTTTATTAATAGCATTAGTTTGTTTTCTAGATACATAATCACAAAATAAATAAATTTTCATAATATATATAAACAACATAAACATTATCGGTTAAATCACTCATTAGCCTTATTGGACATAACATGCTAACATGACAGATTATTGGCCTTATTGTGAATAATATAGCCTTTTACATCAGATCCTCATATTCTAAGCTCCCCATGCACTTGAAGCTGCGACAAGAGTATGGATTACACGTTAGAATTGAGAACATCAAAGGATTAAAATTAAAATGCCAAATAAGAATTAATAGTAATAATCAAAAACGCCATGTACGTGAATTTTGTACAGACAACTAACAGTTCAGAGTTCGAGCAACTCCATGTCATTTATCTTTGGCTAGTACTCTACTAAATTCTTCAACTTTCTCACACCCTTGTGTAATTAAACCCAAAACTATGTAAAACAACGCAAAAACTTGTTTTGCAAAATTTATAATTGAAAATGTAATTTAAAGTCACGTTTTTAAGTTATTAAAATACATGTGTGTATATAAAACAAACAATTCTCGCAAACCAAATATTACTTATAAGGTATTACCTAAGGTATGAAGGTATTAGGTTTTTTTTTTTTTTTTTTTTTTTGATTGAAACATTAAAGAGCAATATATGCAAGTTGCAACCAATATGGAGACAGCTCAGCTACCATAAGGCCATTAGATTCAGGGGAAACATTCTACATGCACCTCAGAAATCAGCCAGATTTTTATATGCTCGGGTCTTGATGACGAAATCTGAATGCACGAGTTAAAGTATATAGGATATATAAACGATTAAACCGATCATACGAATTACCTGTTCGAGAATGATCAAAATTTGTGTCCCGACCAACCTGCCACGCAAAATAGCCAAGCAATCCCTTTCCCTTAGCATATGTAACCTTGGTAGATGTACTATTCGTATCATCGTAACCAATCCATATCGTCCCAGAATAGCAATAGTTTGTAACAAACGTGGAATTATACTCTGTTGTGGCAGTATTCTCGGCTATGAAATCCTTGAATATTTTGCTATAAGCTATCGCATTTGATAAAGCCGCTCCATTAGCAGGTGCAAATATTCCATTTTCATTAGCATTCACTAGTCTCCATGCGTAGCCATAAAATGGAACACCGAGTACCAATTTTTTGGCAGACACACCTGCCTGAATCCAAGCTGCGATACCACTATCCCCACTAACTTGGCTTGGTGGATTGTACAAAGCCGCAGGAGCTCCAGTCAAATTCGATGTTCCTGAAGTAAAGTCATAGGCCATAACATTGACCCAGTCCAAGCTGTTTGATATAGCCTGAATGGGATAACTCAAGCCGGAATGGTTTGAAGAGTAAAAGAAAGCTGCAACTAGGAGCAATGGTGTATTTCCTGAGCTTGTGGCCTCATTAGCCACTGCAGCTCTCCACTCGTTGAGAAGTAAACCAAGGTTGTTAAATTCAGTAGCTGTGGAGGGGTACTCCCAGTCAAGGTCAAGGCCATGAAAGTTGTTAGACCTTGCTAGTTGTTTGGAGGAATCTATGAATGATTTGCGGGTACTAGCTTGGCTAGCCATTGCAGCAAAAGTTGGGGCAACAGCATCTCCTCCACCGATGGATAAGAGGGTTTTAACTGAAGGGTTTTTTTGTTGCACAGTCTGAGTGAAGGTTGAGAACTGAGCTGAGTTTGAGGAGGAAATGGTGACTTGGTATGTGGTTTGGTCGAGATCGGCAAAGGCACAAAATAGATGGGTAAAGAGTGTGGAATCTATGCCGGAAACAGACAATCCTGTGCCGTGAAACCAGTATACAGCTTTCACTTCAGTTTGTCCCGCAGAGAATTGTAGCTGGAGAAGGAAAAGTAGAGTAGAAAAAATATAGGGAAGGGTTTTGGAAGCCGTTGAATTGGGAAGGATAGTAGTATAGTATAATCTTGCTTGGTAGATTGGAGACATATATATATATATATATATATATATTGCTTTAATGGATGAAGCGTTTTATGGATGCAAATTGCGTATAAGATTGTTCCTTTAAGGCTATTTGCTGATGCTGTGTCGGTATTATATCACTAATTAAGGCTAGAAATGGTAGTGGTGAGTTTACTTCTCACGTTAGAGTGAGCTCTACTTTTTTTCTTTCTTGTTCCTAAACCGTGGGAAGTCAATGAGTGTCCAATAGAAGCTAATCTGTCTAGATAGGAAGGAGGCAGACACGGGTCTTTTATCATGGAAGCCAAGGTTCTTGAACGTATACAGAACATGAAGCTTACTATGGATGAAGATGAGGTTGTGTCAATCTGAGCAGTGAAGAGAGAAAAATTTTAGAGGAATTCTCCCTAAGCCTCTTAGGGCAATTTCTCACACCAAAACCAATAAATCTAATGGCTGCAAAAAATAAGCTGCAATCCATGTGGAATCTAGGTGATGATATGAAGTTCATTGAAGTGGGTGAGGGGCTACTACAATTCAAATTCTCAATGGAGAGTCAACCAATGCGGGTTTGGAACAACGAACCTTGGTGCTTCAACAACCATCTCTTGGCATTGCGAAGATGGGAAAAAGGGATGTCCGTCAGATCCGTAACATTCACGAAGCAACCTTTTTGGATTCAAGTATAGGGTCTGCCGTTTGATCTCATTAATGAAGAGGCTAGGAGTGATATTGGGAGGTGTATAGGCGAGTTGGTGGAAGTGGACTGCAAAGCATTCAACTCGGACCAAGCCAAGTTCTTGCGGATCCGAGTAGTGGAGATCCCCCTTGACAAACCACTCTGGCGGGGAGGTCAAATGAGTAGCCCGAAAGGCAAGACAACACGCGTGGCTTTCCGATATGAAAGACTGGTGGGTTGGTGCTTTAATTGTGGTCGGATAGGCCATGAACAAAAAGAATGCCTGTCACAGTGTAATGCCAAGGATGGAGATTGTCCTTACAGGGAATGGCTCAGAGCAGGAACTATAGGAAGATAGGTTGAAGCGGATGGCGAACAAGTCCATGCTAACCGATATCAACGACCTCCAAGGGCAAAACAACAGACCACCACAACACAACTTGAAACCGATACGCCTATGGAGTTCGAAATCGGTATTTCACTAAAACAAAGAGAAGTTAATGCGAGGCAGGTTTTCACGCACTCTGATTCACGTCCCATAACTCCACTCTCATGTGCCATCAAATCCCATAACCCTCCCACAACGTCATCACAGCTGGCCTCACTAAATGCGTCAGTTTCGCAACCCATGCAATCAAACTCTGTAAACAATCAACCCCATAACACCACAATAACCCAGCCACAAATTGTTAGCCCAAAACTTCCAAATATGGACCAACAGCAAATAAAAATCCCATTAAATACCACCGACAATCCAATCGGCTACCTTTTCACAATCCCAATCACATACGACGCCAACCAAACTAAATCCCAAACCCTAGACACACCACCTTCACGTGAACAACTTAAAAAACCAAACACTAAACTTATTTGAAAAAAACGCATACCCTCCCCAACCAAAACACAAACCGAGCCTTCCCTATCTAACCTATTCAAAGTTGGCACAAAGAGGCAGAATGAAAGCAACAACCATGAGAGTGATGAAGCTAAGCAATTCAAGTTTGAGGAGAAAAAACAACCTGGATTATCAACGGTGGAGGTTGATACTCAGCCCTACCGATCACAATGATCGTCCTCAATTGGAACTGTCGAGGACTTGGAAACCACCGGGCAGTCGAATTCCTCTCTGAATTGGTGAGGAAAAAAGCTCCCACAATTTTGTTCCTTATGGAAACAAAATTGACTGATAGAGAGATGGAACCGATTAAAAGTGAATTGGGTTTTATGGTATGCTAGCTGTGTCAAGCAATGGTCGTCGAGGTGGCTTGTCACTACTTTGGAGAGCAGAGGTGACTGTGGACACACAAACCTATTCACCAAACCATATTGATGTGCACATACATGCACAGACTTCACATGTATGGAGACTAACGAGAGTATATGGCCATCCGGAGGAAGAACTTAAACCTGAAATATAGAGACTTATGGAACACCTACATGCCCGAGCATCACTACCTTAGGTATGTGTAGGTGATTTCAATGAACTGCTGGCCTTAGATGAGAAAAACGAGGGCAATAGTAGACCAATGGGTCCCATGGTGGAATTCAGAAACACTCTCCTCCACTATGGGTTGGTTGATATGGGGTTTAGTGGATATCTATTTACATGGAGGAATGGAAGGTAAGGGGAGGCATTTGTTGAAGAGAGAATAGATAGGGCCGTTGCAACAATGGAATGGCGTGAGCTCTTCCCTCGAACAAAAGTGAGTCACCTATTAGTTTCCAATTGTTGGGCATGATGTTACTACTGCTGTATTATCTGTTTTACACTCTAGCAAATACCTAAGAAAGATGAATTATACGCATATTGTTCTTATCCAAAAAAAAAAAAAAATTGATCCAGAATATATCACAGAATTTCGCCCAATTAGTTTGGGAAATGTTGTATCAAAAATTATCTCCAAGGTCCTTGCCAACCGGTTAAAACCCATTTTACCCAATGTAATTTCTGACTCACAAAGTGCTTTTGTGCCTGATAAAATTATAACAGATAACACTACAATGGCATTTGAGATGATCCATCATATGAGAAACAGGAGAAAAGAAAAAAAGGGTCACATGGCGGTGAAGCTCAACATCAACAAAGCATATGACTGGGTGGACTGGGAGTTCCTCCAAAAGATGATGCTAAAAATTGGCCTACCAGAGCAATGGGTCAACTTAGCCACGGAAATAGTGTGTACTACATCTTATTTGATCCTAATCAATGGAGAAGCTAAAGGATTCATCACACCATCCCGAAGCATCTAGCAAGGGGACCCGTTGTCTCCATACCTATTCCTCCTATGTGTCGAGGGTCTCTCCTTACTCATTCAAAGAGCCATGGAAAACCAACAACTGAGGGGAGTATTATCTTGTAATGGAGGGGTCAAGATCTCACACTTACTATTTGCGGATGACAGCCTACTATTTTGTGAGGCGACAACTGCTGAATGCCGAAACTTGCTTCACATATTGGAGACTTATGAGAAAGCATCGGGCCAAGCCATCAATAGACAAAAAACCACACTCTTCTTCAGCCCTAACACAAGACAACAGGTGAAGGAAGATATCCAAAATATGTTGGGAGCACAAATCATGACCAAAAGTGAAAAGGTTCCTCAGACTACAAATGGTGGGAGGCAAATCCAAGGTAAGCACTTTTAGGGATTTACAGGAGCGAATTACAAAAAAAGTGATGGGATGGAAAGAAAAAAATATCTCAAAAGTAGGAAGAGAGGTATTAATCAAGACAGTGGCACAAACCATCTCAACTTACTCCATAAGCATGTTCAAAATACTGGCTATAATTTGCGATGATATTAATTCGGCATTAGCAAAATATTGGTGGGGCCAAACAAGAAATGAGAAGAAAATCCACTGGATTAAATGGAGTAAATTGTGTAATCCGAAGGATAGAAGAGAGATGGGTTTTCAAGACATTCACGCTTTCAACCTAGCCATGTTAGCAAAATAAGCATGGAGGCTGATCCAAGGAAGTCATTCTCTAATTTTCAGAGTGTACAAAGCACGATACTTTCCTAATTGCTCATTCATGGAGGCCAAACTAGGAACCAACCCCTCTTTTGTGTGGAGAAGCTTGCTGGAGACAAGGGACCTGATATGGGCAGCCACAGTGTGGAAAGTGGGGGATGGCAGAAGCATCAAAATTGATGACCACAGGTGGCTCCCATACCCCCCAAAACTCAGGCCTAATGCAAACAAGAACTTGAGAGTGTGTGACCTCTTCGACCAAGCTACAAGGCAATGGCACCTGCAAATGCTCTCCAATACATTCATGCCCAACACGGTGTGTGATATACAACACATTAATTTGGGTACAATAGCAAACCGCATCAAACTGATTTGGAAAGAGAACAGGAAGGGCATGTTCTCGATTAAGTCAGCATACCGAGTCTTGCTTCGCATGAGGCAACCTGAACAAGTGGAGCACTCCTCGGCAAGGCTAGATAAAAGGCTGTGGAACTGTATTTGGCAGTTGCAAGTACCCTCCCCCCCCCCCCCCAAGGTTAGAACATTTATCTGGAAAGCCTGCTCGGACATACTCCCAACTCGCACGAACCTTTGTCAGAGAAAGATCCCATTGGACCCAACTTCTGAAATCTGCAATCAACATGAAGAGATGGTGGCTCACGCTCTTTAGGGATGCCCCATGTCTAGAAATGTATGGCAATGGTGGATGGAAAGCTGCAGAAACGAAACTCAGTTGTAGAGGACTTCTATAATTTGGTGCGAGAACTAATGGCTGTGTTGACGTCAAATGAAATGGAGGTTTGGGCTATAGCAGGGGCGGAGCCACCTTATGCACTGGGGGGGCCATGGCCCCTCCAAAATTTTTAAAAACCTCTCTAATTATAGGTAAAACTAGGCTAGAATCATTTTGAGTTAAGAGTTGGCCCCCACAAGATTAAAAGACTGCCCCCCCCCCCCCCCCCCCCCTCCAACATGTCACTCATAAAATTCTTCCCACCCCAAATCCCAACTTTGCAATCATAAAAATTTACTCCTTTTGTCTTGTCCATTCTTCTCTAAAGCATGATAGCCACATTCATATTTTTTTAGTTTTTAGTTATTCAATTTTTGTGAAGGGATAAAATTGAGATGTAGTACATCAGATTACGTTATTAAAATCATATGTACTAAATTTAATTGTCCTTAAAAATAATAACGCTATTTGTATTTTATTGGTCATGTTAAACATGTGCTTGAATTTAATTGAAGAACCTAATGTATTACACTTAGGATATCGTACTTAAGTTTTTCATTTTCTCAAAATTATTACAATATCCCTTTCCACTTAAAAACCACTGAAAAGACTCTCCTCATCACTTGGTGCTCTCTCTTCAGTTACTCTTCATTAACTCTTCCATGGGATGCTCTCACATAATCACATTTTCATTAGTTTCTCCCTCTTCCTTAACAAAGAGTTTTCTTATTTAAAGCTAAGCAAATATTGACAATTATTTGATTGAAGGGACTAACTTCTTCTTTTTCTTCTTCTTTTGCAATTTTGTTGTATACTTATATTTGATTTCTATGAATGTTATGGACTTACAGTTTTTCAAAAGAATAGGAGAAACTCAAGAAAAAAAATACTTAAGATGCTCAATTGGTCGATTAACTTGTTAGTATTTTGATATTTGAGTGCTATAGAATTACACCGACAAAAAAATTCTATCAACGATCTTGTGTTATAAATATACTGTACTTTGAGTTTTTCTTTAAATTGCAAATCAAAATAATAGTTTTACCTTGGCCCTCCCAAGCAAAAATTCCTAGCTACGCCCCTGGGCTATAGTACCATGGGCCATTTGGAAAGCACGAAACAGGTACCTATTTGACAGGAAGCAAACCCATCCTAGTGAGATCTTACAAGGCGCAATGACGTTACTACAAGACTACCAAAGACTCAACAACTAAGGATGTGCACCAGTGTTTCATTCTCTTTGTATGCAATGTTATCTGTAGTGTGGACATACGTTTTCTTCCCATGTTTCCCCATGCCAAGTCAATCCCCCAATATGTTGTATTACGTGGGCCAGGCATTAGCTATGTAATTTTATACTTTTAACTCAATAATATTCTGTCGTTACTGTCAAAAAAAAAAAAAAAAAAGGCTAGAAATAAGGTTTCATAAATTACGAAAGTTGTTGTCCATGTTGGAAATAAAACAAAAAAATTGATGGGCCTTTCCTCTCTTACTCTCACAAACACTCACACACTACTTAATGTATAGAAAAGACTCACACTCATAAATTAAATAAAGGGAGAGAGAGTGGAGAGGGAAGAGTTAGAACACTTTAATTCTTTGTATTTCTATTCAACTCTTGCATAGAACTTGACGGATGAATGAGTTTATATAGTACACCATCTAACCTCTACTCCCGCTACATTTATTTTCTAACTCTTACATTCATAAATCCCACACATAACTTCAATAAACCTCCCACTACATTAACTTATGAAACTCACACTTATTTATGAAAGATTAATTAAAAACAAGCTTAACTTCTAACATCCCCCCTTAAACTTGATTTCTTAATCACTCCAAGTAAAGCTCGCAGCTTGTTGAATGTGTCATACTTTAATGGTTTAGTGAGTATATCTACAACTCGATCATGTGACTTCACAAACCCAAGATGAACCTCCTTTCTTGCAATACATTCTCGAATAAAATGATATCTTGTGTTAATGTGCTTGCTTCGGTCATGAAAGACTGGATTCTTCGCAAGAGCTAGTGCTGACTTATTGTCCACAAATATCTTTGTAGCTGCTTCTTGAAACATCTGCAACTCCTTCAACAAACTTCTAAGCCAAATTGCATGACAAACACTAGAGGTAGTAGCAACGTACTCAGCTTCACAAGTGGAAAGCGTCACAATTGGTTGCTTCTTAGACGTCCATGTAAATGCAATATTACCCATATAGAATACAAAATCAGTAGTACTCTTTCTATCATCCATGTCTCTGGCCCAATTATTATCATTGTAGCCAACAAGTTTAAAATCTTTAGAGAGTGAATACAACAGTCCATAATCCAGTGTACCTTTTAAATAGTGAAGAATTCTCTTGGCAATCTTCAAATGAGTCATCGTTGGTGCTTCCATGTAATGACTAACTAGTCCAACGCCAAAAAGAATGTTTGGTCTTGTGCATGTTAGATACCTGAGACGTCCAACCAAACTCTTGAAGAATGTTGGATTAACCTTCTCTTCATCGTCATGCTTTGACACTTCACTCCACATTCTACAGGGATGCTAGCTGGATTGGAATTTAACATCTCAAACTTCTCGAAAATATTCTTCTCATTGCCTTCTTAGGAAATAAAAATCTCATCTTCCATCTACTTCACTTCAATGCCCAGATAATAGGCCATAAGTCCAATATGTGTCATTTCAAGCTCCTTAGTCATTGCTTTCTTGAAGTCTTCAAACATACTTGGATTGTTGTCTGTAAAAATCAAATGATCTACATACAGACAAACAATTAAGATATCTCCACTTTTATGCACCTTACAATAAAGCGCATGTTCATGTGGGCATTTAGAAAACCCATTAACCTAGAAATATTTGTCAATTCTACTATTTCAGGCTCTTGGTGCTTGTTTCAAGCCAGATAGAGCTTTCTTCAACTTCAAAACTTTATCTTCCTGCCCCTCTACAACATAGCCTGTAGGCTGGTCAACATAAAGTTTTTCCTCAAGGTAGCCATTCAAAAATGAAGATTTTACATCCATTTGGAAAATTCTCCATTGATTCTAAGCTACTAAAGAAATTAGAAATCTTATAGTTTCCAAACGAGCAACTAGGGCAAATACCTCATCATAATCAATACCTTGCCATTGACTATAGCCTGTCGCCACCAATCTTGCTTGGTATCTCTCTACCTCTCCTTTTGCATTCTTCTTCAACTTGTACACCCATTTTACACCAATTGTCTTCTTTCCAGTTGGAAGAATTGCAAGCTCCCATGTATCATTTTTCCTTATTGCCTTGATCTTTTTGTCCATAGCATTTCTCCATTTTTTGTCTCGCACCGCTTCTTCAAATCCTGTAGGTTCACAATCGGCAAACAGACAAAAAAAGTGTTACATCATCTGTAATCTCTGTTGAATCATAAAGATCCTGGAAATAAAGGAAAGAAATCATACTTCTCTTCTTCTTAGGTGCTCCAATCCTATGTGCCTTCTTCGTTGAATTTCACATCTCAACTAACAATGACTTTTCTAGTGCTCGGATAATAGAGCTTATAGCCCTTAGAGCTTGGATCATAGCCAATCAACACATACTTCTTACTTTTATCATCTAGCTTGGACCTCTCTTGATCTGGTACATGTGCATATGCAATGCTCCCAAACGCACGAAGATGGGAAACTATAGGCTTCTTCCTACTCCAAGCTTGTTGTGGGGTTTTTCCTTGTACACTTCTTGTGGGGCAACGATTGGACAAATAGATTGCACAATCTATAGCTTCAGCCCAAAATTCTTTAGGCATTTTCTTGCTCTTCAACATGCTTCTAGCCATATTAAGAATTAAACGATTATTTCTTTCTGCTACACCATTATGTTATGGTAACCTTGGAATTGTTAGAAGGCGGCAAATCCCATTTGCCTCACAAAATTCTTTGAATTCATTTGATGTGAATTCGCCTCCTCTATCTGATCTTAAGGCCTTAATTTCATTGTCATTCTACTTTTCTACAAATGCCTTAAATTTCTTAAACGCACTAAATGCTTCAGATTTTTGCTTGAAAAATAAACCCATGTTTTTCTACTAAAATCGTCAATAAAGAGAAGAAAGTAGTTACTTTTACAAAGTGATAATCGCTTGATAGGTCTACACACATCAATATGAACAAGTTGCTTGGTTGCTCTTGTAGTAGCTTCTTTTGGAAAGCTCTTCCTTGATTGCTTGCCAAGGAGACATCCTTTACAAAGCTGGTTAGGATTCTCAATGGAAGACAATCCTCTCACCATCATCATCTTTGCCAACAACTATAGTCCTCCAAAGTTTAAGTGCCCAAATCTTAGATGCCAAAGCCAAGAAGAATCTTTAAACAAGCCTTCAGACATCTAATAACATCATGCTGAATATTTAACAATAACATTCTATTTCTTCTCATAGGCACATTAGCTATCACATTATTTTGATGATCCCTTATTAAGCAGTTACGATCTTTGAACTGAATATCATAGTCTTTCTTGAGTTGTCTCATACTCAAAATATTAGTTTTCATGCTTGGCACATAATATGCATTAGAAATAAAGTGCATATAGAAAAGTCACCAAATTAATTGACAGTATCTGATATTTATATGTAGCCACACAAGCGTCCACATATTTGTGCAAGGAGAGGATTTGGGAGGTGAAATTTAAGAGGGAGAAGGAGGAGATGCCAGAGGAGGAAGACGGTGACAAATTAGTAGTCATTGAAGAATGGCGTGGCGACTACTACTAGTGCTTTGACTGCATCCTGCATATGACAAAAGGCCAAAGGTGTAAGAATAAACATGAATTTTTTCCCATGTTGTAATTATTCAATTATCAATAAAAGAACATGAGTTTTGATAAGAATGTCAAAATGGAAAAATACTATTGTTTTTGAAAATATTTTACAATCTATTATTGTTTTTGAAATGTGTAAAGATCTACTACTAACCAAACTCGAGTTCTATAAAAAATAGCACAGCAAATTTAAAGACTATTTTTTCAAAAAATTTGAATTACACAACAAACTCAAGTTTGTGAAAAAGTGGTAAATTACTATATATTTTGATGATCCCTTATTAAGCAGTTACGGTCTTTCAACTGGATATCATAGTCTTTCTTAAGGAATTGTCTTATACTCAAAATATTAGTTTTCATGCTTAGCACATAATATACATCAAAAATAAAGTGCATATAGAAAAGTCACCAAATTAATTGACAATATCTGAGATTTATATGTAACCACACAAGAAGAAATTATAAAGTCCTCATGATAGACAAGTGATATGGTCTACCATTCTACTAAAAAGCTCTCACATATTTGAAATTGCTAAGTTAAAAAAAAAAATTTAATAAAAATTAATTACTAATTCAATAATTTTAAATAAATAAAAAAATTTTAGTAAAATAATAAACAAATAACGTATTGCACTAGAAGCCGTATAATTTCTATCACACAAGCGTCCAGATATTTGTGCAAGGAGAGGATTTTGTGAACTTCGAGTACCTTGACAGGTCATGAGGTTTAGGAGAGAGAGGCCAGAGGAGGAAGACGGTGACAAATTAGTACGAAATGAAGAATGGCGTGGCGACTATGCTCTGACTGCATCTGCATATGACAAACGGCCAAAGGACAAAGGTGTAAGTATAAACATGACTTTTTCCCATGTTGTAACTTGTAATTAATCAATTATCAATAAAAAAACATGAGTTTTGAGAAGAAAGAGAGTGACGCTATAGCTACACGTGAGACCCATGAGGTTCATTGACTCCATTTTCTTTGTGAGAGTTGCTCCGTAAGTCACCTAACGCTTAGCAAGTCACCTAAAGGTGTAAGTATAAGCGTGACTTTTTGCCCAGTGTTTGAGAAAGCAGAAATACTCCTTGATGTGACCGCGATACCATTTCGGACCACTTAGCAAGTCACCTAACGTTATTGTATCATCATCGCCTTGCAATTACTTAAGCAAAGAGATGATGTAACGCTATCTTTTTCTACTGCCCCACACCACGTATCTTTTCGTCTTTATCACAGTAGTCTCATCTTTTTCCTGTTTTTTTTTTTTTGAAACATGTGTTGTCTTGTTTTGAATTTCATTTTCAAAGTCAACAAACATGGTGTGAAAAGGATTGATCAGCAGGACCCTAACCTTGCGTGGGGGAATCTACCAAGAAATTGCATTCGGTGGGTCGTTGGGAAAAAAATTACTAGACCTGAAAATAAATAGAGTTTCCCATTTATAATATTTTCAAAATATTTGTATAATAAATTTTAGGTGGAAAGTTTTTTGAACAAAATTTAGTTATAAAATTAGTTGTAATCTTGGTCTACAAACTTAATATCTTTTTATTAGAGAAAAATTTTGACAAATCTACTATTGAATTACATCTTCTTCTTATATCTTCTATACTTGCAAAATTTTAAGAAAATTAAAAATCAATAGCTATATCATCAATAAATTTTTTAAATTGTAAATTTTTGTAATTTAAAATTATGCACAAAATATAAACTTATAAATTATATTGTAAATAATATCTGATTGACAAAAAATTTAAATGTGTATTAAGAGCGTAAATAACATGCAATTCAACGATTAGATTTTCAACATATGTTATAATATTTATTTTATTGAGTAAGTTTATAACGCTAAACTACAACCAATTTTGTAGCTAAATTTTGTCCAAGTTTTTATTTGTTCTAATTTGAACATGCAATTAAAATTATTTTTTATCTCTAATAATAGCAAGTAATAACTTGTCACTTAAGATTTGTTATAAAAATGTTGTGAACATAAAATTTCTAAAAAATAGAGGGGTTTGGAGTTGCAAACAGCTAAGGGAAGAAATTTATCTATTCTAGTAAAACACTAAAACTTAATTGGAGATTTCAAGGAGATAATATATAATATATATATATATATATCATGGGCTCAAGTCCTTAGGAAGAAATATTGCACTCAACAAAGATTAAATTCTACAAATTAAAACCAACTTCCTCGCTCTAGTATGGAAAGTTATGAGTTCCAGTTAATTCAATTGGTAAAGTCTCTGATGGTTAAATAAGAGATCTGTGATTCAATTCCCGCCTATACCAAAAATCAATTGCTATTTTGATATGATGATAAAGAAAGCTACAAAGAAGGGGTAGATATTTTTAAGAAGGGGGTAAAATGGGTTTTGGGATGTGATAGCAACCTCCAGTTTTGGGTGATACCAAGGCAAATTACGGGTCGTTACATATTTTGAGGTGAAGGTTGAGTGCGATGGACCTAAGAAATTGACTGAGGTGAAGGTTGAGTTTGTGAGGGACCAAGGCCTTGGTAGGCATTTATTTTGGGCCCTTGCGTATGACAAGAACTGGACCCTTCCTAAAATAGTTTCCTCATCTATTTCTATTAAACAACAACAATATAAAATTGTGTGATTATTAACTAGCACTTGAGTTTACAAAAGGTGAAAGATTAAACTACTCCTTTCATGGAG
Organism: Quercus glauca; assembly: GCA_023736055.1. Classification (NCBI taxonomy): domain Eukaryota; kingdom Viridiplantae; phylum Streptophyta; class Magnoliopsida; order Fagales; family Fagaceae; genus Quercus; species Quercus glauca. The sequence continues at coordinate 12,466,222 of CM043316.1, read as the reverse complement.
AAAATAGATATTTGCTCCTAATTTATAAACAATGCAGCAAAATGTCCATATTTTGAAATTATTTAGCAAAATGCCTCTAATTTTGAAACTTGATATTCTCAAAATCGAGTTCTAAGTATATTTTTAAGTGAAACTCAACATTAGCAATGTTGAGTTTCACTTAAATATTCAAAAAAATTTAAGCAGCAAAATATGCATAGAACTTGGCATTGCTAATGTCGAGTTCTACTAAAAAAATATGGACAATTTGCTAAATAATTTCAAAACATGAGCATTTTGCTGCATAATTCATAAATTAGGGATAAATACCTATTTTCTCCCTCCTTTAATAGGAAATTATAATTTTCCAAAAATTTTCAAACAAACAACTAAACTTTTAAAATTTCTTGAAAATTAATAATCAACCTCTCGAATTCCTACAAAAAACACACGTTTAAGTTTATGTGTTGTATGAAACATGTTAAGTTGCAATGTTCAACAAGTGAATATTTGTTAATTTAATAAGTTGTGAAAAATGTTAGGTCATTGACATTAATCTTGTTGGTTATATGTCTCACTTAAATCAATGGGATAAAATGCTGCTTAAATGAGTCATGCAATGAGTTGTGATTGTGACTATGCAATGGGACTACAATGAGCTGTAATATCAATTGTAATTATATGATAAGTTTTAATTATCATGATACTCTTCTTAAGAGAATGAGAAATTTGAATAATAAATTTGTAACCTATAATTTTATTTGTACCAAAATAATTTTTTTTTTTTAAATATAATGCATAATAACAATAATTAGAAGAATATGTACCACTTCATAAAATAATTATATCAATAAAATAAAACACCAAAAATTATAAAATTATATATTTTTAAAAATAGAGAGATAGAAATTACTTTTAAAAATTGGTTAAATTTTAGAGAGCACAATTTATCTACCATAAAATTTAGAGAATAAATTATACATTATATATACCACATCTCATAATAATTATATGTTCTTACACATCATGTAAGTCTGCGACAAGTTATTATAAGAATCAAACCAAGTCTACCATTGGAAAATTGTATGACATGAACAACTTCATTATTATTATTATTATTATTATTATTATTATTATTATTATTATTATTATTATTATTATTATGAAGACTTTGTCAGATTATTAGAATGTGATGCCAAATGAAGATAGTGATTGTTTTCACATTTATTTTTGAATAGAATAGGGAGAAAAGTCTTCTAATTTAATAATCAAAATTTGATATTATAACGTGCCTATATTACTAAAGACATGCACATTTTCATATATTCATCCACTTAACTCAACCATGTAGTTATGGTAATTAGGGTTATGAATGAATTGAACTATTTATGAATAATTCAGGTTTGGTTCAGTATTAAAAGCATCTCCAACAACACTGGCAAACATAAAATCCTTTCTATTTTAGAGAGTCAAATCATAAAATAGTACTTCAACAACCTTTTTAAAACTCAAAAAGTTTTTTATTAATGATCAGTCACTCTCTTTACCTGAAGTGCTGCTATTCATTAGCAAAAGGATAAAACGCAATAAAAAATTAACACAACCAATTAAAAGCGTGGGGAGGAGAAAAAACCAAGAGGGAAAAAAGTAAAACAAAAGGAAAAAAAAAAAAGTTTTGGGTTGGGCTAAATTCATTCCAAAGCATAAAGATTTTGATAAATTTCAAGACTAAGATATACTAGATAAATTTCAAATTATATAGAATTTTAAAAATATTTGCACAAGACTAACGTATATTCGACAAATCAGAGATATAATTAGATATGAGACGGGCATCAAATTCGAAGAAGATGAGAATCAGAGACAGAGAGACAAAGAGCCTGTTATGCGACAATTGTTAGTTACATTAAATTGAAAACAATAAGACAAAAATATAGAATGACTATCGTTAGTGTATCTGATTCCATAGTAAGATTGGGGGTTAAGTGAGAACCATTGACTTTTAATAGAATGACTGAATGAGCATATATATCATTTCTAAGAAAAAACAAAAGTACAATTTTTCCCCATAAATAAACTTTATATATATGTGTGTGTTTGTTCCACAAAGACCTTTGCGCTCAACGGGCAACCACTTGGGTGATTGTTGAATTATCAACCAAAAAATTTCTAGTTGGAAAGCCTGTAATCTGGAGTCTTTTTCATCGCCTTCATCTCTTTTTGTTGAAAAAGTAGGCTTTCTGGGATTTGTTACAACTATAGTTTCATTTTTTAGCATTGAGGAAACTTCCAACATTGATGGCCTATCAATTGCATTTTCCTGAATGCATAAAAGAGCTATTTGCATGCATCGAATTAGTTTACACGATGGAGTTGTATCATCTAGAGTTGGATCCATAAATTCCATGCCTTTGCCTTCTTTCCATAGCTCATATGCCTGAAATATAGAATATTAACCATCATTTTGAAATATGGAAATAATACACAACAAAAGAAAACAAATTCAAGATTGGTTCTAGCAATGTTTGTTGAAGTAACTTACATACTCGAGGAGGTTTAGATTCTCATCCAAGCCATGATAACAAGCATTCCTCTTACCGCTTATGATTTGTAGAAGTAGAACTCCAAAGCTATAAACATCAGATTTAGTGGAGCATACACCATTTTTGGCGTATTCAGGAGGAATATAACCACTACATTGTTGGATTATCAAACAATATTTTTAATTGCTTAACAAGAAATCACGGGCTATAAAGTTTTATCAGGTTTGAGGTACTTACTATGTTTCAACAATCTGATCTGTGTTTGCTTCATGTTCATCTTTCTTGAAAATTCTAGTCATGCCAAAGTCTGAGATCTTCGACTTCATCTCTTCATCTCTTCATCTAGTAAAATGTTACTAGATTTTAAGTCTCAGTGAATTATTATCATTCTTGAGTATTCTTGGAGGTATAGAAGCCCTTGAGTTACTCCAATAATGTCAGTACGTTTTTTCCAATCCAATAGGTCCCGTCTGATAGGGTCTATGACAAATTACATATTATAACAATCAGTTTATATAATCATATTGGGCTACTAGAGAACTCAGATGTGAAAAATTGCATTGAACATATCTCAAATACTGTAATTGGAAGCAGGAAAGATATCAGACCAAAGAGGTAGAAGTCCAAGCTTTTGTTTGGCATGTACTCGTAGATTAGCATTTGTTTATCAATTTCAATGCAAAATCCCAAAACTTGCACAAGATTTACATGTTGTAGTTTCGCGGTAAGCATAACCTCATTCTTGAACTCCTCAAATCCTTGCATAGATGTTTCTGAAAGTTTTTTCACTGCTATTTCTTTTCCATTTGGTAACACACCCTAATGAAAAACACACACTAATGATTGGTATTATTCGCCCAAAAAGATACTGAGAGACATTTTCTACTCGTGCTAATAAAAGAGTATTGCTAGAACACAACATTTTTCACAACTCGAAATATGACTTATGAAGTCTATAAATGACAATACTTTTATTTTACACAAATCACAACAAATCATATTAGTAATTGTGAAAAATGTTGTGTCCCTAATCCTATTTGACAATAAAATATGACATTGGGATTTTTTTATAGACAGATTCATGTTTCAGCCAATTGCTTAAATGAATCTGTCTCAGCCAATTGCTTAAGTGTAAAAGATGTAGTAACAACAGTTTACCTTGTAAACGGGGCCATAACCTCCCTCTCCAAGTTTGTTTTCAAATGAAAATTTATCTGTAGCTGCCTCAACATCAACTAAACTAAAGACTTGTAGATTAGGAACATTGCTATCTGAATCTCCAGTAGCTGCTATGTTATTAGCTTTGGACTCTAATTTTTTAGCTATAACCACAATTCCAATATTGAAAAAATAAGAATAAAAAGCGGAGCAAAGCCTAAAAATATTAATTCTTAAATCATGGAAATAATAAGTAATCCTTCTAACCATAGATGGGAACTGTAACACATGCAATAGAAAAAAAAATTACCTTTGGATCTGAGCTTTCTCATCCGTAAGTAACACACTAAAAGGCATAGTAGGAAAGCAACGGTAGCAGTCGTAGCTAGTAGGATCACTAATAATCGCCACTTGGGTCGTCCATTATTTTCTTCCTCTTGAGTTGATAATGCAATTCATTAATGTAATGAGAGATGAATATGTCATAGAAGATCTTGAAACAATGTCATTCAGATTTTTGTCATTTTTAACACTTTTAATTATTAAGGAATGGTATCTCATATATAGTTTAGTTTATGAGTTTAAAACCATAAATTCAGTACAATTGTGGCCTAAAAAAAGGGGGTTTTACACCCTCCAATCCCAGCTTACCACATCAGTATTTTACAATCAATCTCCATCAACCCACCAAATAACCAATTTGATCCTTTCATAGATCCAGCCAGCCCCTACACTCCACCCATCACTGTAGCCACCAGTGTCCTTAGTACCAAGTTCAGCCCATCACTAACCCCCATCCATCACTTAACCTGAGTTAGTGAGTTTTTCATATATATATATATATATATATATTTGTGCCACATTTTGTATTTCACTTTACATTATACCAAATATGATATTTCATGTGTTTGATTTTTTTACTTTGATTATTTTATAAGGAAAATAAAATAAATATATGGTAAGTTGTGATTACTAAAGTATAAAGTTGAATACAAAAAAAAAAAAAAGGATAGAGAATTTGAATTTAGTCAATGTCATATTGCATATGTCATGCCAATTAGCAATTGACATTTTGTGGAATAATTCTAGTACCATATTAAATATTATAACTTTTAACACAATCATTCTAAATGGCAAATTGTGGCTAACTACTCATCATTTTAACATGGACTCGCCACTTTTTTTCCACCACTCACAGTTTGTCATCAATATCAATATATATATATATATATATAAGTAGAGATCTCATGCGAGAGTGCACGAGGTCCTACCATATGGCATTCTAATATTACATTTTGCCTTTTTAACCTTTTCTCATTTAGGTTTTTTTTTTTTTCACTGTTACCCAAAAGATCATGTTAACTTCTTTTTACTATTATCTAAAAGATGGGTTGTTGTTGAAAATTAAACCAAATCAAACCAAACTACAAGCCCAAGCCCACTTATTTATTTACATACTATGACCCAAGCATGATCCTTTCTCATGTGTAGATGAAAGCTCAAATTCTAAAGGTATGTTTGATAGACTGTAATAGGCACTGTAATGCAATAGTTATTCCTATAGTTTAGCTATTCAATAGTTTAATTATATTTTTATTACAGGGAATATTCATTTCTTATAAATAACTATTCTTTAAAATGAGGATTAACTATTAATCTCTAAAAGGGATGTAATAACTATTTCATAGTAGTTATGTTAATTTCTACAATTAATATATTTCTAAATAAACAAACTTTCCATATGCACATAACAATTATGAAAATAAAAAAAAATCATAAAAAATAACTAATCTCTCTTTCAAATTTAAATATATATATATATATATATATTATTTTTAGGAAATATATTTATATGAATAAAATATTTCCTAAAATATATCTTAAGTTTGATTTAAAATACTTTCATTCCATTGCCTTCATGGTTCTATTATTGTGTTGTCACCAAACAAGTTAATAGTAATAAGCATTACATTATAACAGTTTGTATACCTTGTAATATTTATTTCCATTCTTATGTAATTATTGCTACAGTCTACCAAACGTGCCCTAAGCCACTTAAAAATTATCATTCTTCTCCCCCATGCGTAGATGAAACTCAAAAGCCAAGACTTTCACTCACTTAGAAGCTCTCTTCCTCCATACAAGATTTCCTTCAAACTACACATTCTTCAACTTCTTTACAAACAACAGTATGCAGTTCGGATTCACTGATCCTATCTGATCAAACCAACGTTTCTACTCATTTTTTATGTCTTAATTCAGCCTTTCTGTGTAAACAAATGGAGATGTATGGTCAAGGAAGATGAACAATCACTCTTAAAAAAAAATGTACAGTCTAACCTCAACAATCCCACCACTCTATTTTCTCTCTCTCTCTCTCTCTCTCTCACACACACACACATTTTGAGTGCTATATTAGGATTTCCCAAATTGAAGATAATATTCAGTCTTACCAACGGGCCACACATTGGAAGGATTGTCTGCTAAGATAACGAGTGCTTCTCTTATTGTGTTACAGGAGTAATTCTTAGGTACTTCTAGAGCATGGTGAATGGTGTTCTTTTATCTCACATTTACGGTAAGGTTCACTTATTAAATTCATATTGGGGTCTATCATCAATGTGAGAATAGTAAGCATCATTTTACTATACACCGAGAGTACCTAAGAATATTCCAAGTTAAAGAAAAATTCAAATGGTATGTGATATGGCATATATAGTCACTGAACAGTTTTAGACCCCTTAAACCACAACCAGATTGCGTAGCCAAGTTGTTACTTAGTCAAATTAAGCAGTTCTAGGTTAAAGCAATCAAATAATCATATAAAAAATATAATGCAGCGGAATAAATAACAAAGTGATATGATCACCCAGGAAAACCAAACCGGTAAAAAACCTGGGGACGATTTTACCCACCAATCCTCAAGACAAAACAGAATCCACTAAGAAAGAATTGAAGTTCTTACAAAAGGACTTACAAGCTCCCCGCTTGACTTCCTAATGCTACCCACTAGTAGTAACTTCCTGACACGACCACGCGCAGGCTCCGAATCCACGGACTACTTCTTTCTTTGAATTCCTCTATCAGCTACAAGCACCCACGCTTGATATTCTTTAAGCTTCAAAGGCAGCAACCAAGTTAATCATCAAGATGTTGAAGTAATCTCAATCTTGAAAACCCTAAGTTTTGTGTAAAGGAAAGCTCCTCTAAATCTCACAAGAGATTTACACAAAACCGCAATGTATGAGCAACAATACAACTTGTGCAACTCTCAAAAATGTGGCTAGGGTTTGCCTTATATACCTAGGGCAAAAACATAAAACCCTAAACGTTTAAAGAGTTAGGGCTGAGTTGGAAATTCTGCAAAAAACGCATCTGGGCCGATTTTCGATCGATCGAGTCTAACTTTCGATCGATCGAGCCAGGCCGAAATGCCCCAATGCATCTGTAGTCACTCGATTCCAACTTTACAATATTTTATCAACTTTGAGCAAGCCTAAATAAGACTAAGTACATTGTTTTGATCATAGTTTGCCAACATTACAAATTAGAGTTCTAAATACATAAATTCCTAAACCTTTAGAACCTAACAAACTCCTTCTTTGGCAATCCGTGACAAAACACAAATTAAAAGCTCAAAGTTTACAAGTAAAAAGCCCTTTACAAAATAATACTCATAAACTCAAATTCAACCCTAACTACTATCCATCGGTTGCAAGTGTAGACAGCAGCTTTATTGAATCAACATGTATATTCCTGAAATACTCAACAAACGCATAAACGCATGTGTGACAGAAAATAGTATATAAACAGGTATAACATTCTTGTAAGATTCACACAACACAAAAAAAAAGATATGAATCAACTCATAAATATAAATCAATAAGTAGTGAATCATAAGACAACAAGAATCAAATAAAAATCATGTATATCAATATATCAATCAATGTTACTCCCCCTAACATGAATATCCCCAAAAATGATATACAAAGTGAAGCACCTAGATACAATCTAATAAACTCCACAAACTAACAAAAAACAATATCTCAGGCTAACACAAAATCTCCCCCTATCTACAAAAACTCCTCTACAAGTCAAAATATCCACTCCCCCTTTTTGTGACGGAATGCCAAAGGGCAATCACAAGTCGCCATCAAAAGGAGGTGGTGAGGGTGAATGAAGACGCGCAAAGTCGGCTCGCAGAGCTCGCATCTCATCTAGCAAATCCACCAAAATCTGACCATGAGCCGCCTGAACGGTCATAACAGTCTCCAGGGTACGACGAACATCAAAGTCATCCGAAGGAGGTGGAGAAACAGCAGCAGCAGCCACATCAGGATTAGGAATATCCTCACCAGCAGGACCTGTAGAAGATGAAGGAGGAGGAGGAGCACTACTAGACGGCTCAGACCTAGGGTGTTTAGAACCAGCTCGAAGATGAGCGGCCCTCTGTCTAAGAAAAGGCGCACCTATAGGAGCTATCACATGAACAGGCTCAGAAGCAGGGAAATCTTCTAAACCAAGATAAAGTAAAATCCTATGAATGAAGATAGGATGAACAAAAGCATGAGCTGTAGATGAACTCCTATAAACTTCGTTCAAAGAACGAAGAAAAAGATGAGGAAAACTAATAGGAGCATCAGTGACAAGAGCATACAAAAATACACACCTCTCAAGAGGAATGGTGTGCAGATGATAAATGGGCCAGAGAGAGTGACAAGCTATCCTAAAGAAGAGATAGACAGTCTCAGGAAGCTCAGCGGTGGTGATCCTAGGATCAGAACCTCACAGGATAGATGACCTAGTGATGTAAGACATGACATCACTCAACTCTGGTGACTCATCATAGGGATAGACAGGATGCCGAACCAATGGTACCTCAAGAGCATCAGCCACTACCTAAGGAGTAATGGAGTACTCTACGCCTCGTATCCAACTCCTAACTAGAGTGTTGGAATCATAGATGCGGATAGAGATGTTCGAGAAGAACTCTCTAATCAAGGTAGCCGGAGGTGGAGGATCAGACAGAGCTAACAAAGGCAATCATCCCCTACGCTCAAAGTTTACCCTAATGGCAGGGTCAAGCTCATCTAGTATGACAGAACGTAGCATGACAGAACGCTCAGCCCAAACTTTTCTCTTAAGGTTTAGAGTCTCATAAACCTCTTGGTTTTTCTCACTAGGGAACCTCTCACTATCAAAGGAAGGTGGGGGTGGTGAAGGAGAGGGAATAGTCCTACGGGCTCTAGTTTTCCTAGGCATGGTGTGTGAGAGACCGCGCCCCCGGCCCCCTTTTTTATAAGAATGTTGGGCCAAACCCACGTGAATGGGTGGAGTCGTGTTATTGCCTCTCAAAATGGAGGTTTGACTAGTTATATTTTCCCCTTTAGATTAAGGGTTTTACAATGGAGTCGCCACTTATTTAATTATTGGAAAAATAAGAAAACCATGATTGAAAAATTCATCATTTTATTAATTTGAAATTGAATTTACATTGAACATAGGAAATTACATGGCTTTGGTCCTAGATACAATCTAAGATAAAGTACATGGCTTTGTTTCCTAGTTACAATCTAGAAATTGAAAATTACAAGGATAAGCATTTGATCTACTAACCCTTGATCTAAGTTCGGAGGCTATATTACAAAGTGGGAAGGTGTTAGGCACCCACCTTGCCCGGTGAAACCGGTCTTCTAGACTATGGTGGCCAACAATCATGTCACATCATCCAATATGTTATCAATCAATTTGCATGTAGAATTTGAAGTGTGTGCATGTGATAAACCTTAATTCAATTTATTAAGCATTTCATTTGGATTGAAAAATAAATTCTAGTGAATGTGTGTGGATCGTGATATCCTAGATTCAAGGACTTGAAAGAATTATGAAACAAACATGTTTTTCATATTTTTGATGTGGATTTAAGATTAAAACTAATGATATGCATGAACATGTGATGAACAACCAAGAACATGTGAAGAACACATAAGAACAATTAAGAACATTCAAACATATTCAAAAGAATTTAAATAATTGCTATCATGCTTTAATCCTAAATTCTCATCATGGCAACACAAAAAACAAGTTAGGGCAAGATGTTATACCTTCATGCAAGATCCATATGGTGGAGGAGGAGACTCTTGGTAGAGGTCCTAAGGGAGGAGGAAAAAAGAAGAACTAGGAGAGGGAGAATAAGTTTCACTCAATATCTTGAGTCTCAGGAAGACCAAGATATGACAAGACTACTCTACTTCACTAGAACTCAAGAGAGGAGAAGAGAGGGGGTTTTTGGTGTGCTTTGGAATGAAGTAGAGAGGGGTTTATATAGTAGTGGTGGAGGAAATATGAATGGAAGGCCATTTAATGAGGGTTGACAAAGAATCATGAACCTAGACCTCATTTTAGCCTTGGGGAAAATCTGGTGCATTAAATGGAAAGATTGGTAGGAGTGAGGAACAAGCCAAAATTAGGTTTTCCCGTAGCTGCTGTAACAGCTTGTAGAGCTAATTTCAAAAAATTATATCTGACTCAATTCTAATCGGAATTGCCTCGTTCTTGTGCTCAAATTGAAGCCCCAAATGTCTAGTTTCTGAGAAAATTAACCTCATTCACAGATTCAAAATATTCTGAGAGATATCGATGAAATAGTGAGCAAAGGTCATTTGTTAGAAAATGGTTTCAGCACAATTAACATTAATAGGTCCCAAATTAGTCCCCAATTAACATTAAATGGCTCCAATCACTCCAATTTCAGACTTAATTGATTCCAAATTTACACTAATTAAAAGATAATTGCACAAATTACTCATTGTAGAATTAATATTTAACTATCTAATTAATTAGGTGTATGCAACCTCACCATAAAATGTAGTCCTAACCAATTAAATTATGACACATCATTGATCTCCAATTGATTACACTTATAACCAATTAAAATCAATTGTTCATAATCACATATAGTCGGACTTAATTTGTGATAGTGCATCTTAGCCATTAAAACTTGACTTGATAATAACTTTCAATTTAGTGGTCCGATTAGGGCTTATGACCAGTTGATTTGATCGTTACAACATCAAGATCATTTTGGTGAAATGAAATTAAAGATCTAATGGCCAAAATCAAGAAGCATATTTATGAGGTGAAAGAACCCCTTTTACCCTCCATGTGAGGTTAAATGCGGGTTGCAAAATGGGGTGTCAACAGAATGCCCCTCATTGGCAGAGATTGAAAAGCGAATGTCAATGTATGAAAGAGACACCTAACTTTGCAATTAGTATTTAACCGTGGTGAATGTATGATGCATGTAGATGAAAATGCAGAAAGTCATGTTATGGATCAAAATGTGGACCGAATCTCGAGGGAGATTGCCTACGTACCTCTTGGTGGGAGGATCAGGTCCAAACGTAGTTCATGCATGAATTTTTTTTTTTTTTTTTTTTTTTGAATAAGTACAAGACATGCTTACCTGAGGTCAAAAAAAGAAAAAAAAATGGAAGACCAAGGATCCTGGCTCATGTTTTTAGAGACCTAGGATTTTTGGGTCTTGGCTCATGTTCTTAGAGGACCAAGGGTTTTTTGGGCTTTGGCTCATGTTTTCAGAGGACCAAAGGTTCCGAATCCTGGCTCATGTTTTCAGAGACCTAGGATTTTTGGATCTTGGCTCATGTTTTCAGAGGACCAAGGGTTTTTGGGGCTTTGGCTCATGTTTTCAGAGGACCAAAGGTTCTGGATCCTGGCTCATGTTTTCAGAGACCTAGAATTTTTGGATCTTGGCTCATGTTTTCTAGAGGACCAAGGGTTTTTTGGGCTTTGGCTCATGTTTTCAGAGGACCAAAGGTTCCGGATCCTGGCTCATGTTTTCAGAGACCTAGGATTTTTGGATCTTGGCTCATGTTTTCAGAGGACCAAGGGTTTTTTGGGCTTTGGCTCATGTTTTTAGAGGACCAAAGGTTCCGGATCCTGGCTCATGTTTTCAGAGACCTAGGATTTTTGGATCTTGGCTCATGTTTTCCAAAGGACCAAGGGTTTTTTGGGCTTTGGCTCATGTTTTCAGAGGACCAAGGTTTTTGGGGCTTTGGCTCATGTTTTCAGAGGACCAAAGGTTCTGGATCCTGGTACATGTTTTCAGAGACCTAGGATTTTTGGATCTTGGCTCATGTTTTCAGAGGACCAAGGGTTCTTGGGCTTTGGCTCATGTTTTCAGAGGACCAAAGGTTCTGGATCCTGGCTCATGTTTTCAGAGACCTAGGATTTTTGGATCTTGACTCATGTTTTCAGAGGACCAAGGGTTTTTTGGGCTTTGGCTCATGTTTTCAGAAGACCAAAGGTTCCGGATCCTGGCTCATGTTTTCAGAGACCTAGGATTTTTGGATCTTGGCTCATGTTTTCCAAAGGACCAAGGGTTTTTTGGGCTTTGGCTCATGTTTTCAGAGGACCAAAGGTTCTGGATCCTGGCTCATGTTTTCAGAGACCTAGGATTCTTGGATCTTTTGACTTATGCCGATGTGTGTGGGCCTTTTACCCCAGTACCTGCAAAATAAATATTTTCTATTAGTAACAGAGTCATTCATTGAAAAGAATTCGGCATGCTTGGCGAATGCCCCTAGTTTAGGACATATTCCATGCTTTGATGAATGCTGAGGGTGGACATTTGACTTGATGTTGCACCACTGGAGAATATGGAAGAGGATCATAGCTTTCTGTTCCTGAAGAAGAATTTAATGAAGATTTTTTTTTTTTTTTTTTTTGGACTTTTGATTTTTTTTTTTTTTTTTTTTTTTTTTTGAAAAATTTGGAAATCCTGAATTTTTTTGAAGGAATTTGATTGATGAATTTTTTTTAAAGAATTTGGAAATCTTGAATTTTTTGAAGGAATTGAAAATTTTAATTGATGAATTTTTTTTTTTTTGAAAAATTTGTATATCTAGAATTTTTTCAAGGAATTGAAAATTTTGATTGATGAATTTTTATTTTTGAAAAATTTGGAAATCTTGAATTTTTTCAAAGAATTGAAAATTTTGACTAATGATTTTTTTTTTTTTTTTTTTTGAAAAAAATTTGGAAATCTTGAAATTTTTTTTTTTTTTTTTTGAAAATTTTGATTAATGAATTTTGATTTTTTATTTTTGGAAAGCAACCTAAGAAGTACGAGCCTAATGCCCCTAGTCCCAAGGCCTTTTTTTCTTTTGAAAATTTTGTCTTTTGTCTTTTTTTTTTTCTTTTTTTTCTTATAAAAAAACCTATCCTTTGAATGAGAACAACTTTGGCTGGAAGTTGATGCGGATTGCTAGGTAAGTCCTTGTTTAATTCCTGCAAAAAGATAATTTCAATTAGTAATGGATTTATTCATTGAAATGAATTGGAAGTACTTACCCAATGCCCCTAGTTTGGGGCATATTCCATGCTTAAATTGAAACTGAATTCATTTGATGTTGTGACCATTGGGGAACATGAAAGAAGATCATGGTCCACTATTCTTGAATCCTGCAAAAATGGCTTTCTTTCTCTAACTTGTTAGAAACCAATTATCAAGAAAACATTTTTGGCCAATGCCCCTAGTGTGGACATGCTTGCCAAAAAAATGGATTGGTGCCTTAAATGAAAACATGCTTTCATGTAATAAGAACAAATCTGCACACAATATAAATAGGCCAATGCCCCAAGTTTGAGCATTCTTGATGCAAAACAAATGAGCTTAGCCTAACATGCACCCAAACAATTTTGTCACATTGTTTTGACTTTGTTCTCTAAGGTTGTTTGGGTGATTGGGACCGGGCCTTTGAAAGGCTGCCTACGTACCTCTCTCGTAGAGGATCAGGTCAAGACGTAGTTCAAGAGAACTGGATTTTGAAAAAGATTTTTTTTTTTTTTTTTTGAACAAGAGGTGATCCTTTGAACAACCATTTTGGCAAATCAAAGTGTTTAAGAATCAAACAAATCTCTTTGATTAGGAAGGATCAAGATCATTAAACTCATGTAATCGAATTTGCTACATCCTTTTGAACATCGTCAGATTAAGTCCCCAAAGGCAATCCAGAAATGAAATGTGATAATATTTATGAACCATATTTTTGGGTGCAAACAAGGAGAGTGCTCCAGGTTTAGAAGTTCTTTTGAGGATTTGAGAATTTGAGAAATTTTGTCCTCGAACATATTACCCTGTGGGGTTTGACAATTTTAAGCATTTTTCCTTTTTAATTCAAGAGAAAAATATTGTTAGAGTTTAAGATGTGCCTACATTTAGCAAGACTTGAAGGAGGTCTTATTCATGGGTTGCAATGTAGGCCGGGTTTAGGTTATGAAATGAATGATATAAAAAGGCTCAAAAATCCCGATGATGTTCCCCCAAGTATGCATTACTCAAAAATCAAGTATTGGAGGAGTTTTCCCATTTCTTCTTTGTCATCTTCTCACTAGTCTTCATTGATCACTGTATCAACATTTGTTTTTATGCTCATTCCATTGAATCATATCTCTAGACTTTCCTCTTGTTACATCTTCAAGTTTTCAATTTGCTAGGATTTTCCTTTTCTTTTCTTTTTTTCTCTTTTTTTTTTTTTTTTTTTTTTTTTTTTTTTTTTTTTGTCCCTAACTTTTGCCTAGACCACCCTTTTGGGTTTTTAGCCTAGCGGGCTCTTTTTTTTTTTTTTTGGCTATCTTTCATCTCTTGATTGAATGAACTTTTTAGGGATCTTTTGCCTCCCTTGTTTTTCTCAGCTTAAGTCATTTTGATGCACTCTTTATACATCTTTCTTGCCTCGATGCACTTGCACATTTCTATGCTTGATGAATCTTTCCTTTTTTGATGAAATCTCTTTTGGATGAATCTTGTATTCCTCTTGGCATGATGAATTTTAGGCTCTTCAAACTTGATGCACACTTTTTTCCTCTCACATTGATGGAATTTCATTTCTCTTTTCTTGATTGAGTGAAAGCTCATTTTTCTTTGATGATCTCTTATCTTTAACTTAATGAATTCTCTTCTTGTCTTTCATGTCCTCTAGGAGAGCTTTATCAATTAGCTTCAAAGCTCAAGATTGACTCCTCCTTAACATGAGATTTAAGCATACATACTTTGAATTTTTCCACCCTAGGTTTAGATTTTAGTGGGTTCATGCAAAAAAGAGGCCAAGTGTTTAAAGGCTCAAATGGGCTAGCAATGGATAATGATCATTCTAGGTATTAAGGTATAATATATTGTTTTACCAAAAACGGCCTCCTATCCCTAGCAATGCTTGCTTGTAGGCACAATGACTTAAGCTCTTTTAATAAATTCATCTTAAAAGAAAAAGTATGAATGCTCTAATGTTGTGAAACAAAAGATCTTTGAAAATTGGTTTGAGTGCATGGTTTCTTGGGATTTTTCGATGGATGGATTCTTTATGATTGCCTTTTAAGACCATTTCTTCTTATATTCTAAGTCAAGTAGCAAAAGTCTTTACATGGATTAAATGAAATTAATCATTCCTTGGTACAATTTGATTGCTCAAGCCTTTAAACATCAAGATATAGAAAATGTTTTGTCCAAGGGATCCTCATGTACCATTTTGAAAAGGAGACTTCTTCTTCTTCTTTTTTATTTTTTTTATTTTTTTTAATCTTGAAAAAAAAAATTGGGTTTTTTTGGAAAAGCCACTAGGAAGTTCAATGGTACTAGTTCAAAGAAATTTTTTTTAAATGACTTAAGGGCTCAATGCCCCTAGTCCAAAGACTTTTTTTTTTTTTGTTTTTTTTTGAAAATTTTTCTTTATTTTAGGGAAAGATTTTGAAATCTTGAAATTTTTTTTTGAATTTTTTTTTTAAATATATACATGAACAAAGTACATCAAATGCTACATGGATTTTTGGAATACAAAGAAACATAGAAACATGGAATAAACTAACAAACTTTAAGCTTAACCATGATGTTGCAAACCAAATGTGGAGTGAGGCAAAGTTGGGCCACTTGCTTCTTCTTGGTCCATTTAGGATGCTAGTGTGCTTGAACCTTGATTATGATGAAATGGCTTGGGCTTGCACTTGGAAGGCATGCATCTTGTGAGCTTTTGGCTTTTGATGTTGATCATGCGTATACATCTTTGATGGGCTCAAGTATTGGGCTTAGACTCATTCAAGAAACAAATTTGGGCTTCCATGCCAAATATAGTTCAATTATAGGCTTTTGGGCTTGAGTTCATTCATAGCATACAAGGTTCAAACAATTATGATGGGCTAAAGCGTCGAACTTAGGCTCAACATGGTTCAAACAATGGCCAAATACATGCATAATGCAATGCAATTTACATGGACTAACCTAAAGGTAGGTTCTATGAGTCATTACAACATGGGTAGAAGGTAGGTTAAAGGTTCCCACAAGCTAGGACGTCGTACCTCCCAACTTGTGACGCCAGGAGCGCCGCGTTGGTCCGAACGGTACAGTTTGTCCCTATGAACCACCATGGCATAACCATGATGATCCTTGTCGTGGTGGGTGGTAGGTTCACCGCTGGGTATGTGAGTCTCAGGAAGACCACAATCCACGGCTAAAACTACCGGGCTTCCGGGCTAGCACACAAATAAAATAAATTTCATTCAAGCAAATGATGCATGACATGCAATATAATGACATATTAGACATATTATATACAAAAAATAATAAACAAACAATGACATGGTTGGCCACCATAACCTAATTGAAGCTTAGCCCTCAATATCCCCAGTGGAGTCGCCACTGTGAGAGACCGCGCCCCCGGCCCCCTTTTTTATAAGAATGTTGGGCCAAACCCACGTGAATGGGTGGAGTCGTGTTATTGCCTCTCAAAATGGAGGTTCGACTAGTTATATTTTCCCCTTTAGATTAAGGGTTTTACAATGAAGTCGCCACTTATTTAATTATTGGAAAAATAAGAAAACCATGATTGAAAAATTCATCATTTTATTAATTTGAAATTGAATTTACATTGAACATAGGAAATTACATGGCTTTGGTCCTAGATACAATCTAAGATAAAGTACATGGCTTTGTTTCCTAGTTACAATCTAGAAATTGAAAATTACAAGGATAAGCATTTGATCTATTAACCCTTGATCTAAGTTCGGAGGCTATGTTACAAAGTGGGAAGGTGTTAGGCACCCACCTTGCCCGGTGAAACCGGTCTTCTAGACTATGGTGGCCAACAATCATGTCACATCATCCAATATGTTATCAATCAATTTGCATGTAGAATTTGAAGTGTGTGCATGTGATAAACCCTAATTCAATTTATTAAGCATTTCATTTGGATTGAAAAATAAATTCTAGTGAATGTGTGTGGATCGTGATATCCTAGATTCAAGGACTTGAAAGAATTATGAAACAAACATGTTTTTCATATTTTTGATGTGGATTTAAGATTAAAACTAATGATATGCATGAACATGTGATGAACAACCAAGAACATGTGAAGAACACATAAGAACAATTAAGAACATTCAAACATATTCAAAAGAATTTAAATAATTGCTATCATGCTTTAATCCTAAATTCTCATCATGGCAACACAAAAAACAAGTTAGGGCAAGATGTTATACCTTCATGCAAGATCCATATGGTGGAGGAGGAGACTCTTGGTAGAGGTCCTAAGGGAGGAGGAAAAAAGAAGAACTAGGAGAGGGAGAATAAGTCTCACTCAATATCTTGAGTCTCAGGAAGACCAAGATATGACAAGACTACTCTACTTCACTAGAACTCAAGAGAGGAGAAGAGATGGGGTTTTTGGTGTGCTTTGGAATGAAGTAGAGAGGGGTTTATATAGTAGTGGTGGAGGAAATATGAATGGAAGGCCATTTAATGAGGGTTGACAAAGAATCATGAACCTAGACCTCATTTTAGCCTTGGGGAAAATCTGGTGCATTAAATGGAAAGATTGGTAGGAGTGAGGAACAAGCCAAAATTCGGTTTTCCCGTAGCTGCTGTAACAGCTTGTAGAGCTAACTTCAAAAAATTATATCTGACTCAATTCTAATCGGAATTGCCTCGTTCTTGTGCTCAAATTGAAGCCCCAAATGTCTAGTTTCTAAGAAAATTAACCTCATTCACAGATTCAAAATATTCTGAGAGATATCGATGAAATAGTGAGCAGAGGTCATTTGTTAGAAAATGGTTTCAGCACAATTAACATTAATAGGTCCCAAATTAGTCCCCAATTAACATTAAATGGCTCCAATCACTCCAATTTCAGACTTAATTGGTTCCAAATTTACACTAATTAAAAGATAATTGCACAAATTACTCATTGAAGAATTAATATTTAACTATCTAATTAATTAGGTGTATGCAACCTCACCATAAAATGTAGTCCTAACCAATTAAATTATGACACATCATTGATCTCCAATTGATTACACTTATAACCAATTAAAATCAATTGTTCATAATCACATATAGTCGGACTTAATTTGTGATAGTGCATCTTAGCCATTAAAACTTGACTTGATGATAACTTTCAATCTAGTGGTCCGATTAGGGCTTATGACCAGTTGATTTGATCGTTATAACATCAAGATCATTTTGGTGAAATGAGATTAAGGATCTAATGGCCAGAATCAAGATGTATATTTATGAGGTGAAAGAACCCCTTTTACCCTCCATGTGAGGTTAAATGCGGGTTGCAAAATGGGGTGTCAACATAGTGCTAAGGAAAGAACAGAGACACAAAGAGAAAACCAAAAAGAACAAAAACACAACCAAGGGTAGACTGCAAGTTAGCACAAAAAAAACAATAGAATAAAAATCTATATGATGAATGAACAAAAACAATGTTATGATGCATGAACTAAATGCAGTAAACACGTTCAAATTAAGTTCAATTACATAAAATTGGCTTGAACATAGAGTTTCTTAACAAAAACCCTAAAAATTTGAAAACTACTTGAAAAATTTTGCACCAAATTGATGAATTAAGCATTACAAAACACAATACAATGATTATAATGCCTAATTAAATCAATACACAAAGCCAATTTCATCAATTTTAACTCAATTTCACAAAAGCCCCAATTCGGACCAAATAGGAACCCTAGAATTTGAAATTTTTTACCAAACTCAAAATTGATCAAATTAATCCATTAAGAACATGTTTATAGTGTGTCCCCACAAAAACCCATTAATCAAATACACAAAATTTGGTCTAAATCAACAACAATTCCAAAAAGAAAAGGTTCCGAAAAACACCCTTAAATGCATGAAAAAATGCATGAAAATTTGAAAATAAGTTGAAAAGGAAGGGCAAAAGAGTCTTACCGGCTTGAGAAAAGAGATATCTTGCAAAAAATCCGGAGGAAAACGACAAAAAATTTGAATAGTAGAGCTTGCCAAGTCGGAGAGAGAGAAAAGCCTTGAAAAAGTTTTGAAAGGTACTTTGAAAAAGTCAAATCTGTAGTTTTAAAAAACCTTTTCCACGATCTTCGATCGATCGAAAATTACATTCGATTGATCGAATGTGACAGTCATTTTAAAACAATTTGGGACACTTTTTCGATCGATCGAAAATCAGTCTGGATCGATCGAAATGGGCAGAGGCTCACTAAATTTTGAGAAAAATCACTGTTTTGAAAAATACAAACCCAATTTTGAAAACAACTCCTTAAAGCATTTGAACAATGAAAACAAAATGCATGAGTATGAGATGGAATGCTTTTTCAAAAACCCAAATTTTTAAACCCAAATTTTCTCAAACCAAATTTCAAACATTCTCCCATTTAATTTTCTCAAGCAACAAATATGATGTGCACAAATCTCAAGATATTTTCAAACTTGGTTGGTCAGACCAAAAACACACACACTAGCATGTACAGTGTTTAACAAAGAGTAACTTGTGTAGTGTGTGAAACTAGCAAAAACTTGAGATATATGTGAGGTGATATGTGAATAGCAATCAAACACCAAGTCTATACAATTCATCACATAGAATTTAAAAGAGACTATCACCTAAAGAGTTACATCCTATAACTCCCACATCTCCTAGATCAAAAGCTTGCAATCATGTAAGTTTCTTGCATTTTTGTCTCTTATTTATATATGAATTGGCATTCAGCCTAATAGTACACACCGGTTTGAATTAAGTGAATTGACATCAAGCCTAATAGTACACACCAGTTTTAATTTAGTTTGAGGCTACACCTTATGTTCTTTTTGTGCATGTGCTACACTTTCTCGAGCACTAAATCTTATGATATGCACTAAGGTGTTCATGATTGGCTAATGAACAGTGGTGAGATGGTTATTTATGCCTTTCTCAAAAGGATCAAGTCCGACAGTCAAAGAACAAGTGACTTCATGATTAAGGCAAAGTGATTAAAAACCACACACATCTTTCCCACACAACATGCACTACAAAGTTTCAACTAGTCAAATGCAGTAAATAAGCTCATCAAGGTTAAACAAGGTACACAAGACATGACATGTGTAAAAAGATTGACCAACCTTGTTTTCAAAAATCAAGAAAAATAGTGTCCAACATAGATTTTGCTTTCCTTTTTTTTTTTATTATTATTATTATTAAAAGAGAAAACAAACAAATCCTAGAATGAAATGCATGTATGTAATGCAATGCAAGTCCTAGAACAAAAAAAAAACACCAAAAACCAAAGAACAATGGTCACAATAGAATAGAGCAATGAAGCACAAGGACCATGTCAGAAGGACTCAATTAGTTCGAGTTTTTTGCATCCAAAACTTTTTAGATGCACCCCGAGCATTGGAGTTCTTATTCACATTAGAGTGATTCCCAACTCCAGAATTGGAATAAAGGTTTAACGCCTTTACCAATTCACCAATTAGTATCATAGGATCTTGTGCTTGAGGCACAGGCACTTTTGGTCTGTTTGCTCTCTTATCAGCTTGAAGCTTGTAACAGTTAGGACGGATATGTCCAGACTTACCACAATAATGACAAACCCAAGCAGGTTTACCATGCATCTTGTCCTTAGATTTGGTAGGCTCCTTAGGTTTCGATTCTCTTAAGTCTACCCTAATCTTCTTGGGTGGTGAAACTTCAACAGGTTTAACAACCTCACTCACAGGGGGTTTAATGGTTTCACTCACAACCTTACTCACGAGAGGTTCAGAAGAAGAAGAAGAAGGAACAAAATTCGTGGAGTGTGGTCTAGAATCAAAGATGCTTTCAACATATCCTAATCCAGATTTATCAGAAGGATACTTTTGAACATTCAACATTTGATCAAGTTTAGCACTAGCAGATCTAGCAATAGATAAATCATGTTCCAAAGATTTAACTTTATCAAGCAAAAGCATGTTCTCAGATTTAACATTGTTCAAAAAATCATTAGCATCAAACAGTTTGACAAGCAAATTCTTCTTTTCAAGCTCAAGAGCATCAATTTTCTTCAGGCCTAGATCAACTTTCATAGCATCCTTTGCAGCAATTTTGCAAAGTTTGTTGTAGGCCTCTTGAAGATCTGCATCTTCAGAGAGTTCCCCATCAGCAGGGTTCTCCTCAGCAGATATGCTTTCATTGACTACAGCAGTAGCAGTGAAAGCAATGAAGTTTCCATCCTTGTCACAACCGGACTCATCATCAGAAACCTCATTATCACTAAGGGTTACAGCCATAGCTTTACCCTTATTTCTCAAGAAAGTAGGACATTCAGATTTGACATGACCATACCCTTGACAACCAAAACACTGAGAACCCAAAGAATTATTTGAAGATTGACCTACTTTTTCTTTAGGTTTTTCAAAATTATTAACCTTAGTGGGATCATTCTTCCTAAAGTTTCTAGGTTCAACAGTGTTGGTATTCCTTGCCTTCCTATTAGTGTTTCTAAGGAAATTTCTAAAGTTCTTGGCAAGGTAAGCTATCTCTGTAGGAGAGAGCTCATCATCAAATCCACCAGCCTCAACATCATCAACAGACTTAAGAGCCATTGATTTGGATTTGGTAGTCTTGGGTAGATCAAACTCATAGGACTGAAGAGATCCTACAAGCTCATCCACAGGGATGGAGTCAACATTCTTACTCTCAGTAATGGCTGTCACTTTGGGTCTAAAGTCTTCAGTTAAGGATCTAAGTATCTTCCTAACAATTTTAAGTTGATCATAGACTTCACCCAAATTATAAGCAGAATTAACAATATCATTAAGTTTAGCATAAAACTCATCAAAGGTTTCATCATTAGATATTCTAATGCTTTCAAACCTAGAGTTAATTGCTGCAATTTATTTATCTTAACAGCCTTTGTGCCTTCATGCACAATTTGGAGGATTTTCCAAGCAGTATGAGCAACCTCAACATTAGAGATCCTCTTAAATTCCTCCATTGAAACAGCATTGAAGATGGCATTCATAGCTTTGCTATTGAAGACTGCTGCTTCTTTTTCAGAAGTTTGCCACTCACTCACAGGAGTAGTGGGCTTCTGCCATCCGTATTCAACGGAATTCCAAACCCTCTCATCAATGGATTTCAGGAATGCTTTCATCCTTACTTTCCAGTAAGCATAGTTGTTCCCATCAAAGTGAGGAGGAACAAACAGAGAGTGTCCATGCTCCATAACAACTGGGGTCAAGGATTAGCTCAGAGAAAAAAAATCTCAAACAAAAGAGCAACCCGCTCTGATACCACTTGAACGGTTTTAGACCCCTTAAACCACAACCAGATTGCGTAGCCTAGTTAATTAGCCAAGTTGTTACTTAGTCAAATTAAGCAGTTCTAGGTTAAAGCAATCAAATAATCATATTAAAAATATAATGTAGCGGAATAGTAAATAACACAGTGATATGATCACCTAGGAAAACCAAACTGGTAAAAAACCTGGGGAGGATTTTACCCATCGATCCTCAAGGCAAAACATAATCCACTAAGAAAGAATTGAAGTTCTTACAAAAGGACTTACAAGCTCCCCACTTAACTTCCTAATGCTACCCACCAGTAGTAACTTCCTGATACGACCACATGCAGGCTCCGAATCCACGGACTACTTCTTTCTTTGAATTCCTCTATCAGCTACAAGCACCCACACTTGATATTCTTTAAGCTTCAAAGACAGCAACCAAGTTGATCATCAAGATGTTGAAGTAATCTCAATCTTGAAAACCCTAAGCTTTGTGTAAAGGAAAGCTCCTCTAGATCTCATAAGAGATTTACACAAAACCGCAATATATGAGCAACAATACAACTTGTGCAACTCTCAAAAACGTGGCTAAGGTTTGCCTTATATACCTAGGGCAAAAACATAAAACCCTAAACGTTTAAAGAGTCAGGACTAAGTTGGAAATTCTGCAGAAAACGCATCTGGGCCGATTTTCGATCGATCGAGTCTAACCTTCGATCGATCGAGCCAGGCCGAAATGCCCCAATGCATCTGCAGTCACTCGATTCCAACTTTACAATATTTTATCAACTTTGAGCAAGCCTAAATAAGACTAAGTACATTGTTTTGATCATGGTTTGCCAACATTACAAATTAGAGTTCTAAATACATAAATTCCTAAACCTTTAGAACCTAACAGTCACCAATAATTATATTACATTCAACTATATTCATATTAAATTTTGAGTCATTTGTGATGCTATGGTACTAGGTATGTGTTAGGACATATATGTTTCACATGTTAGGAACATATGTCACTATTTTATGTAATTGGCTAATCCTTTGACAAAACGCACTTTACTTGTATTTGGGTAGATCTAGGATGTGGTTAATGCTTCAAGAAACCTTGTTTCAAGTTCAAGTGTTAAATCCATGCAAGTCTGTCCAAGATTCAAGTGTGAAAAGTGTTATTCATTAAAGCTCGACAGCTAGCATCTATCAAGCCTTGAAGAGTTGTTCCAGCCCATGGCTTGACAGCAGCTCAACAAATAAGGTATCTATTGAGGTTTATGAAACTCAGTTTTCCAATACTGTTTTCATCCAATCCGTGATTATGTATTTGGGCTTTCTTTTCTCACAATCCTAAACATATATAAAGATTATTTTAAGGGCCGTAAACAGAGACACAAGTTGCACAAGTGTTGAGCAAATTTTGTTCATGAAAATTGTGACCAGAGACCTAGTTTGCCCTAATTCTTGAAGAAGCTGCTGTGCTTGTACACCATAGGGTTTTGTGACTAAGTAACTTCATGATCTTCATCGTCTGGATGAATTGAAGAACTTTACAGCTAACATCCTTCTCAAGTTAGTGATTGAAGTCACGTACTGGGATCCGTGCAATTGGTTAGTCTCGTACTGGGAGTCGTGCATTGAAAGGAGAGATTGTCACTACAGAACAAATCCAATTGGGTATTAGGGTAAGGGTTCAACTATAGCTTGGCATAAGGTACTGGAATTCCTTTACTTGTAACCGCTTGTTGTGATAATAGTGGATTCTCAGGAGTGGTGACCTTAAAATCACCCGATGGAATTTTTGTCGTGTTGGTTTTCCCCATTCGTAAACAAATCATCGTGTCAATTTATTTTCCGCTGCATTTAGTTTAATTGGTGATTTGTTTGTGCTGCCACGTACAATTGCATGTTAATTTGATTAATTAATAAACTTGGCTAATTAATTAATTAATTCATCACAATGGGTCAATACGTTTTTGGCCTATCAAGTGGTATTAGAGCGAGCACACTCTAATTAGGATTAATCTTTCTGTGTGATTCATTGAACCCTGTCTATCATGGATAGAGGACAATCTCTTATTATACCTCATTTATTTGATGGCACTAACTATGCATACTGGAAAGTATGCATGAGAGCTTTCTTGCAGTCTTTAGATGAGAAAGTGTGGCAAGCTGTAGAGATAAGCTAGACCAAGCCTACAGAAGCATCGGCCGATTGGGATGATGCTAAGATTAAGGCAGCAAACTTCAACAGCAGGGCATTGAATGTTCTATTTAGTGCAATCACTAATGAGGAGTTTAAAAAGATATCCTCCACTGAAACGACAAAGGAAGCATGGACCATCCTCTAGACAACTTATGAAGGAACCAAGGCTATCAAGGACTCAAAACTTCAGAGGCTCACTACCAGCTTTGAAGAGATCAAGATAGAGGAGGATGAGTCGTTTGATGAGTTCTATGCCAAGCTGAAAGACATAGTAAACTTAGCATTTAATCTTGGGGAAACCATTCCTGAACCCAAGATTGTGAGAAAGGTGTTCAAATCTCTGCCTGAAAGATTCCATGCCAAGATCACCGTAATTGAGGAATCAAAAGATATTGACAAAATTCCTTTGACAGAGTTAGTTGGTAATTTGCAAACCTCTAAGTTGGGTTTGACAAGGATCGAAAAATCAAGTAAAAGCAAGAGCATGGCATTGAAGGCCAAAAGCAGTGACACTGATGAGTCTTCTGATGATGAAGATTCCAAGATGAAGTCTTATATCACCAAGCAATTCAAAAAGTTCATGAAGAATGCCAATGCAAAGGGCTTCAACAAAGACCGTAGGCAATTTAGTTCCTCTCAGTTCAAAAGCCAAGACAAGGGGAAGAAGGATGCTAGGGATTGCGGTCAGTACATTGTTCCCTTAGGACCAAAGTGCTTTGGGTGTCAAGGCTTCAGTCACATGAAACAAGAATACCCACATATCTCAAGACGATTGGGAAAAGTAAGGCACTTGCTACTACATTGAGCGACACCGACCCTGAGGATGATTCCGACAATGAGGATGACGGAATCCTAAATGCCTTCACCACCACTATCAATCCTACTGAGGGGATTGTCGAAGACGTGGATGAAGAAGAAGAATTGGTGGAGTCTAAATTTGAGAATATGGATGAACAAGATGACATCCACACAGCCTATGCAAAATTATACAAGGTCTCAGAAAAGCATGAGAAGTTGTATAGGTTGACCACCAAGAAACTTAGTGATGTGGAGCTTGAGCGTGAAGAGCTTTCCACAAAGTTTGATGAAGCCAATCAGACTATTGGAGCACTGAGGTTTGAGAATAATTTCTTGGCTAAGAAAACCAAGAAGCTTGAGGCAGAACTGTTCCAAGTCAGAGCTCAACTGGAAAGGACTTCAAGCGCTAAGCTCGATGAGATACTCAGTCTTCAGAAATCTGCTTCTAATCGAACCAGTTTAGGGTATGATTTCTCCTCTCCTAGTATTGCTTCTACTAGAGCTACTGTTTTTGTTTCTTCTGCTAATAATATTGAAACTGAGAATAATGAAGTTAAAAATGAATTAGCTAGTGAGAACATAGATAAGAGTAAGTCCATCTTAGAAGCACCCCCTAAACTTGCTAAGAATGAGACTAAAAACCCTAGGGCTAAGAAAGGAAACTCTCAAAAGCCAAAATAGAAAAAGCAGCATTTATGTCATCATTGTGGCACAACTGGACATACTCAACCTAATTGTTACAAGTGGCTAGCCACTCAAAAGAGCAACAGCATGATCGCGTAAAGAGATCAAAATCAGCTTCCATCCTCTCTCGCTCCTCTTGGAGATCTCTTCAAAGCCCTTATGTTCCTTTCGAACTTGAACAGTTTTAACTCTTCCCCCTCACCGCTGGATCAAGGATTTGCTAGACAGAAAGGTTCTTCCAAGGTGTAGAAGGAAAAAGGTTTCAAGTGATTCTGTCACTTCTTATTTCTCTCCTTTTTTTTTTTTTTTTTGCATTACTTGTGTGTTTTGCTTTTTTATTTTGAGTCAGTCTAGTTTTATGCATTGCTTTGTTTTGTTTAACATGTTTTTGTTTGGTTAGTTTTCAATTTTGTTTTACTTTGTTTTTCATATAAAAATAAAAATAAAAATAAATTAAAATTTTGAAAATTTGAAAAATACAAAAACAGTGTGTGTTTGTGTACATTGGTACTTGTGTACCTTTGATGGCCATTGAAACAAAGTTTTCGAAACTTTGTATCTTTTGTAGCTTAGATGAGCATCTTTGTACACAACTAAGCAAGTGAGCTTTGTGGCTCATGTTTGTGATGAGTAAGATTAAGTAATCTCTTGTTCTTAACACTCATATCACTTTTTTTGATAGGAAGGATTAGAAAATCCTAAGAGAAATGCATAAATAACCATCTCACCACTGTTGCCCGCCAATCATGATATGACATTTGTATGCTTTGGCATAGCAAAAGTGGAATGTAAATGCTTAATAACATTTGGTATTTATTTTCTATCTCTTATATGCCCATGCATAATATGCTTATTAAAAGAAAAATATGCAAAGAAAAATAAAAAGCAGAAAGATCAAAATGCTTTATATGATTGCAAGCATGTATTCTAAGAGACGTGAGAGTTATAAAATGTATCTCGAAGGTGATAGTCATCATCAAACAGTTATGATTGTGTAAGAGTTAAAATTATTTTTTCATATCTCAAATCTTCATAACATGTATACACTTATGCAATCTTGCGATGTTTTTCACACACAATACACAGTATTCTTTGCTACTTTTGATACATGTGCAGGTACAATGTGATTTGGCCATCACAAGGTTTATATGTGTTAATGTATGCTCACTAAACTGTCTTGACTTGTTTTTGAAATATAAAATAGGTTAGACTTGTTTAGTGTGTGTGTGTGTGTGTGTGTGTGTGTGTGTGTGTGTGTGTGTGTGTGTGTGTGTGTGTGTGTGTGTGTTTTGGGATCTATGTGCTTAACAATTTTTGTTCAGAGATGTTTTTGAGATATCATAATGTTTTTTGGATCCTTGGTTAAGTTGCATGTTTGATTGCATTCATATATGTGTTTTTCTCTTCTTGAAAAACTGTTTTTAAGCAATCTCGACAGCTCCTCGACACCTCTCGATACCTAGCTTATCTATTGAGCTCTTCAGTTGCTTTTTATCGCAATCTCAACACCTCTCGATAGCTAGGTGGATCGATCGAAAAAGTTTCTGTCCCCTCTATAGCTCCTTGACGGATCCTCGATCCATCGAGCTTCTTTTTGCCTTGGACACCTGCTCAATAGCTTCATCTGTTGAACCCTTTAAAGCTCGACACCTCTCGATCTGTCGAGAATTATTGAGCTTGTATATAAAGGGTCTTCGCGATCTCCGGTTCATTTTGATCGATCTCTCTTGATCTCTCCAAACTTTTCACCTCCCAAAACTTCTTTCTCTCATTCCAAACCTCTTTCCTAAGAGATTTTCGGCCTTGATCAAGTTTTTCTCACTTGGTAAGTGTCTTAATCCCTCATATTCATGCATTTCATGACTTTTAACCTAAGTTTTTCGGATTTTTGAAAATTTTGAGGTTTTTCAAAATCAAAGAGGTTTTTGCCAAAATTTTGGGATGGGTTTTGAAGATTTGATCATAAAACCTTCATGCATTGCATCTCATGTGCATTGTAACTATATGTTCATGCATTTAGATGTGTGTTATATATGTTTAACTGATTGTGTGCTAGTAGGATTAGATTGGGCTGAGCCCATGATGCTATTTCTATTGCATGTCACATGTTCATGCATTCCCATGCATACGTTCTTTCTTTTCAATATATTTTGATATATTTGAACTGCTTGGGAATTTTCTGATTGTCTCTTTCTCCCTCTCACTCTTCTGTTTACATTAGTCTGCTTCTATGGCAGCCAAACGCAAATTTACTCCTGGAACCCTCTTCGTTCCGGGGCATCCACTTCTGTTAATCCTACTCCCTCACACGTTCGATTCCGTGATGAGAAGGCCAAATCAGACTTCTTTAAGAACTTTTCCAGATGAGGCATTCATTCTGAACGCCAAGTCATCTTGTCGGACTTCTCCGACACTGACTTTCTCACTGTCATTCAAATGCATGGATTTGATTTTTCAGTACCTCTCTTCATTACTCGCTTTCGAGGTACGCGCATAGTTGTCACACTGGAGATTGTCTCTGATGTGCTCCGTGTCTCCAGGGTAGAGCATCTTAACTACCCCGGCTATGAGCGTCCAAGGACTGTGTCCAAAGACGAGCTTATTTCTGCTTTCTGTGAGTGCCCTTCTGATTTGGGTGAGCATCAGTTCACTTACTGTATGGGCTTTGCTAAAGGCCCTCAGTTTTTGAACATGGTTATGACTTTTGTTTTTCATCCCCTATCTCACTATAACTCTATCACAACGCCCCGTGCTCGATTTTTGCTTTCCTTTCTTGAGCATCTTAGTATAGATTTTCCCTCTCATTTCATTCTTTCTATCATAGATGTGTATAGGGATTCGACGACTCGTGATAAGCTTATCTTCCCTTCGGCTATCACGAGGATTCTATGCCATTTTTCTATTCCCTTTCCAGTGTCCAACCACTTCTCTGTCATGGGTGCTAGAGATGCCACTACCGTTAAACGGAGCAAGGCACAATTTCGGTCGAGGCGGTCCGAGTCAGCAGCTCTTCCCACTCCTTTGGCTCCATCCACATCTGCTCCCTCTTCTTCTATGAGCGGTGTGACTCTCGAGGACATCATGGCGTAGCTTCAGCGCATGGATGCTCGCCTCGATACTCTCAGTGATGAGTTGTGTCAAGTGAACACTCGTGTTGGCCGTATTGCATGACCCTAGGTGGTCATGGGTGGCTTCGTTTCTTCTCCTCCACTGACTCCAGAGGCTTCTAAGGATGCGGATGCTGATGATGATGCTACTACTTCCAATGATGAGGATGATGGAGATGCTAGCTCTTTCAATGCTGACGAGATGTCTACTTGACACTCTTACCCTTTGTCACTCGTGACAAAAAAGGAAAGTAGTTTTGGTTATAAGAGTAGTCATAGTTAGAGGGAGAGTTAGTATATGAGATTTTTGTTAGGGGGAGTGTGCATATTTTTTAGGGATGTAGTGAGGATTTTATGTATCTTTTCTTTTCTATCCTTTTTAGATACATTATATCTTGTACATGGGTCTTGTGACCATTTAGACATACATTGTACTTATATTCTTTATATATTGATGTATGTTTTTCACCTACTCTTACATGTGTTGTTCCTTTTCTCTCTTTATGCACATGCTTCTTATATCTTGTATGCAATCTATTATTTCTATCTCACACTAGGATGCCTTAATGATTTTTGTTTAAAGTGTTTTAGAAATACAGGTTGTCAAAGTCTACCTTGCCGTGAACTCTCTTCTTTCAAAGTTTTTCAAGAGTTTGTGTTAGGATAGATTTTATTATATGTAACAAGTGAATATGAGTTGAGTGATTTATGACTTCCCTCATATCTCATTTGTTTATTGTGGTTTTGTCATAGATTGCCAAAGGGAGAGATTGTTAGGATATATGTGTTTCACATATTAGAAACATATGTCACTATTTTATGTAATTGGCTAATCCTTTGACAAGACGCACTTTACTTGTATTTGGATAGATCTAGAATGTGGTTGATGCTTCAAGAAACCTTGTTTCATGTTCAAGTGTTAAAGCCATGCAACTCTGTCCAAGATTCATGTGTGAAAAGTGATGTTCATTAAAGCTCGACAACTAGCATCTATCGAGCCTTGAAAAGCTGTTCTAGCCCGTGGCTCGACAGATAGGGTATCTGTCGAGGTTTATGAAACTCAGTTTTCTAGGATTGTTTTTCATCCAATTCGTGATTATGTGTTTGGGCTTTCTTTTCTCACAACCCTAAACAAATATAAGGATTATTTTAAGGGCTGTAAACAGAGACACAAGTTGCACAAGTGTTGAGTAAAGTTTGTTCATGAAAATTGTGAACAGAGACCTAGTTTGCCCTAGTTCTTGTAGAAGCTGCTGTATTTGTACACCACAGGGTTTTGTGACCAAGCAACTTCATGATCTTCATCGTCTTGATGAACTGAAGAACTTTGCAGCCAACGTCCTTCTTAAGTTGATGATTGAAGTCGCATACTGGGATCCGCGCAATTGGTTAGTCACATACTGGGAGCCATGCATTGAAAGGAGAGATTGTCACTATAGAACAAGTTCAATTGGGTATTGGGGTAAGGGTTCAACTGTAAGTTGGTATAAGATACTGAGATTCCTTTACTTGTAACCGGTTGTTGTGATAATAGTGGATTCTCGGGAATGGTAACCTTAAAATCACCCGGTGGGGTTTTTGCCGTGTAGGTTTTCTCCATTCGTAAACAAATCACCGTATCAATTTATTTTCCGCTGCATTTAGTTTAATTGGTGATTTGTTTGTGCTGCCACATACAATTGCATGTTAATTTGATTAATTAATAAACTTTGCTAATTAATCAATTAATTCATCATAAGGGGTCAATATGTTTTTGGCCTATCAGTATGAAAACCAATTTATGAATGAATTTTGATATGCTTCTACAACCGATTAAGAAATTCACAAAAAGTTGGACTAAACTATTTGTGCCTATTGCAGGTTTTTTTTTTTTTTTTTTTTTTAACAAATGCAAGAAAGTGGTAGGTCCATCATAAGCATAAAGATAATCATAAGTTCAAATAGTGACAAACAATTGAAATACTACAGTCATAGATTCTAATAACATTTGTTCTTTTTGAAAATCTAAACAATTTATAGGATTTTAGCCACAAGTATTTAGTCTTAAATCTATGATGCAAAAAAAAACTATTGGTATCCCACAGTAGAAACTAAAGGAGATATACTGACAAACAATTGAAATACTGCAGTCATAGATTCTAATAACATTTATCCATTTAGTAAATTCTAATAGCATTTGTTCTTTTTGAAAATCTAAACAACTTATAGGATTTTAGCAACAAATATTTAGTCTAAAATCTATGATGCAAAAGAAAATTTTGGTATCCCACGACAGAAACTAGAGGAGACTACATAAACTCTTAGGCTGCGTTTGTTTTGGGTGAAATTCATTTCCGGAAATGGTTTTCTATATTTTCGGGTGTTTGGTTGCGCCGGAAAAAGCAATTTTCCGGAAATCATTTTCAGTTGACTGTGAGTCAAAGGTGAAAATGATTTACGGAATCATTTTCACTTCAAATAACTTCCGAAAAATAGAGAGAAAGAGAGAGCACGAAGACAGAGAGAGAGAAAGAGAGAAAGAGAGCACGAGCACCGCGCCGAGGAGCTCAGACACGCCGGAGACGTCACCGGAGAACCCCGAGCACCGCGCCGATCTCACCTTCGATCGCACTACGCCGATCTCGCCGGCGATCGCCTTCAATCACTGATAGGCCACAAATTGAATGACCCCTTATGATTTAAACTAATTAATTAATTTAGCCAAGTTATTAATTAATCAATTTATCATGCAAATGCGTGGCAGCACAAACAAATCACCAAAACTAAATATGCAGCGAAAAAATAAATAACTCGGTGATTTGTTCACGAATGGGGAAAACCCTAACGGCAAAAACCCTAACGGCAAAAACCCCACCGGGTGATTTTCAGGTCACCACTCCCGAAACTCCACTATTATCAAATCAAGCGGTTACAAGTAAAGGAATCCCACGTACCTTACCAACCTACAGTTGAACCCTTATCCCAATACCCAATTGGACTTGATCTGTAGCGGTAGTTTCCCCTTTTGATGCACGGCTCCCAAGTACGTGACTAACTAGATGCGCGGATTCCAGTACGCGACTTCAAACACCAACTTTAGAAAGAGAGGTTGGCTGCAAAGTTCTTCAGTTCATCCTTTATGATGAATAACACGAAGATGCTTGGTTACAAAACCTTATGGTGCAAATACACAGCAACTTCTTGAAAGAAGATGAACTAGGTCAAGAACTTCGTCTTTGATCACAATTTGCTTGAACAAGGATTGCTTAATGCTTTAGCAACTTGTTTCTATGTTGACAGCTCTTAAAACACTCCTTAAATATGTTTAGGGTTAGAAGAAAAGAAGGCCCAAAAACATATTCACAGATCCCAAGAAAATCATAACAGAAAATCTGACTTTTTAATTCTCGACAGATAGCAGGTGTCGAGGTAGCTATCGAGCAGGTGTCGAGCTTTAAAAACTGTGCACTTCAGCTTGCTTTTTTTTGGACAGACTTGATGACTTCAATAATTGATCTTGAAACCTTGTTTCTTGAAGTATTAAAAACACCTAGAACTACCCAATTACAAGTAGAGTGCATTTTGTCAAAGGATTAGCCAATATACATAAATAGTATGACATATGTTCTTAACATGTGAACCACATATGTCCTAACAATCTCCCCCTTTGGCAATCCGTGACAAAACCACAACAAACAAATGAACATATGAGAGAAGTCATAAATCACTCAACTCATATTCACTTGTTGAATACAATAAAATCTATCCTAACACAAACTCTTGAAAAACTTTGCAAGAAGAGAGTTTATGGCAAGTAGACTTTGACAACCTGTATTTCTGAAACACTTTTAAACAAAACTCATCAAGGCATCTTGTGTGAAACAGAAAATAATTAGATTGCATACAAGTATAAAGAACATGTGTCTAAAGATAGAAAAGAAACAACACATAAAGAGATAGGTGAAAGAAAAACATACATCCACATATATAGAAAGATAAGTACAATGTATGTAAAACTGGTCACAAGACCCCATATACAAGATCAATGTATCTAACAAGAATACAAAAGAAAAGATACATCAAGTCCTCACTACATCCTCCAAAAATATGAACACTCCCCCTATCAAAAAATGTCCTATACTAACTCTCCCCCTAAGATGACTACTCTCATAGTCCAAAACTACTCCCCCTTTTTGTCACGAATGACAAAGGGTAGAGTGTCATGTAGACATCTCATCAGTAGAGCTAGCATCTCCATCATCATCATCCGAAGCATCATCAAAATCTGAAGCGACTAGAGGAGGTGGTGGAGGAGAAACCTCAAAAGCAAAACCACCCATGGTCGCCTGCCGTTGTGCAATACGACCAACACGAACGTTCACTTGATACAACTCAGTAGTGAGTGTATCGAGGCGAGTATCCATGCGCTGCAGCTGCGCCATAATATCTCCAAGAGATACATCGCCTGAAGAAGAAGGAGGAGCCGATGTAGATGGAGTAGATCTGGATGGAGCCGAACGCGAGGGAGGAGTGGAATCCGGCTGTCACGACCTAAACTGTGCCTCACTACATTTTACGGTAGCGGCATCTATGGTCGGACACAGGGAAAGGGATGGAAAAATGGCGTAGAATTCTCGTGATAGCAGAAGGAAAGATGAGCCTATCATGGGACGCCGAATCTAAATGAACATCTATGATAGAGAAAATGAAGTGTGAAGGAAAATCTATTGTAAGATGCTCAAGTAAAGATAACAAAAATCGAGCACGAGGCTCTGTGATAGAGTTATAGTGAGAGAGAGGATGGAGTACAAAAGTCATCACCATGTTAAGGAATCTAGGACCTTTAGCAAAAGGTCTACATGATGTATACTGATGCTCACCCCAGTCAGAAGGGCGCTCACAAAAAGCAGAAATGAGCTCATCCTTGGACACAGTCCTCAGCCGCTCACAAGTAGAATAGTCAGGAAACTCTATCCTAAGAACTCTAAGCACATCCGCAACTAGCTGCGGTGTGACAGCAATGCGCGTACCTCGAACGCGAGTATGAAAAAAAGGTACTGAATGATCAATCCCGTACATATTGAAGTAAAACTCTTGAATCAGTACGAGAGGATAGGTGACCGGGATGTCACACAGTGACTCCCATCCCCTACTGTGAATGACAGAAGGAAGGTCAGTGTCGGCGAAGTCCGCCAGAATGACTTGGCGTTCCGAATGAATACCTCGTCTAGAAAAGTTCTCAGTAAATGCCTTGTGGGCATCTCCATCACGGAACCGAAGGTTAAGAGGAGCAGAGTCAGAAGAAGAAGAAGCTCCAGAACGCAGAAGGTTCCGAGCTTGAGTGGATTTACGTTTGGGTGCCATAGACACTACTAACATAAAAGAATGAGAAAAAGATAAAGAGAGAGACAATCAGAAAAGTCCCAAACAGTTCAAATATGATAATATCTTGAACAAAAAGTACGTATGCATAGGAATGCATGGACATGTGACATGCAAACTTAAAAAAAAAACATCATGGGCTCAGCCCGATCCAAACCTAGTAGCATACATACAAGAAACACACATCTAAATGCATGGAAATATCATTTTGATGCATATGGAATGCAATGCATGAAATTTGAAACTCATTTTAGTGAAAATTCATCCAAAAATTTCAAGAAAAACTCAACAATTTTGAAAAACCCCAAAATTTTCAAAAACTCCAAAACCTAAGATTCAAAATCATGAAATGCATGAAGAATGAAGGATAAAAAGATCATACCAAGTGATTTGAAGCAAGGAAGGGCCGAAAATCACGTTGGATGAAGGTTTTGAGTGAGAAAAATGGTTTGGGAGATGAAAAGCCTCGGACAGATCGAAGAGAGATCGAGGAAATGAGGATCGGATCGCGACAGGAGCTTATATAGACACCTCAGTAATTCTCGACAGCTGAGGTGTTGAGAGGTATCGAGGAAGCTGTCGAGGAAGGTATCGAGGAAATGGTCTTCGACAGCTGAAGGTGTCGAGATGGTATCGAGGTAAGAACAACTGAACCAAGAATAGACGCTCGATCGATTGACCAGGTATCGAGGAGGTATCAAGAAGACAGGAGATTTCTCGATCGATCCACATGGTGTCGAGATAGGTGTCGAGAAAGAACCATCAGACACAACAAGGGAATCTCGATCGATCCATCAAGTGTCTAGAATCTATCGAGGAGACAGAGGATTTATCGATCGATCCACCAGGTGTCGAGGATGTGTCGAGATTGCGATAAGAAAAAGGCTTAGAAGCTCGACAGATGATCAGGTGTCGAGGAGGTGTCGAGCCAGCTTATAAAAACAGTTTTTCGAGAAGTGAAAAACACAGACATGAATGCAATCAAGACAAACACCTCAACCATGATCCAATCAACATAAAATGTTCTCAAAAATCATCTCTCAATGAAAATTTAAGCACATGGATCTCCAAAAACTCACACACACACTAAACAAGTCTAACAAATTTTATATTTCAAAAATAAGTCATGACAGTTTAGTGACCATACAAAAGCACATGTAAAACCTTTGTGATGGCCACATCACATTGTACCTGCACATGTATCAAAAGTAGCAAAGAATATTGCGTGTTGTGTGTGAAAAACATCGCAAGATTGCATATGTGTATACATGTTATGACCATATGAGATATGAGAAAATAACTTTAACTCACACACAATCATAACTGTTTGATGGGGATTATCACCTTCGAGGTACATCCTATAACTCCCACATCTCCTAGAATACACGCTTGCAATCATTTTTTAAAGCATTTTTAAGCTTTTTGCTTTTTATTTCTTTGCATATTTTCTTTTTAAACATATCATACATGGGCTTATGAGAAAGAAAAGAAATACCCATTGATATTTGACATTTCAATTTTGCTATGCCTAAGCACACAAATGTCATTGACATCACACTTTTGCTATGCTGAAGCATACAGATGTCATTAATGATTGGCGGGCAACAGTGGTGAGATGGTTATTTATGCCTTTCTCTTAGGATTTTCTAGTCCTACCGTCAAAAAGAGTGATATGAGTGTTAAGTTTAAAGAAATAACCTAATCTTACTCATCACAAACAAGAGTCACAAAGCTCACTTGCTTAGTTGTGCATAAATATGCTCATCTAAGCTACAAGAGATACAAAGTTTAGAAAACTTTGTTTCATTGGCCATCCAAGGTACACAAGTACCAATGTACACAAAACACACACTGTTTTTGTATTTTTCAATTTTTTAATTTTTTTTATTTTATATCAAAAACAAAATAAACAAAACTGAAAATAAACACACAAAGACATGTTAACAAAGCAAAAACAATGCATAAAATTAGACTGACTCAATAAAAATGCAAAACAAACAAGCAATGCAACACACAAGAAAAACAAGAAGGGAGAAGAAAGTGATGAAATCACTTTGAGTCCTTTTTCTTCTACACTTTGGAAAAGCCTTTCCTTTGATTAAATCCTTGAACCGGCGGTGAGGGGGAAGAATTGAAACCGTTCAAGTTCGAAAGGAACATGATGGCTTTTAAAAGATCTCCAAGAGGAGCAAGAGAGGATTGAAGCTGATTTTGGCTTCCAGATGCTATCATACTGTTGCTCTGTTGGGTGGCTAGCCACTTGTAGCAATTAGGTCGAGTATGACCGGCAGCTCCACAATGATGACAGAGATGCTGCTTCTTTTGTTTAGGCTTTTGAGAGTTAGCCTTCTTAGCCCTAGGGTTTTTAGCATCTTTCTTATCTAACTTAGGGGGTGCTCCTAAGATGGATTTACCCTTGTCTATGTTCTCACTAGCTAATTCAGTTTTAATATCAATGTTCTAAATTTTAACAGTATTAGCATGAGGAACAAAAACAGTAGAACTAGTAGAAGCAGAATTAAAGAAAGAAAGACCATACCCTAAACCTGTTCGATCTGAAGCAGATTTCTGGTTGCTGAGCATCTCATCAAGTTTTGCACTTGAAGTCCTCTCCAGTTGAGCTCTGACTTGAAACAGCTCTACTTCAAGCTTCTTGGTCTTCTCAGTGCTCCAATAGTTTGATTCGCCTCATCAAACTTTGTGGACAACTCTTCTCGATCAAGTTCCACATCACTGAGCTTCTTGGTGGCCAGCCTATACAACTTCTCATGTTTCTCAGAGAGCTTGTAAAGCTTCTCATAGGCTGAATGGATATCATCTTTGTCATCCATCTTCTCACATTCAGTATCCACTAATTCTTCTTCATGTTCCACTTCTTCAACAATCCCTTCAGTAGGATTGACTGTGGCAGTGAAGGCATTTAAGATTCCGTCATCCTCACTGTCGGAATCATCTTCAGGCTCAGTGTCACTCAAGGTTGCAACAAGAGCCTTGCTCTTCCCAATGCTCTTCAGATATGTAGGACACTCATTCTTCATGTGTCCAAACCCATGACACCCAAAACACTTGGGTCCTGCCGGAATAGTGTACTGACCGCCTTCCTTAGCATCCTTCCTTCCTTTGTCTTGACTCTTGAACTGTGAAGAACTGGATTGCCTGCGGTCCTTGTCGAAGCTCCTCCCATTGGCATTCTTCATAAACTTCTTGAACTGCCTCGTAATGTAGGACTTCATCTTGGAATCTTCATCATCGGAAGACTCATCTGTATCACTGCTCTTTGCCTTTAGGGCCATGCTCTTGCCCTTACTTGACTTGCCAATTCTTGATAAACCTAGCTCGTAGGTCTGCAAGTTCCCAACCAACTCAGTCAAAGGAATTTTGTCAATGTCCTTTGATTCTTCTATTGCCGTAATCTTGGCATGAAATCTCTCAGGTAAAGATCTGAGCACCTTCCTTACAACCTTGGGTTCAAGGATGGTTTCCCCAAGATTGAAGGCTGAGTTCACTATGTCCTTAAGTTTGGCATAGAACTCATCAAAAGACTCATCCTTCTCCATCTTAATTTCTTCAAAGCTAGTAGTGAGCCTCTGTAGCTTTGAATCTTTGACAGCCTTTGTTCCTTCATAGGTTGTCTGAAGGATGTTCCACACCTCCTTAGCAGTTTCTGTTGAGGATATCTTCTTGGACTCCTCATTGGTGACTACGCTAAATAAGGCATTCAACGCTCTGTTGTTGAAGTTTGCCGCCTTGATCTTGGCTTCATCCCAATCGGCCGGCGCTTCTTTTGGCTTGATCCAGCCAATCTCAACAGCTTGCCACACCTTCTCGTCTAAGGACTGCAAAAAAGCTCTCATGCGTACTTTCCAGTAGGCATAGTTAGTCCCATCAAATAAAGGAGGTATTATGGGAGATTGTCCTCTATCCATGACAAACAGGGGTCAATGGATCAATCACAGCAAAGATTAAACCTAATCAGAGTGTGCCTGCTCTGATACCACTTGATAGGCCACAAATTGAATGACCCCTTGTGATTTAAACTAATTAATTAATTTAGCCAAGTTATTAATTAATCAATTTATCATGCAAATGCGTGGCAGCACAAACAAATCACCAAAACTAAATATGCAGCGGAAAAATAAATAACTCGGTGATTTGTTCACGAATGGGGAAAACCCTAACGGCAAAAACCCCACCGGGTGATTTTCAGGTCACCACTCCCGAAACTCCACTATTATCAAATCAAGCGGTTACAAGTAAAGGAATCCCAAGTACCTTACCAACCTACAGTTGAACCCTTACCCCAATACCCAATTGGACTTGATCTGTAGCGGCAATTTCCCCTTTTGATGCACGGCTCCCAAGTACGTGACTAACCAGATGCGCGGATCCCAGTACGCGACTTCAAACACCAACTTTAGAAAGAGAGGTTGGCTGCAAAGTTCTTCAGTTCATCCTTTATGATGAATAACACGAAGATGCTTGGTTACAAAACCCTATGGTGCAAATACACAGCAACTTCTTGAAAGAAGATGAACTAGGTCAAGAACTTCGTCTTTGATCACAATTTGCTTGAACAAGGATTGCTCAATGCTTTAGCAACTTGTGTCTATGTTGACGGCTCTTAAAACACTCCTTAAATATGTTTAGGGTTAGAAGAAAAGAAGGCCCAAAAACATATTCACGGATCCCAAGAAAATCAGAATAGAAAATCTGACTTTTTAATTCTCGACAGATAGCAGGTGTCGAGGTAGCTATCGAGCAGGTGTCGAGCTTTAAAAACTGTGCACTTCAGCTTGCTTTTTCTTGGACAGACTTGATGACTTCAATACTTGATCTTGAAACCTTGTTTCTTGAAGTATTAAAAACACCTAGAACTATCCAATTACAAGTAGAGTGCGTTTTGTCAAAAGATTAGCCAATATACATAAATAGTATGACATATGTTCTTAACATGTGAACCACATATGTCCTAACAATCACCTCTGCTCGATCTCGCGATCTAGCCTTCGATCTCGCGATCTCACCTTCGATCTCGCGATCTCACCTTCGATCTCCCACGGGCAAACCCAGAAGCCGTCGAACCCAGAACCTAGCGCTCTTCGCACCGCGCCGCGCCGTCAATCGTTGATCGTCGTCGACCCAGACCCATTGCTTCCTCTTCCTCGATCTCTCATTTTTTTTTTTTTTTAAAGTTTGATTGTTGTTGTTGTTGTTGTTTTTTTTTTTTTTTTTTTTTTGATGAACTGATTGTTGTTGTTGTTGTTGTTGTTGTGGTTGTTGTGTTGTTGTTGCCGGAATTTGCTGTTGTTGTTGTTGTTGTTGTTGTTGTTGTGTTGTTGTTGCCGGAATTTGCTGCCGGAATTAGTTGTTGAATTGGCTGTGGTGTTGAAATTTTTTGTAATAAAATTTGTTTGGATGCTGAGAAAATGTGAAAAAATTGTAGGAAAATAGCATTTTCTTAATAGAACCAAACACATGAAAATATTTTCCACAACAATTTTCATAATACAACCAAACACTTGAAAATATTTTCCTTTTCCGGAAAATAAGTATTTTCCGAAAAATATTTTACGGGAACCAAACGGACCCTTAGTGAGATGCACACCAAAATTTATTTATTTTTAAGTCTTCCTATAGTATTTATTGTTTCAGTTTGAGACCAATATAATTTAATTTTACTTTTTATGCAAAACTTGAGACCAACATACTTTTAGACAAAGTCTTCCCACGCATCATACGGGTTTCTGCCTAGTGTGGTTAATTGTGGCAAAAGTTGTAGTATTAAAATTTTTACTTTGTAGCATCTTTCTATTGCAGTCTCTCTCTTAGGGATAACTGGCATTGAAGTCTCTATCTGTTTCTAAGCGAACCGATGAAATACATGGAAAATCAAGTCTTGATGGTCTACCAAGTTATTAGCAAGGTTTTCAAAACCGGACCAGACCGAGAGGTTGGACCGTAAAAAAGGGGAACCGGGATGAAAACCAGTTTTTTAAGCATAAAGAACCGGATTTTTTGTTAATTTCGTGAACCCCTAAAACCGGGGTTGGACCGCACGAACCAGTGGCAAGAACCATGTGGTCCAACCCCTTAGCAAATTTTTTTTTTTTAATTTTTATAAAAACAACTTAACACAATTTTATTTTACTTAATTAAATTATCCATCTCTTACAAGGAATTAAAAAAAATTATAATTAAAATCCTTCAAAGATATTCAACTTTATTTCAAAAATTAATCATAAATTTTAATGTTTTTATGGTTATTATTTTATTTTATTAACTTTCTTATTTAATTATTAAATATGTGCTTGAAAATCATTAAATTTCCCTCACATATATAGATATATTAGTCAATTTTGCTAGTTTTAAAAATTTAATATCTATATTTAGGCTTTAATTAATTGTTAAATTAATTATGATGTCATCACGGTTCGACCCCCGTTTTTACGGTTCAATGAATGATTCGGGTCTGAAAACTATAACGACAAAAATCATTTAAGAAGCCAGTTGCCTTACAGCTATGAAAGAAAATTTTACACCCTGTCTCACTTATATTTGAGCCCACCACAACAATAAAGGGAAGGTTTGAAAATGTTGTGAACTATATCCCGTGCTTATAGACTTATTAGTTATTACTAAACAAAAGGACAATAATCAAAGTCCATGTGTTGCACCTTTGGGTGCAATGTTATATCGAGTGAATAGGAAGATAGAAAGATTTTAACATGATTATTTGAATGATGTGGAAGCCATCGACATTTTTAAAAGCCTTAGCTAAAATTTGGCATTTTTAGCCTTAGCTAAAATTTGGCATTTGAGCATTTGCATCGGTCGTTGTAAAATATGTTGTCTATTTTAGCATAAAAAACTTTTTTTTTTTTTTTTATTTTTATTATACACAACCACTTTTACAAAACACCTACATTAAATTATTTATTATACACTCTATTTGATTTAAATAATATATATATATATATATATATATATATTTTTTTTTTTACTTTATACTTTAGGACCATTCTCTTCACGTGCATGCAGCATGCTCATCTTTTCCTCAAAAAAGTAAGAAGTTCTCTCTCATCTCTCACCTCTCACCTCTCTTCTCTCTTCACCATCACAAAGCCAAACCTCCATGGCCATGGCCGGACCTCACATAACCACCACAAAGGCAGAAACTCACATAAACTAAACCCCTTCTCTTTCTAGTTCTCTAAACACGAATCCCACTTAGCCTAGATCACCATGGCCAAGCACCATTGGTTCAGCCAATTAACCACCACAAACAATAGGCTTTTAACTTTGGGTTCTCTCTTGGGCGTGGGAACTTGGTGAATCTTTTTTCCTCGACTAAACACAATGAGACATCCAAAATATTGGTTTCTTAATTATTTTGGCTAATACGATAAAAATGTGGGCAATTAGATTAACTTTCTGGCAAGAGAAAATTTTAATTTAAAAAAATAGAATACCGAGAGTGCAGCATCTCTTCCGTACGTACCTGCTAAAGAAAGTGCCCAATTATCATCAAATGGGACTTGCTACACAGCGTAACCAAGTAGCTTCTTCTCTCTGGCAAAAGAAACCTTCATTCTGACAGCCTTAGCATCATCAAAGCCAATCCAAGTTGATCCGACTGTGCAGTAATTTACTACATATGTAGCATCATACATTATAGCAGCCCCATTGCTCTGAGCATAACTCTTGATTTGATAATACCTCATGGCTCCATCATCTTTAATTGCAATGGCAGCAGGACCTGTTGCTGGAGCACCTATTCCGTTGACATTGCGGTTCTTTAGCGTCCACGCTTAGCCATAGAAAGGCAATGCCAAAACCAACTTGCTGGCAGACAAGCCTCTACCAATCCATGCACCAATACCGTAATCCGTGTTAAACTAACTCGATGGGTCATATAGGGCTGCATGAGCACCGGTAAAGTTTGACCGCAGGGGAGCATGTTAGCCATAAGCATTAACATGGACCCAGTTCAAGTTAGTCCTAATTGAGTCCACAGGGAAATAAACTGTATCTGAATTTGGTGAGTATGGAACAGCAGCAGTCAAAATCAATTCTTTCTGGCTTGAGTTTTTTGCCTCAAAATTCACAGCGGCACGCCAATCTTGAAATAGCAATCCCATATTGGTCATGTCGGAGATTGTGTTCGCCGAAACCCAATTAAAATCTAGACCTTGAAAGCCATAATGCCTGGCTATCTTTATTGAAGAGTCAATGAAAGATTTTCTGTAAGAAGCCGTGCTAACCATTGATGAAAGGGTGGCATAGTTTGCGTTTTCACCTGCAATGGAAAGAAGAGTGGTGACTAATGGGTTCTTTTGTCTAGCAGTGTTTGTGAAGGTGGAGAAGTATTGCTCATCACTGGACGATACAGAGAGCTCGTAGGAGGAAGAGTTTACATCAGCGAAAGCGCAAATAAGGTGAGTAAAGAGGGTTGAGTTTATGTCTGAAATGGGAGACCCAATGCCAGAGAACCAGTAACCTGATTTGATCCAAGTTTGGGCTCTTGAAGGCTTCAATTCTGAATAGAGAAGGATATGGAAAAGAAAAATGATAATTTTGGACATCATGTATATGTGGGTACTTGATTCGCAGGAGCAAAAATATAAGGTGCATATAGAAAAGTCATCAAATTAATTAACAGTATCTGATATTTATATGTAGCCACACAAGCGTCCACATATTTGTGCAAGGAGAGGAGAGGATTTTGTGAACTTCAAGTACCTTTGACAGGTGAGATTTAAGAGGGAGAGGCCAGAGGAGGAAGACCTTTGACCTAGGTTGCACGGACACGCCATTTTTGGCGTCGTGTCCGTGTCCGACACGAGTCGGACACCGGAACGGCCACAACGCGCCAGATTCCGGTGTCCGGCGGTGTCCCTTTTTTTTTTTTTTTTTTTTTTTTTCTTTTTCCGCTTGTCTGACACGGCTCCGACACGGCGCCGACGCGGCTTCGACACGGCTCCTACGCGTGCGACACACCAGCAGTGAAAAAAAAAAAAAAAAAAAAAAAACCAAAAAAATCACAGATTTTGACGGTGTACTTACCAATACCGTTGATTTTGTGATAACCCTAACACAATAAAGCCAGTTAGAGTCTCTTTTGCTGAAATTTGAAAGTAAAACCACATCTTCTCAACCCAGTGAACTCAACCCGCCCTCCCTCTGTCACTGCCGCTGCCTCTGTACTTCGCCGGAGTTAGATTGGCCCGATCGGCGAGCTCCGACGACGACGCCGTGCCCTCTGTCCTCCGTCCCTTCCGATCTCTCTCTCTCTCTCTCGGCGTGGACTGGACAACAGGTCCGATTCACTGCTGCATTGGCCGTAGCCCATGTGCCCTCTGTTCTTTATTTTATTTTATTTTTTTTATATAAGTTATAACTTATAAGTTATAAAATTTTTTTTTTTTTTTTTGTATCCTGCTATAGTTTTATTTATTTATTAAAGTTAAATATTGTACTCTAAACATTTTATGTGTA
The DNA here is from genome assembly GCA_023736055.1 of Quercus glauca. Taxonomy (NCBI): domain Eukaryota; kingdom Viridiplantae; phylum Streptophyta; class Magnoliopsida; order Fagales; family Fagaceae; genus Quercus; species Quercus glauca. The sequence goes on along the minus strand of CM043316.1, from coordinate 12,422,312 downwards.
TTATTGTACTACTTTGGGTGTTAGTTTATTTATTTGTAGTTCTTACATAATTTAAATTCTAGATATAAACGTATTTTATGTGTAAAAATATTAAAAAATATGCCTAAATATAAAATTTAATTAATTATTTAACCGCCGGTAACCGCCATGTCCCCGTCGTGTCGTGTCCTTATTTTTCAAAAATTGCCGTATCCCCGTGTCCGTGTCCGTGTCCGTGTCCGTGTCCGTGCAACATAGCCTTTGACTGCATCCTGCATATGACAAAAGGCCAAAGGTGTAAGTATAAACACGACTTTTTCCCATGCTGTAATTATTCAATTATCAATAAAAGAGCATGAGTCTTGATAACAAGGAGAGTAATGCTATATCAACACGAGATACACGTGAGACCCACCATGAGCCATTGACTCCATTTTCTTTGTGAGAGTTGCTCCGTAACTATGTAAGAATTGACCGCTATACCATTTTGGACCACTTAGCAAGTCACCTAAGGTTATTGTATCGTCATCACCTTGCAATTACTTATGCAAAAAGATGATATAAAGCTATCTTTTCTACTGCCCCACACCGCGTATCTTTTCATCCTCATCACATGCAGCCTGTTTTCTGGAGAAACGTAGTATTGTCTTGTTTTGAATTTTCTTTTCAAAGTCAACAAACATGGTGTGAAAAGGCTATAGAATATTGATCGGCAGGACCCAAACTTTGTGTGGGGGAATCTACCAAGAAATTGCATTCGGTGGCTTGGGAAAAAAATTACTAGACTTAAAAAGTAGAAAAGATGTTACGTTTATAATATTTATAAAATATTTTTACAATAAATTTTATGTGATAATTTATTACTGATTCTAATTTTAATACGTCATTAAAATTATTTTTTTTTACCTATCAGTAACAACTTGTTTCTTAAAATTTGTTGTGAAAATGTTATAAATATAAAATTTCTAAAAAAAATGAAGGGGTTTGGGATTGCAAACAGCTAAGGGAAGAAATTTATCTATTTTAGTAAAACACTAAAACTTAATTGGAGATTTTAAGAAGAAAAAAAAAAAAAAAAAGTCACGGGCTCGAGTCCTTAGGAAGAGATATTGCACTTAGCAAAAATTAAATTCTGCAAATAACAACCAACTTCCTTGCTCTTAAGTGTGTAAAGTTGTGAATTTCAATTAGCTCAACTAGTAAAATTTTTAATAGGTAAATAAAAGATTTGGAGTTCAATTCTTCCCCATCTACACCAAAAACTAATTAGTGTTTTGGTCTGATAATAGAGTTATTATCTGGAATAGACGCTACAAGTCGAAACACTTTCGGGGAGAAAAAAGAAACTGTGGAAAGCTACGAAGAAGGGGCAGATATTTTTGAGAAGGGAGTAAAATGGGTTTTGGGGTGTGATAGCCACCTCCAGTTTTGAGTTGACAGCGAGGCAAATTACAGGCCGTTGCATATTCTGAAATGAAGGTTGAGTACGATGGGCGTAAGAAATAGACTGAGGTGAAGGTTGAGTTTGCGAGGGACCAAGGCCTTGGTAGGCATTTATTTTGGGCCCTTGCGTATGACAAGAACTGGACCCTTCCTAAATTAGGTTCCTCGACTATTTCTTTTAAACGACAACAATATAAGTTGTGTGATTATTAATTGGCACATGAGTTTATACAAAAGGTGAAAGAATAAACTACTCCTTTCATAGGAAATTATAATTTTCCAAAATTTTTCAAACAAACAACTAAATTTTTAAAATTTCTTGAAAATTAATAATCAACCTCTCGAATTCCTACAAATAACACACGTTTAAGTTTCTGTGTTGTATGAAACATGTTAAGTTGCTATGTTCAACAAGTGAATATTTGTTAATTTAATAAGCTGTGAAAAATGTTAGGTCTGTAACATTAATCTTGTTAATTATATGTCTCACTTAAATCATTGGGCTAAAATGCTACTTAAATGAGTCATATAATGAGCTGCAATTGTGACTATGCAATGGGATTGCAATGAGCTGTAATATCAATTGTAATTATATGAAAGTTTTAATTATCATGATAATCTCCTTGAAAGAATGAGAATTTTTTTTTTTTTTTTTGAGAGAAGAGAATAAGAAATTTAAATAAGAAATTTGTAAATTAAAATGTTAGTTGTACCAAAATAAATTAGAAAAATATAATACATAATAACAATAGTTAGAAGAATATGAACCACTTCAATAAATAATTATATCAATAAATAAAAAATACCCAAAATTTTAAAATTATATATTTTTAAAAATATAGAGATAGAAATTACTTTTACAAATTTTTTATGTGGGCGGACAAAAACTGGCCCCGTGGACCTCCACGGCTTACAACTAAAAAGTCTCACACAATCTATTTGTAATTAAATAACTAGGAATAAACACTCCACAATGGGAAGTTCAAACAATTGATTTCATCGATTACAAATATTACAAGTAAAATTGAAATGTTCCCCTCCCAAAAATTCCCTTGTCCTCGTGGTGTTGAACACTCTCTCACTTATTAGATTGATCACCCTTTTTTCCTCTCTCTCTTTTTCCAGAAAGAAAGAAGATCCATCCCTTCTCTTTCTCCCTCCTTATTTATAGGTATACTCCTTGTTCCTATCCCTACAGCTGTCTTGTTGCCAGCTCAACTCTCAGAGATATTTTTCTTACTTTATTAGTTTCCACCCCTTCCTTATCCTTGAATTTTGTCTTCTAGGAGATATTTTTACTGTTCAGGCTGTATCATATGTATTTAATGCGGCAGAGGTTAGGTAAGGGCTCCCTCATTAATGCGGAGGTAAAAATCTTCAACCTTCTTGCATGTTCTGGAGGTTTCCCCTAGTCTTGGGCACCACCTGAGAGCTTCATGTGGATCATCCGTACACTCTGCTTCAAGTAAGGCCAATCCCTCACCTTTTCCACAGTAACTATTTTCCCGTAGTGTTTTCCTCTGTTGGGTACGGGGGATGGTTCAGCTTCCTTTTTCATATAGCCCATTACCCTCTTGGACTTCCTTCAAGCATACAGGCCAGGCCAAGTTTGTTCCCGTGGCCCAGTCTGTTATTGGGCTCAAGGCCTGGATGGGGATTCTTCTACTCCCCATAGTTTAATTTTTAGTGAGCACAATTTATTTACAATAAAATTTAGATAATAAATTATATATTATACCACATCTTATGATAATTATATATTTTCATGCATCACGTGAGTTTGCAACTAGTTATTATAAGAATCCAACCAAGTCTTCCATTATAAAATTGTATGACACTGAACAACTTCATTATTATTATTTTTTTTTATAGTTAAGACTTGGTCAGATAATTAGAATGTGATGCCAAATGAAGATAGTGATTTTTTTCACACTTATTTTTTAATGGAATGGAGAGAAAAGTATTCTAATTAAACAATCAAAATTTGATATTATAACGTACCTATATTACTAATCGATAGCAAGACATGCATATTTTCATATATTCATCCGTTTTACTCAACCATGCAGATATTGTAATTAGGGTTGTAAGTGAATTGAGCTCTCAACAACTGAAATAACATGTCCAACATGCAAACTATTGGGCCACGCACATCTTGATCTTTTAAAACAATTAATAAACTATTCTTTGGGTTTCTTTGTTACTTAGGAAGGTGGTCTCCATCTCCCTTCGACTGTAGAATTTGTTGTCCCTTCTTGTAAGGCTTCTCTTCCCCTCTCACGACAGTGTTGCATGTAGGGCTTGTGGTTACTTTTCTTTGGGCATGGATGACCTCACAAAACACTAGAATTGTCTCTCTTTGTTTGAACGAGGGGGAGATGATATCTGTATCAATAATGATTGCTGCTCAAAGGAGTATATCATTGCAGCAAGATTCTTAACCTGACATGCACTCAATATGGACGCAGTGGCAAGGACCTTCAAACCACTTTGGAGGGCTGAAAACGGGTTCACAGTCAGTAATGAGGGCGAGCATAGGGTCTTATTCGTTTTTGAAAATGAAGCGGATGTAGATCGCATACTATCTAATGAGCCTTGGAGCTTTGATAAATCATTGGTGATTTTGCAAAAATATGACAGGCTTACTCCTCTTAATGATCTACCATTGGACAAGACTTCCTTCTGGGTTCAGGTACACAACATTCCTATTGGTTTCAGAAACAAGTCTGTCGGGGAAGATATTTGTAGCTCAATAGGTTTTGTTGATCAGTCCACAACAGTTACGGGGTATGAATGTGGTAGCTATATCAGGGTCAGAGTAACACTTGATGTCTTTCAACCCTTATGCAGAGGCAGAATTATTAAGCTTGAGGGTGGCAAAAAGGTATGGGTAAATTTCAGATACGAGCGTTTACCTAATATATGCTATTGGTGTGGTTGTTTTGATCATGGTGACAGGGATTGCAATTTATGGATACAAAGCAAAGGCACTCTAAAAGCTGAATCACAACAGTTCGGGTCTTGGATCAGAGCAAGTCAGATGGGGGCAACAAAAAAATCCGTGGTTCGAGTTTCAGGTTTCTATGAAGATAGACCAGAAAATATTTTCACGCAGCAGTGGAAGGAGGGGTGGAAACCTCTCAGGGAAGGTGGCACCCTATAAGGAAAATTCAAATATGGAAGCTGATTCCATGATTCTCGAAAATCATAAAGATCAAGAGTCCACGGCTCCACAAGGCAAATCAGCTCCTTTCTTTCAGGATCACGAAAATAAAGGAGAATATTTCTCTCAGCAATTAAAGGAGATTGACAAAGATTTGGGGATTTATGAGGATCCCTTAAATGCAGCAGCTACTGAAAAAAAATTTCCAATAAGGAAGCCTCACCACTCTTTGACTTAGAGAATTTAAAGAATTCTTTGGAGGTAAACCCGGGTCTACCACTTCAGCATTTTTGTAGTTCTCAGTCCCACAAGGAAAGTAACACTCATCTCCACGACATCACCAATTCCTCTCCTCATCACGTGGTCTCTAAAACTCCACCCCAAGTCAAGTGGAAAAGACTCCAACATGTCCCAGAAGTCTTCACAGGCACCAGGACTAATTAGGCTGGATCAAAATGCCCAATCTGTTTGGTTACTGATCAATGTGAGTCACCAAGAAAGAAATTATAGGTCTCTCACGATGACAAAGAAAATACCCCGATGTTGGTAGAGACTGGTTCCTAGCCCCGCCAGGCCCAATGAGTTGCTTAGTCTGGAACTACAGGGGGCTTGGGAACCACCTGAGAGTTCAAGAGATTGTTAAAGTTGTACAAGCAAAAGCACCCTCTGTTGTGTTCTTAGCCGAAACACTGGCAGATGAAGCAAGGTTAGATTACGTGAAGGACCGTATTCAGTTTATAAAAAATTCTTTGTTCAAAGAGTGAATAATGGTGGGGGACTAGTGCTTTACTGGAAAAACAGCATGTAGATTGATATTGAGTCCTCATCCTTGAATCATATAGATGCCACAGTTAATAAGAACTCGGGTGAACCTTGGCGCTTCGCTGGGTTTTATGGTGAACCCAAAACTCACAAGAGACAAGAATCTTGGGATTTACTACAAAGTTTACACCGGCAGAACTCGCTTCCCTGGTTATGTGCCAGAGATTTTAATGAAATTATTAAACAATAAAAAAAATTGGGAGGAAGATTAAGGCCATACGCACAAATGCAGATTTTCCAGGATGCCCTGGATGAATGTGAACTTATGAATTTGGGGTAAAAAGGTTTCCCATACGCATGGAGCAAGCATCATAGGAATGGTGTCTCAATTTGGGAACGGCTTGACAGGGCAGTAGCTTCCTATGAATGGTTTTCAAAATTTCCTAGCTTGCGGGTGCACCATTTGATAGTACTACATTAGATCACAAAATTCTGTGGGTGGAGCTATCTAACCTGGATTTTCAAAAAAAAGAATAAGGTTTTTCGTTTTGAAGAAATGTAGTTGGCAGACAAGGGTTGCAGGGAAATTGTGGAAGGGATTTCGCAAGCCAATTATGATGTTGTCAAAGAGAGAAAGGTGCTTAGAAGGTTAGATACATGCAGCAGAAAGTTAACCCGTTGGAGTAAAGAGTGTTTTGGTAACATAAAGCACGAGCTAGAAAAAAAGAAAAAACAGTTAAGTCAGGCCGAGAGGAAGGCTGCACAAGGTGGTGGCTCGAATGTGCTTCTGCAATTGAGGAAGGAAATTAAATCTTTAATGGATAAGGAGGAAAGGATGTGGAGGCAGCGGCCACGTGCTTTGTATCTTAAGGAGGGAGATCGAAATACCCGGTTCTTTCAATGTCGAGCCACACAAAGGAAGCGTTGAAACTCCATTTCAAGTATCAAGAATCAAGATGATGAATGGCGCACACAAGCGGATCAGATTTCTGCCATTTTCATTAAGTATTATTAGCAGCTATTCACATCCTCAAACTCAAAAGCACTTGAGGCAGATCTTGATTCCATTCCCCACACCGTGACAGAGGATATGAATGCTTCCCTTTGCTGTGATTTTGAGGCTTGGGAGGTTGAAAGTGCCCTGAAACAGATGGCGCTAGGACCTGACGGAATGCCACCACTCTTCTATCACAATTTCTGGAGTTTGGTCGGTAGAATGTTACCACTTCCATTCTGCATTACTTGAATTCGGGTTCACTACCCACCCCCCAAACCACACCTTCATCACCTTAATCCCCAAAACAAAAAACCTGGAAAGAGTTACCGAGTTCAGACCCATTAGTCTTTGCAATGTACTTTATAAGATCTTTTCAAAAGTACATGCAAATAGATTGAAACAAGTGCTTCCGCATCTTATCTCTGAACACCAAAGTGCCTTCCTTAAAGGTCACCTCATTACTGACAACATCATCGTAGCTTTTGAAACCTTACACTACATGAAGAATCACAATTCGGGGAAGAAGGGTTTTATGGCTCTCAAATTAGACATGGGCAAGGCATATGACCGGGTTGAATGGTCTTTCTTGAGGGAAGTCATGAAAAAAATGGGCTTCAATAATAAATGGGTGGAGTTAGTTATGGAGTGTGTATCTACAGTGACCTATTCTCTTTTGATCAATGGTGAACCTATAGGAAACATCAGACCAAGCCGAGGTATCCGCCAAGAGGACCTATTGTCACCCTATCTCTTTTTGTTATGCTCGAAGGGCCTTCATAGAATGTTTAAAAAAGCAGCAAATAATGGTGACATTCAAGGTGTTTCTATTTGTCAAAATGGGCCTAAACTAACACACTTATTCTTTGTGATGATAGCCTTTTGTTTTACAGGGCCACTACTCAAGAGTGTCAAAAGGTGTTAGAAATACTTTCCTCATATGAACGAGTTTCGGGGCAAAAGTTGAATAGAGATAAGACATCTCTATTTTTCAGCAAGTCCACCTCAATTGAAATGCAAAACCAGATCATGAATGCACTTGGAGTTTCGGCCTTGAGACAATATGAGGAGTACCTTGGACTACCAACCATGGTGGGAAGAAACAAAAGAGCTAGCTTTGATCATTTGAAGCAAAGAGTGAGGAAGAAATTACAAGGGTAGGAAGGGAAGTTACTTTCTCAAGTCGGAAGAGAAATTCTTATCAAAGCGGTAATACAAGCAATTCCAACTTACACCATGAGTTGTTTCAAACTCCCAACCATGTTGTGCCATTACATTGAGTCTCTTGTTCACAAGTTTTGGTGGGGACAAAGGGGAGATTGGAGAAAAGTGCATTGGGTAAAATGGGATGACTTGTGCCAACATAAAGCTCAAGAAGGATTGGGATTCAAAGATCTTGTGATGTTTAATAAGGCTATGTTAGCGAAATTAGCTTCGCGATTGCTGCATGATGATAACTCACTCTTTTATAGAGTCTTCAAGGCTATATTTTTTCCAAATGGGACTATTCTTGAGGCTAAAGAAGCCCCATCTGCATCGTATGCTTGGAAAAGTATTTTGAAAAGTCGAGATGTCATAAACAAGAGAGCTTTATGGAGGGTGGGAGATGGGAAACAAATCAAAATTTGGACTGATAACTAGTTGCCGTCTAAGAATGCAGCAAGAATTACCACTCCAGTAATTTGGGGCCAAGAAAAGTCTAATGTTGAGGTGCTCATAAATTCAGTCACAAGGAGTTGGAGAGGTGAAGTTATCAATCATGTTTTTAATACGGCTGAAGCTGAGGTGATTAAGAGCATTCCCCTAAGCTCATCAAGCCAAGCTGACACACTAATATGGCCTTTCACCCCATTGGGCCAATATTCAGTGAAATCGGGTTATGGATTTTTGCAGGAGAATGCAGAAAATTCATGTGCACCAACCCAGGATTCTACCTTCTGAAAAAAGTTTGGAGCCTAGAAGTCCCTAACAAAGTTAAAAATTTTGTTTGGCATGCTTGTAAGGAGGCCTTGCCCACCAAGAGAAACTTGCACAAGAGAAAAATAACCCCTGATGGCCTATGCAATCTCTACAAGGCTGGGGATGAAGATTGCTCACATGCCTTGTTTTTCTGTTCTGATGTGCAGGTAATTTGGAGCTCGAAATGGCCATGGATATCGGGTATGCAGGGGAGTAGTGTGTGTTGGGAAATTTAGACCCCGATTGACAGAATTAACAAGTTTTAAATCTAAGTCGTTAATTAGATTTATTATGAATAAAACTTGTTAAAACAAACAAACATCAATATCATGTCAAAATAATGCAGCGGAAAAAATAAAAGAAAGAAGATATGATGATTCAGGAAAACCAATGAAACAAACTAGTTTCACAGTAAAAAATCTTAGGGGGAAACCTTCCCGAAAAGCAATCCACTATAGTAAAGAGAAGTTTCAGGTCTAGTACAAAACTTTTGTCCCTAGACTTTACAATTCCTGTAGATGAACTTACAGCAGAAACCTTCTACCGCTTCAAAACCTCTGAACTCTTCAATATATGAATGCCACCCTTTTGCACGGATCCCAGTACGTGACTAACCAATGATGCACGGCTCCCAGTACGTGACTAACACACCAATTTGAAGAAAATGTTGGCTGCAAAGTTCTTCACTTCATCAAGAATGAAGATCAAGAAACACTTGGTTACAAAACCCTAAGGCGCAAAAGACGCAGTAGCTTCTTTCAGAGAGAATAAGGCATCGGTCACCTTTTGCATATGTTCTCCTTGTATTCTCTTATGTGACGGCCTCTAAAATAAGCCTTATATATGTCTAGGGTTGTGAGAAAAGAAACCCTACACATACATGTCTGCATGGGCCGAAAATCAAATATGGAAATCTGAATTTTGTAATTCTCAGTAATTCTCGATCGATCGAGAGGTGTTGATGAGATGTCGAGCATAAAAGACGTTGACAGATGCAGCTGTTAAGGATCTGTCGAGGAACAATTCAACAGAATAAAAAATAAAAGAAGCTCGATCGATCCACCAGCTGTCGAGAAGCTATCGAGGGTCCATAAAGTTTGTCGATCGATCCACCTAGCTGTCGAGAAGCTATCGAGATTGCGATAAGAAGAAGTTGAAAAGCTCAATAGATAGCCAAGTGTCGAGCAGCTATCGAGCTTTAAAATTCAGCACTTTCTCACTTGATTCTTGGACAGACTTACATGGCTTTAACACTTGAACTTGAAATAAGGTTTCTTGAAGCATTAAACACATCCTAGATCTGCCCAAATACAAGTAAAGTGTGTTTTTTTAAAGGATTAGCCAATTACATAAAATAGTGACATATGTTCCTAACAAGTGAATCACATATATCCTAACAGTGTGAAGGAAATTTTCAGTCATGCTTTCTCGGAAAAAAAGGATGTAGCACTCCTGGCCTTCACGAGTTGGGCTGTGTGGAACCAAAGAAATCAACTACATTTCAAGGAGAGTGGATGCCCAATAGATCAAAATTTACCACTAGCAAAGGAAAGGAAAAGGGAGTTCCAAAGTTTTCATCGAGCAACTTTGAAGATGCAGCACCGAAAACACACTAGATGGAAGCCACCAAATAGGGATTTTTACAAGGTTAACTATGATGGAGCGGTTTTTGCAAAGCAAGGAAGAGCAAGGATAGGTGTCATCATCCAGAATTCAGATGGGGAAGTCATGGCATCAATGTCTCAGCAAGTTCAGCTCCCCACAACAGTTATGCAGGTTGAAGCAATTGCAGCGAGGAAAGCGGCAAAGTTCGCCCTTGAAATTGGTTTTAATAAAGTTGTCTTGGAAGGCGACTTGGAGATCGTTTACAAGGATCTCAAGAATAATGGTCCCTCACTAGTCTTAGATGGTCACTTGATACAGGATGTTAAAGCATTGTTTCCTTTGTTTTCTAGCATCTGTTTTAGCCATGTAGGTCGGACAGGAAATAAAGCCGCCCACTCACTAGCTAGAAGGGCAATTCTTTCACAAAATTTAAATGTCTGGATGGAAGATGTACCACCAGACATCCTTGATGTAGTTTAGGCCAATTTTAGCCCTCCTTGATTTTTAACACAAGTGCAATTTTCATTCTCAAAAAAAAAAAAAAAAAAGGGTTGTTAGTGAATTCAACTATTTATGAATAATTTAGGTTTGGTTCAGTCTTTAAAGCATCTCCAACAGTATCGGCAAACACAAAATTTTATCTATTTTAGAGAGTTAACAGCCTTTCTAAAACTCAAAAAGTTGTTTGCTAATGAATAATCACTCTCTTTGTCTAAAGTGCTATTATTCATTAGCAAAAGAATAAAATGGAATAAAAAATTAACACAATCGATTAGAATATTCAACTATTATTTCAAGGGATACAAATCCAACTCACCTCCTTTCTCTCTCAAACATCTCAAACTCAAGAGGGAGACATAGTCAAAACAAAAACAAACCACAATCTTTCTCATAAAACTAATCAAAGACAAACCACAATCTTGATAAATTTCAAGACTAAGATAGATTAGATGAATTTCAAATTATATAGAATTTTTAAAAGACTTGGACAAGAATAACGTATATTTAATAAATTTCAAATTATATTAAAAACTAACATAAAAAATAATGCAAGCATTAAAATTAATATTAAAAGATACAATAACTCACTATATCATTGCCACAAGTTGTCCATGAGGTGGGGGTTATCGCTACTTGAGAGAAGTAGAAGTTGAGGCCACTAGCACTTGTCTGTGATGAGTGTGTTGATTGAATAAGCAAAGAGGATGGGAGACCACTTAAATTATAGGAAACTTATAAACTATCGTGTTAATGAACATGATTAGTGTAACATTAACAACATAATAATTTAAAAAAATTTTTAAAAATTTGTTTTTTCATTTGAAAATTGGTACAACAATTTATGAATTTTATATAATAAAATTTGTAATAACTATAAAATCAATTAAGTAAAATAGAAAGTTAAAAAATTTATTTATTATAATATCAATGTGATTCTTCCGTAGTTGATATATCAATTTGTAAATTTTTTATAATAAAATTGAAAGTACGCATTTTTTTTTCCTTTCATTTTTCACTCAAATGATACGGATGTGCATTTTGTGAGATTTGAAAGAGTTTTGTCGACTGGTGCTCCAAGTTGGTGGAGAGTAGGTGAAATTGGTGCTCCAATCTATATATTACTAAAAGTTGAAGCGTAGCGTTTAATGCTGCTGCTCTCACATTGCGCCATATCAGTTGCCACGTCATTTTTTTTTTTCTTTTCTTTTTTAAAATATAATTTTCCTACAATTTTAAAATGATTTTTACAATTTTCAGCCCTATAAATGCAGCCCACTACTTATTTATTTACTTTCACTACTTATTTACACTTCTCCAACCTTTCTCTCTCCCTTACCATTTCATCTCCCCACTACTTATTCAATCTTTCTCCCTCCTTTACCTTTTCATCTCCCCACTACCCTCTACATTAATATCATTCTTTCTCTTTCCCATCATCTTCCTTTATTTTTGTCTCTTCTTATTCACTCTATATATTACTAAAAGCTGAAGCATAGCGTCCACATCATTCTTTTTTTTCATTTCTTTTTCAAAATATAATTTTCCTACAATTTTAAAATGATTTTTACAATTTTCTACCCTATAAATGCAGCCTACTACTTATTTATTTACTTTCACTACTTATTTACACTTCTCCAACCTTTCTTTCTCCCTTACCATTTCATCTCCTCACTACTTCTTCAATCTTTCTCCCTCCTTTACCTTTTCATCTCCCCACTACCCTCTACATTAATATCATTCTTCCTCTTTCCCTTCATCTTCCTTTATTTTTGTCTTTTCTTATTCACACATTCTTACTATAAATTTGTCACTATCTCTTCTATTCTATGCATAGTTTTCCCTCACAAAAAAAAGGTTCCCTCTCTCTCTCTCTCTCTCAAATTTTTGGTGGATTTTTTTATTTTTCTTGCATCTCTACTTTAGGCTGATAATTTTTTATATTCTTTAAAACTCTATTTTTGGTTAATGCGATTTAGTTTAGTTTTTTAAATTGTTGTTGTTGTTTTTTTTATTTATTTTTTATTCTCTTTGAATGTTAAATGTTATCCTATTGCGTTCTAAAGAATTAAATATAGCATATAAAAATATAATATTATTCTATTACATAGCATGATTTGGATAATTTGGTATTTATTTTGTTATATAGCATGATTTTTTATAGTGCTCAATTTAGATGTTAAACTATGAGACTTTACTAATTTTTGTTTATTTTCTAATCCTTTGTGGTGGACAAAGTACTTTTAATAGTTGTACTAGAAGTACTTTATAATGCCATTTATTTAAAGAAAAGCAAAGGTTAGCCAAACAAAAGAAAAGCAAAGGTTAGCCAAACAAAAATAATCGGATAGGTGACAAATTTTAACTTTTGCAATTTTATTTTAATTATTATTATTTTATAATAATGCATGTATAGAAATTTAATTCTTAGATTTTGCTAATAATTGTTTATTTGATAATATGTTTTGAGTGGCCGAAATTATAATTATTTAGTTTATGTTTTTTTGGTGTTTTGGATTGATCCTATATTACATTTATGATTGCTCTTATAATAAATAAAAATATAATTACGAAATACATTACTCATTATTAGATTAGTTTAAATTATAAAAAAAAATTAATAAAACCACCATAAAAATAATTATCACGCGCAACGCACAGGTTCGCGGCTAGTTATCCTAGAAATGTTGATGCTGTCTTCTTCACGTGCCATTTATTGCACATGTCATTGAGTGGTTCGGCTGCTTGGTGATCAGAAGAGAAAGTCTGTTTACAATTTTTGTTACGACCATGACATGTTGATTGTAAATGGTGTATGAAAAGTGTTATCATAAACAATAGTGTATGAAAAGATGGAATAGTAAGACGCAATAACTCACATTAGAGTTTTGCAAAAGATACTGGTCCTCCCAAAGAAATTTTACGAGGAAGGATTTGATCCAAGCAATTTGAGAGAGAGAGAGAGAGAGAGAGAGAGAGAGAGAGAGAGAGATTAGGTTTACATGGCATCAATTGGTGCCCACTTAGTTGCTGAATATGCTCGTCAGATTGAAGAATGGAAGTTTAGTAAAAGGAGACACCAATGTGGTTAGAGGGAGATTATACTTTCTTAAAAGATATGTATGGTATTACATTCTCTATTTAATGTACAATGTGTTTGTTTTCCTCTCAAAGATTTAGATTAGCAACACAAGCTCTCCAGTTTGTGACTTTGAGATCTCCACTCAAAGATTTAGATTAGTAACCATGGTTGACTAAATTCTCTATGACTTCATATAGATCTACACTATGGTAGTAGCAACACTATATTGATCTTTTTCTATGTGCTCTTGAACTCTCGTGGGTTGAATAGATGGAGGCTCAGGTCTACTTTGAAAGTCTCTAGAATAGTGAGATGGAGAGAAACTTGGTTATACAAACCCTAGCCACATATATGATGATTTCTCTCTCTCTGAAAAGCCTCTCTAGGAATAGTTTATGTTGTCCTTTAAATAGCACAACAAACAAATCATGAATCAGGCTTTAAACGAGCAAGTTATGGGCTTTTTCACGTTTTAGATTTTTGTTGATATCGCAATTTTGATCGATTGAAACAGGTGTCAACTAGTGTCAAAGTGATAGTTTCGATCAGTCAAGCCAGCTGTCAAAGTGACAAAACCAAAACCTTTGTTTTCTTGCTCTTAACCTTTGTCTTGGACAATAAAATACACCTTTAACACACTCAAAGCTCACCAAAAACAATATAAATGGATTACATTTTATCAGGGTTTGCCAACCTAAAAATATGGACTCTACAATTAATTTAATTATATATATCTAAATTAAATTAATTATTAATCCAATGGTTGAACTAATGAAACATTATACGGCTTTGGTGACTGTTCCATTTGGTTATGATAAGTATGCTTTAAAATTGTCATTTTCTTCATTTGAAATTGACCTTCAGTTCAATTTCTTTTCCTTGTTGTCAAAGTCAAAGACAAATAGGTTTTAAACCCCACTCCCCTCTCTTCTTTTTTTTTTTTTTTTTTTAGATGATGATGGTTTTCAGACTTGTACACAAAGTTGTGGAGTTTTCCAGCCTAGCTCCGCTTTGCAGGAAGAACATCTAAAATTAAGACGATGATGGCTTCACTCTCTAGTCTCTAGTGACAAATGTTGGGAAATTTAGACTCCAGTTGATAGAATTAACAAGTTTTAAATCCAAGTTGTTAATTAGATTTATTATCAATAAAACTTGTTAAAACAAACAAACATCAATATCATGTCAATAATGAATGTAGCGGAAAAATAAATAAGACAAGATATGATGACCTAGGAAAACTAATGAAACCAACCAGTTTCACAGTAAAAAAACCTGGGGGGAAACCTTCCCAAAAAGCAATCCACTATAGTAAAGAGAAGTTTCAGATCTAGTACAAAACCTTTGTCCCTAGACTCTACAATCCCCGTAAATGAACTCACAACAAAAACCTTCTACCACTTCAGAACCTCTGAACTCTTCAATATATGAACACAACCCTTTTGTTGCACGAATCCTAGTACGTGACTAACCAATTGCGTGGACCCTAGTACACTTCAATCACCAACTAAAAGAAGATGTTGGCTGCAAAGTTCTTCACTTCATCAAGAATGAAGATCAAGAAGCACTTGGTTACAAAACCCTAAGGCGTAAAAGATGCAGTAGTTTCTTTCAGAGAGAATAAGGCATCGGTCACCTTTTGCATATGTTCTCATTGTATTCTCTTATTCTCTTATGTGACGGCCTCTAAAATAAGCCTTATATAGGTCGAGGGTTGTGAGAAAATAAACCCTACACAAATACAAAAGCCTGGCCCAAAAATCAGATCTGAAAATCTGAATTCCCGTAACCTTGATAGATACCTCGATCAATCAGGAGGTGTCGAGCTTTAAACCTCGATAGATAGCAAGGTGTCGAGGAGGTGTCGAGAAGCTGTCGAGAAGACAGGAGCTACCTCGATCGATCTACTAGCTATCGAGAAGGTGTCGAGATTGCGATAAGAAAACACCTTAAGAGCTCGATAGATAGCTAGCTGTCGAGAAGGTGTCGAGATATCTGTCCACAGGTGTCGAGCTATCTGTCCAGCTTTAATGAACACCTTTTCTTCATTTATTTTTTAGTCCAATCTTCATAGCTTTAATACTAGACTTGAACAACATGTTCCTTGAAGTATTAAACACATCCTAGATCTACCCAAATACAAGTAAAGTGCGTTTTGTCAAAAGATTAGCCAACTACATAAAATATGTCTTTAACAATCTCCCCCTTTGGCAATCCGTGACAAAACCACAATAAAAAAAATGAACATATGAGAGAAGTCATAAATCGCTCAACTCATACTTACTTGTTACATACAATAAAATCTATCCTAACACAAACTCTTGAAAAACTTTGCAAGAAGAGAGTTTATAGCAAGTAGACTTTGACAACCTGTATTTATGAAACACTTTAAACAAAACTCATCAAGACATCTTAGTGTGAGACAGAAATAAAAAATTGCATACAAATAATAAGAAACATGTGCATAAAGAGAGAAAAGAAACAACACATGTAAAGATATGTGAAAGAAAAAAACATACATCAGCATATAAAAAAGATAAGCACAATGTATGTAAACATGGTCACAAGACCCAAGGTACAAGAAGAAGGAAGTAAACACTCCCCCTAACAAAATGAAACACATCTCCCCCTTACAAAGGAATGTATTTCTCCCCCTAAATTGTAGAATCTTAAAGAAAGACACCACAAAGTCTCCACAATTTCTCCCCCTTTTTGTCATGATTGACAAAGGGTACAAGAAGCTAGAAAGCTTCACCCGAGAAGTATAAAGATGATCAAGGATGATCAAGGGGGCACAAGAAATCCATATAAATGCATGAATGTAATGAAATAAGATGCTATGGATGACAATAGAAAGATGCAAAACACACACACTCACACTAAACAAGTCTAACCAATTTTATATTTCAAAAACAAGTCAAGACAGTTTAGTGAGCATACATTAGCATATGTAAACCTAGTGATGGCCAAATCACATTGTACCTGCACATGTAT
The DNA here is from genome assembly GCA_023736055.1 of Quercus glauca. NCBI lineage: Eukaryota > Viridiplantae > Streptophyta > Magnoliopsida > Fagales > Fagaceae > Quercus > Quercus glauca. The sequence continues at coordinate 12,405,833 of CM043316.1, read as the reverse complement.
CAAGAGTAGCAAAGAATATTGCGTGTCGTGTGTGAAAAACATCGTAAGATTGTATAAGTGTATATATGTTATGACGATTTGAGATATGAGAAAATCACTTTAACTCACACACAATCATAACTGTTTGATGGGGACTATCACCTTCGAGATACATCCTATAACTCCCACATCTCCTAGAATATACGCTTGCAACCATATTTAAAGCATTTTTGATCTTTTTGCTTTTTATTTTCTTTGCATATTTTCTTTTTATTTAGCATATCATGCATGGGCATATAAGAGATAGAAAAGAAATACATATTGATATTTGACATTCCAATTTTGCTATGCCAAAGCACACAAATGTCATAGACATCACACTTTTGCTATGCCGAAGCATACAGATGTCATTTATGATTGGCGGACAACAGTGGTGAGATGGTTATTTATGTCTTTCTCTTAGGATTTTCTAGTCCTACCCGTCAAAAAGAGTGATATGAGTGTTAAGTCTAAGAGATAACTTAATCTTACTCATCACAAATAAGAACCACAAAGCTCACTTACTTAGTTGTGCATAGAGATGCTCATCTAAGCTACAAAAGATACAAAGTTTAGAAAACTTTGTTTCAATGGCCATCCAAGGTACATAAGTACCAATGTACACAAAACATACACTGTTTTTGTATTTTTCTGATTTTTTCTTTTTATTTTTTATTTTGAAAACAAAACAAAATAAAAACTAAACAACCAAACAAAAACAGACAAACAACATGAAAGAAGGATGCATATGCATGAAGGCATGATAGAAAAATGCAGATGCATGAAAGCATGATTTCAAAAACAGATAAGAAATCAAGCAAGAAAGTCCTACTATAGATAGAAAGAATTAAAGCAGAGGACAAAAAGAAAAGACAATTAAGTCCTAGGCTCCTTTCTCACCCACACAGCACGAGTTTTTGGCCATGAAGATGAAAAGGCACGTGTCCTAGTATGTCTACTAAAGGACATAGAAGAATTAGAATTCTCCTGAAATTGAGTTAAAAAAACTCAAAGTTTTTAATAACTCTCCAAACAAAGGTGTAGATCATTGAGAAGAAACTTGTAACCGTTTGGACAATTGCTTCTGAGGATATAACTTAAAGCAATTGGGACGAATGTGTCCAGTAACACCACAATGGTGACAAACATGAGTAGTTTTAGAACTACTCGACTTCCAAGAAGGAGGTCTAACCTTAGAGGTTGACAGAGACCTCAACTTAGGACAATTTGGCCTAATATGACCAACAATATGACAATGATGACAAGTGGGGACAAATTCATATTTTTCATTCAACCTATGAGGAGTTTTAGACACAGGTTTAGAAACTTCAGCGTTAACATCAGAATTTTTACCTTTGTCTATCCTAGCAATATTAGCCTTCAACTCTTCATTATTCCTTTTAAATTGGGGAATATAAAAATCTTTTTCTTTTGAGTTAGGCTCAACAACAAGTTTAGCACTAATCAATTTTTCAATTTCAATTTTAGATTCAACTAGTTGCTCTTCCAAAACTTTAATTTTGTCTACCTGAGATGAAATTTGATTTTTAAAATTCTCATTCAAATTATTAGCTTCATCCAATTTTGCAATCAAATCATCTTTTTCAAGCTTGACCTTTTTAAATTTAGCTTTCAATTTTGTAGAACATTCAAGAGATTTCATACAAAAATTATAAAGCTTGCAATAGGCATCTTGAATATCATCATCATCATTCAACACAAGATCATGCAAATCAAAGCAATCAAGAGAATCCATGACAACGGGGGTCAAGGATCACACTCAAGAAATTAATCCAATCAGAGTGTACCCGCTCTGATACCACTTGTTGGAAAATTTAGACTCCAGTTGATAGAATTAACAAGTTTTAAATTCAAGTTGTTAATTAGATTTATTATCAATAAAACTTGTTAAAACAAACAAACATCAATATCATGTCAATAATGAATGCAGCGGAAAAATAAATAAGACAAAATATGATGACTCAGGAAAACCAATAAAACCAACCAGTTTCACAGTAAAAAATCTGGGGGAAAACCTTCCCAAAAAGCAATCCACTATAGTAAAGAGAAGTTTCAGATCTAGTACAAAACTTTTGTCCCTAGACTCTACAATCCCCATAGATAAACTCACAACAGAAACCTTCCACCGCTTCAGAACCTCTAAACTCTTCAATATATGAACGCCACCCTTTTATTGCACGAATCCCAGTACGTGACTAACCAATTGCGCGGATCCTAGTATGCAACTTCAATCACCAACTAAAAGAAAATGTTGGCTGCAAAGTTCTTCACTTCATCAAGAATGAAGATCAAGAAGCACTTGGTTACAAAACCCTAAAGCGCAAAAGACGCAGTAGCTTCTTTTAGAGAGAATAAGGCATCGGTCACCTTTTGCATATGTTCTCCTTGTATTCTCTTATTATCTTATGTGACGACCTCTAAAATAAGCCTTATATAGGTCTAGGGTTGTGAGAAAAGAAACCCTACACAAATACAAAAGCTTGGCCCAAAAATCAGATCTGAAAATCTGAATTCCCGTAACCTCGATAGATACCTCAATCGATCGGGAGGTGTCGAGTTTTAAACCTCGATAGATAGCTAGGTGTCGATGAGGTGTCGAGAAGCTGTCGAAGGGACAGGAGCTTTCTCGATCGATCCACCAGCTATCGAGAAGGTGTCGAAATTGCGATAAGAAAACACCTTAAGAGCTCGATAGATAGCCAGGTGTCGAGAAGCTGTCGAGATATCTTTCCACCGGTGTCGAGCTATCTGTCCAGCTTTAATGACCACCTTTTCTTCACTTGTTTCTTGGTCCAATCTTCATGGCTTTAATACTAGACTTGAACAACATATTTCTTGAAATATTAAACACATCATAGATCTACCCCAATACAAGTAAAGTGCATTTTGTCAAAGGATTAGCCAACTACATAAAATATGTCCTTAACGACAAAAAACTTGATTGGTAAGGTAAGATGACTTTTGCAGGCCCCAGCTTCAAAATCTGAAAGCTGGAAAATAATAATGGCTTATCACTTTCTCTATTGATGAAAATTTGAATATTCGTGTGAGCTTTGTGGTTTGAATATTCTTATAAGAATTCAACCAAATCCGCCATTGGAAAACTGTGCGTACACTGACCAGTGAACAACTACTTCTCTTTTCTTTTTCTTTTATTTTATGGCGGACTTGGTTGGATTGTTGGAATGTGTTGCCTGTGATTGTTTTCACATTTTATTTTTGAATGGAATGGAAAGAAAAGTCTTCTAACTAAACAATCAAATGTTGATATTATTTCTTGCCTAGATTACCCATCGGTAGTAAAGCTTGCATATTTTCACATATTCATCTATTTAACTCAACCATGCAATTATTGTAATTAGAGTTGTAAATTATCTAAACTGTTTTTGAATAATTCATGTTCAGTTCAGTGTTTGTATATATTTATTTAGCAAAAGAGTGAAACTCAAGTATAAAAATAAATTTATAAGTTTTACGTAAAGTTGCCAAAGTAACGCGCGCTTAATCTCTAGATTTGAAATCACTGCTTATATATCTATTAGTGGGCATAATTTACAAAAACATTCTATAATCTTAGGAAGAGGGGAAAGAGTTAAGATTTAAAAATTTAACCGATGTACGATATTGCATTGTTCTATTAACCCTAGATAACTTGTAAATATGATATTTGATTTAAATATATACATATATATATATATATATATAAAAGTTTGGTGAATCTATGTTTTATAAAGTCCTAAACATTTAATACATAGTTCGATTCGGTTTGTTTATAGTGGTACTTACTAGTTACAACAATTTTAAGTCTTTCTCCGTATTTTATTGCTCTTCTGCACTTTCTTCGTCTTCTCGAAGATTACTCATGACAATCAGAGATAAAATAAGATATGAGACAGAAATCAAATTGGGACATGATGAGAAACAAAGAGCCTGTAATTGAACAGTTGTTAAGTTACATTAAATTGAAAACGACAGCTCGTTGCCTTAATAATATAGAATGACTATTGTTAGTGTATCTGATTCCATGGTAGGATGGGTTAAGTTGAGCACCAAATACATTCCCCCATTAGTGAACTTTATATATATATATATATATATATATATATATGCTCCACAAAGGCCTTCATATTTAACGAGCAACCACTTGGGAGATTGTTGAATCATCAACTGAACAAATTTCTAGCTGCAATCTGGTGTTTTCTTTGTCACCTTCATCTCTTTTCTTTGAAAAAGCAGGCTTTTTGGGAATTGTCACAAATGTAGTTTCATTTTTTAGCATTGAGGAAACTTCCAACATTGATGGCCTATCAATTGCGTTTTCCCGGACACATAAAAGAGCTATTTGCATGCACCGAATTAGTTTACACGATGAAGATGAAGTTGTATCATCTAAAGTGGGATCCATAAATTCCATGCCTTTGTCTTCTCTCCATAGCTCATATGCCTGAAATATAGAACATTAACCATCATTCTGAAATGCATAAATCATACTCAGCAAGAGAATAAACTCAAGATTGTTATCCACATTTGTTCTAGCAATGATTGTTAATGTAACTTACATACTCTAGGAGGTTTAGATTCTCATCCAAGCCATAATAACAAGCAGTCTTCTTGCCACTTATGATTTGTAGAAGTAGAACTCCAAAACTATAAACATCAGACTTAGTGGAGTATACACCTTTTTGGACGTATTCAAGAGGAATATAACCACTGCATTATTGGATTATCGAACATGGTTAATTGCTTAACAAGAAATCATGGGTTATAAAGCTTTCTCAAGCAAAGTACTTACTATGTTCCAACAATCCGGCCCGTGTTTGCTTCGTGTTCAACTTTCCTAAAAATTCTAGCCATGCCAAAGTCTGAGATCTTGGGCTTCATCTCTTCATCCAATAAAATATTACTAGCTTTCAAGTCTCAGTGAATTATTGTCATTCTTGAGTATTCTTGTAGATATAGAAGCCCTTGAGTTATCCCTTCAATAATGTCAATGCGTTTTTTCCAATCTAGTAGGTATTGTTTGATAGGGTCTATGTCAAATTAAATTATGAACAATCAGTTATTCAATCATACTAGGGCTAATAGAGCACTAAGATGTGAAAATTTGTATTTAACATATCTCAAATACTGTAATTGGAAGCAGAAAAGATATCAGACCAAGAGGTAGAAGTCCAAGCTTTTGTTTGGCATGTACTCATAGATTAGCATTTGTTCATCCCTTTCAATGCAAAATCCCAAAACTTGCACAAGATTTACATGTTGTAGTTTTGCAGTAAACATAACCTCATTCTTGAACTCCTCAAATCCTTGGGTAGATGTTTTTGAAAGTTTTTTCACTGCTATTTCTTTTCCATTTGGTAACACACCCTGAAAAAAAAAAAGAAACCTATGATTGGTATCTTTCACCTAATAAGATACTTCAAGAAATTATCTACCCAAGCTGATAAAAGAGTAATTCAAGTTCACAACATTTTCACAACTTCAAACATAACCTATTAGGTCTACCCGTGACACTATTATTATACACAAATGACAACAACCATGTCAACAATTGTGAAAAATGTGATGTCCCTAAACCTATTGGGTGATAAAATATACTATGGGAATTGTTTTATAGAGAGATTCATGTTCAACCAATTGCTTAAGTGTAAAAGATGAAGCCCCCTGTAATAACTGTGGGGACAATGCCACAATGTAGCTAGTCTAACAACATTTTACCTTGAAAACGGGTCCATAACCTCCCTCTCCGAGTTTATTTTCAAATGAAAATTTATCTGTTGCTGCCTCAATGTCAGCTAAACTAAAGACTTGCAGATGAGGAACATTGCTATCTGAATCTCCAGCAGCTGCTATGTAATTAACTTTGGACTCCAATTTTTTAGCTGTAACCACCATTCGAATATTGAAAATATAAGAATAAAAGGTAGAGAAAATCCTAAAAATATTAATTCCTAAATCATGGGAATAATAAGTAATCCTTCAAACTATAGATGGGAACTGTTACACGTGTAGTAGAACAAAAGTTACCTTTAGATTTGAGCATTCTCATCCGTAAGTAACACACTAAAAGGCATAGTAGGAGAGCAAAGGTAGCAGTTGTAGTCAAAACGATCACTAATAATCGCCAATTGGGTCGTCTATTATTTTGTTCCTCTTGAGCTGACAATGCAATTCATTAACTTTAACTAGAGATGAATAAGTCTCAGAAGATCTTAAAACAATGTCATTCAAATTTTGTCAAATTTTACACAATGCCGGATAATTTAATCTTCTTATTTAATATCAATGTCATATTGGAAAGATGAATGGTTTTCATATAGTTTATAGGCTATAGAAGCAATGCCCTATAACTTCATCTTCTTATAAAAATCAGTGTCATAAGCATGCAATGGCCATAAATTTAATCTTCTTATAAATATCAATGTCATTTGTCATGCCAATTGACAACCGACTTTTGTGGTCTATTATGTGGCATCTTTCTATTGCGGTCTCTCTCTTGGGGATAACTTGCAATGAAGTCTTTATCTGTTTCTATGCCAATGGACGAAATGCATGAAAAATCAGGTCTTGACCTCCTACCAAGTTAGGAAAAAAATCATTTAAGAAGACGGTTGCTCTACAGCTACCGAAGAAATCTTTGCACCCTTTCTCACTTATTTGAGCCCACCACAACAATGAAGAGAAGGTGTGAAAATTTTGTGAAATCTTTGATGTTCATATACTTATTTTCAAACAAAAGGAAAATAGTCAAGCTCGTGTGGGCCTTTCGACAGTTCCCTGGGTTGGGTGCAATGTTATAACGAGTGGCTAGTAAGAGAGACAAATTTCCACATGATAAGCTTTCACTTGACCAAAATTCAATTATTTGCAACACACAAAAGAGAGAGAAGAAATATATGAATGATTGAACAGGGGAGGCCATCGACATCTTACAATTCTTAGCCAAAATTTGACATTAGCCACATCAATTTCACTGAAAACAGAATGCTGTCCTAGCCAATCTTTCTTCCTCGATTAAACACAATTTGGGACATCCAAAATATTAGTTTCTTAATTTCTTTTGGCTAATATGATCATAATTAAAGTCATGACGAAACAATCTGATTCTTTAAAAATGTGCTCAATTAGACCATCTTTCTGACAAGTGAAATTAAAATAATGAAATAGAATATATCAAGAGTGTAGCCTACCTGCTAAAGAAAGTACCCAATTGTTATCATATGGGACTGGCCACACAAAGTAACCAAGTAGCTTCTTCTCCCTGGCATAAGAAACCTTAATTCTGACAACTTCAACATCATCAAAACCAATCCAACTCGATCCGACTGTGCAGTAATTTACTACATATGTAGCATTATACATTATAGCAGCCCCGTATCTCTGAACATAATTCTTGATTTCCTTATAACTCATGGCTCCGCCATCAGCTGAAATGGCTGGACCCGTTGCTGGTGCACCTATTGCGTTGTCTTTGGGGTTCTTTAGCGTCCATGCATAACCATAGAAAGGCAATCCCAAAACCAACTTGCTAGCAGACAAGCCCTTACCAATTCAAGCACCAATACCGTAATCCGTGTTAACCTGACTCGAGGGGTCATATAAGGCTGCATGAGCACCTGTATATTCTGACCACTCGGGCATATAGTAGTCATAAGCCATAACATGCACCCAATTCAAGTTACTCCGAATTGAGTCCACAGGGAAAGAAACTGTATCTAAATCTGGCGAGTATTGAATAGCAGCAGTCAAAATCAATTCTTTCTTGCTAGAGTTTTTTGCCTCAGAATTCACAGCAGCTCGCCATTCTTGAAAGAGTAATCCCATATTGGTCATGTCAGAGCTCGTGTTTGCCGAAACCCAACAAAGGTCTAGGCCTTGGAAGCCATAAAGCCTTGCTATCTTTATTGAAGAGTCTATGAAAGATTTCCTGTAAGAAGCCTTGCTGACCATATTTGAAAGGAGAGTATAGTTTGCGCTTCCACCAGCAATGGAAAGAAGGGTATTGACTGATGGGTTCTTTTGTCTAACAGTGTTTGTGAACGCAGAAAAGTATTGCTCATCAGTGGACGATACAGAGAGTTCGTAGGAGGAAGAGTTTACATCAGCGAAAGCGCAAATAAGATGAGTAAAGAGAGCTGAGTTTATGTCTGAAATGGGAAACTCAGAGCCGGAGAACCAGTAACCTGCTTTGATCCAAGTTTGTGCGTTTGAAGGCTTCAATTCTGAATAGAGAAGGATATGGAAAAGAACCACGATAATTTTGGACATCATGTATGCGTACTTGATCCTCTGGAGAGAGAAAATATAAGGTTCATATAGAAATGTCTCCAAATTGACAGTTTCTGATTCTTATATTTGTGCAAGGAGAGGATTTTGTGGGTACCTTTGATAGGTGGGATTTAAGAGGGAGGAGGAAGCAGGGAAAGGAATGACAAGTTAGGACTTAGGAGGCCATTGAAGAATGAGAAAAAAAAAAAAAAAATTTTGAGAAAGTATTCTTTATTAATGTAAACTATATACACAATATTCACATTTTTAAGCTTTTCCATATTTAATATGTATAATAGATGATGCATTCAAACGATTTACACTAACGATTATAAAGTAATGAGTGACCTTGAAGAATGGTGCGTGGCATCCTATGCTTTGGCTACATATGCAAAACATTAAAAGTTGTATTTTGGAATATGACTCTTTTTTTTTTTCCTAATTCCTCCTTGTAATTATGGAATTATAAAAAAAAAAAAAAAGAGTTTTGATAGAGAAAATGTTAAGGCTACAAAATACCTATGAACTTATCCGACATTGATTATGAGTGATGGCATATCAATAGTATAAGAAATAAATTTTTTTTATACTAATTTTTGTCTTCTAATTAAAATTTGACACTTGAAATTAGTAACACTAATGTAATAAAATATTTACTTATTTAGTATCACTAGCATCACTCTCTTGATAAAGGATGATATTCTTTACAACTCTTTAATAACAACTCTCTTATAAGGCCTATACTTCTAGGTAGCAAAATACTAAATTTACTACTAATTTTAATACAAAATACTTATAAATTAATGTGACAATATATGTAATGAGTGTCGTATTCATAAATAATTTTGTAAATACTTTTTATGTTTTATTTAAAAATTGATACATTAGTTTGTAAAGTCATGAAAGTATTTATAATATCTCTAACATCACATTTTTTTTTTCCAATAATTTAATTTTGAATGATGCTAGTGGTACTAAAAATTTTATTATATAAGCTTTTAAAAATGGCTGTGTTAACATTTAAACATTAAACAAGGCAGAATTGTTACAAGTACTGCGGATTAAGGAAGCTGCTCTTCCATGTTGTGGCTGTGGAGATGGGGGCTGTCGCTGCCTGAGAGAAGCAGAAGCTGAGGCCACAGAGCCTATGTGTTGACTGTTGAGTGTGTCAATTGAAAGAAGAGGGGAGACAACTCAAAATTACAGAAAACTCATAAACCAATGTATTAATAAATATGGTTGGTTTAACATCAACAACATAATAAATAAATTTCTTAATCACTTTTTATTTTATGCTTAAAAATTGGTACAACAATTCATAAATCTTATATAAAAAAAAATAAAATTTTTAATAACTATAACATCAATCAAGTAAAATAGAAAGTTAAAAAATTTATTTATTCTAATGTCAATGTGATCCGTAGCTGATAAATCAATGAGTAAAATTGTTAAAATAAAATTGAAAGTACGACTTTTTAAAATTTTCCTTTAATTTTTCACTCAAATCATACGGATGTGCATTTTGTGAGATTTGAATGAGTTTTCTCCAAGTTGGTGGAGAGTAGGTGAAACAGGTGTTCCAATTATCCTAGAAAAGTTGAATAGAGCTCAGAAAAAATTGATGCTGTCGCCCTCACGTGTCCTTTATTGCACATGTCATTGAGTGGTCAGGCTAGCTGGGCAGAGACGGAGCTACAGTCCCCCCCCCCCGGCGATATTTTGAAAAAATATATATATTATATATATAATGAGCCTGATTTAAAAGTTAGGCCCTAAAAAAATTAAACCTGACCCCCTCAAAAATCTTGGCCCTTTAAACCAAAAAAAAAGCTCAAACAAATTAACAATAACACAGATCAGCCCCAGACTCTTGCACTCTAAACCCAAAAATGGCCCAAAAACACCATAAATTAGCTCAAAATAAATCCATTTCATCCTAAACAATATTAAAAATTTTAACAAAATTGGTAAGCCCATTTTTAGACTGTGATAATAAAATAAAACCCATTTACAACCTAACTTATTCCGTAATTGATTCTAAAAAAAAAAAAAAACCCAAATACTGGTTGAAGGGAGAGTCGAAGAGAAGCTGCAGGCTGATGCCTCATTGCCATCGCCAGCAGCCACGCATTTACACTTCGCTCATTCATCGTTGCTAGTCAGATCTCCATTATCATTGCAAGTATTTCTTCTCTCTTTGCATTTTGCAACCCCTGACTCTCTGGCTAGTCATTCAGTGACTCATTTGATTTTTCTCTCTTCCTCCATATGCACTTTTATGGTTTGTCTATCTCTTGGAATCTTTTTATATACTGATTTATGTGTTTTGACTTTTGTATCTCTTTGTCTAAGAGACTGTCTTTTATGTGTGACTATATTTTTCTATTGAGATATGCTGTAAAATTGTGTGGTGTCAATAGTGGGATTGTGGGAAGTTGGTAGAAGTAGTTGATTGGATAACACTGTTGGTAGTGGGGTAATAGTTGGTGTGGGGCAATGGGCAAGTGTGGCTGAATAATTAAACAAAAACAAAGACAGAACAATTGCATAAAATGTCACACAAACTTAACTAAATAAAATTGTGACACTTACCCACATTTAGTGACTCATAGTGCTATAACTAACTAATAAATTGAAAATATATAAATTCATAAATTACAAACTGATTAATTATAAATTGATAAGTAATGAATTTATACATTTAGAAAAGTAAAAAATTTATACTGCATATTGCTTATATTCATGTTTACTTTATAATAATTATTATTCCTTCTATGATAATCATGGATGATTTTTTAGATTTTAAAAAAAAAAATGTCTAATTCTCTTTTTATAGATATTTGAAATATACTCCCTCCGTCCCATTTTTTTTGTCCTCTATTCCATTTTGAGATGTCCCAAAATATTGTCCTATTTCTAAAAATAAAAGTCATTAATTTACTAATGTTCCTATTATACTCCTATTAATTTACTTATTCAATTTTTTGATAATTTTTTTTAAGGGTTGTTTTAGAAATTTATACATTTTTAAAAGGTAGACAATACAATAAATGATGTTCCCTTAAAAAGTTTGACTTTTCAAACATGACAAAAAAAATGGGACGAGGGAGTAATATATAAGAAACGATAGTTTTATTTGTTAAAAAAAATACTAAATAGATACTTATTTGGATTTTTATGAATTTTTTTTATTTTTTTAAACTTCTGCCCCCCTCAATTAAGAATTCTGGCTCCGTCCCTGTAGCTGGGCAGAAGAGAGTCAGTATTTGAGCCACAATTTTTGTTACGACCATGACTTATGGACGGTAAATGGTGTATGAAAAGTTTTTTTGATAAACAATAGTGTATGAAAAGATGGAATAGGTAGACGCAATAACTCACATTAGAGTTTTGCTAAAGATACTGGTCCTCCCAAAACCGATCCATGTTGTCTGTGGCTGTTGATGGGAATTCCCAGTCAAATTCAAGGCCATAGAAGTTATAAGACCTGGCTATTAATATTGAGGAATGAATGAAGGTTTTTCGGGTACTGGCTTGGCTAGCCATGGAAAAAGAAATTGAAGGATTTGAGTCCCCTCCACCGATGGATGAGAGGGTTTTAACAGATGGGTTTTTTTGCTGCACGGTCTTGGTGAAGGCTGAGAATTGGATTGTCTGAGGAAATGTTAACTTGGTAGGAGTTGGGGTCAAAGATAAGCAAAGGCGCAAAAGAGGAGTGTGAAAAGGGTTGAATCTATGTTGGACAATGGATATCCACTGCCAGATAACCAGTAGGAAGCTTTGACGACATTCTTATTCCCAGCTGAGAAGCGAAGTTGGAAAAGGAACAGGAGCGTGGAACGTGGAAGAGAATAAAGCAAGTCTTTTCAAAGTCATTAAGGGAATTTGGGAGTTGTTTTCCTTTCTATGATTATGGTAATGGAGCAGATATATATTGGCAAATAGCATGGTTTCTCTTTCAATATACTCTTTTTTTTTTTTTTCTTGAAAATAAATTTAATTCTTTCTTGGATGGAATATTGTATTTGCAACTTGCATATAAGATATATTGGGTTTTAAAGTCAAAAGCAGTTTCAATTTTGAGGTTGTTGAGAAACGAATAATCTTTTGGTAAAATCCTTGGAAAACTTTATTTGGGCTTTTATTATCTCTAACACTTGTTTTTTTTTTTTTTTAAGTCAATTGTATGTCTTAAAATGTAGACATTCTCATATCAATAATGAACATTGATGTAAAATTGTGAAGTTAAACAAATGTAAGAAGATATATTTCTTACAAATTTTTGCTAAAATAAAAGTAAAAACAAAAAAGAAACAAGTTCAAACAATTCTATCGAATATATTATTAAGCTATACTCTTGTAACGGGTCTCATAATTAATCACCAAATTAAATCCACAAGACCAATAAATTCAAATACAAAGCTTAAGAAATTGTGGGAGGACAGGAAACCGAGGACAAGAGCATGCAAACCAAGGACAAGAATAAACGAGAAGAGGTCAAGACAAAAGGGGCACACCTTGGAAGGTTTTGTTAAGAAAGCCTCGGAGCAAACATGATAACACAATCACAAAACCGGAGAAGACCAGCGTGGCCGAGGAACTCGAGGATACGGGTACATTCCTGGAAGGGCCAAAGTCTGGCCATGAAGACCACCAAACACGTGTTCGAGGAAAGGAAGGAATGTTTGTCATTGAGTGGGTGAAGGAAGGATACAGATAAGGCATACATCACCTCCACATTCAATACTCTGCACCTACGTAGCAAGCCACATTAATGGTAGAATAACCCCTAAATGGTGTCATCATAGCTCACAATCTAATAGAGAAACCTTCTAGTAAGGCCCTGATGAGACAAGTATCTGAGAAAAAAAAAAAAAAAAAACCCTCGGCCACCCAAGTGGAACGCCAGGATGCAATTTGAATGATTATATAAAGGAAAGGGATCCCTACAAGAAAGGGGATCAAGAAAAAAAGCAGGAGAGAGAGAGAGAGAGAGAGCATTATAGTTCAAGAACAAGTATTAACCTACACCTCGGCCTAAAACCGAGAAGCATTGTTGTATCAATCCCAGACATAAGTTGTTTTATTTTGCCGGACTTATATATATCAAACATACATTCCAACATCACTTCATAGAGGTTTTTTTTTTTTTTTTTTTTTTGAAATAATTATAACATGCTGCTAATCCCGCAGCTCAAACCCTTTCCCCCCTAGACTCCCAAGTACTTTGTGCATGAAGATGTGCCAATTCAGCTACAAGGCCTTTGACTCACTTCACAGAGTTGTTAAAAAAGGGTAAACAAGGTTGATTGACATCTCATCTCTATAAATTAATTGTATGATGTTGAAATCTTGCTTATCCAATTTAGCCCACCACAAAAACATTGGTTGAAACCCTAACTTTTTTTCTTTTATCGTAATTTCATTTTTGCTTCAAATTGAAAATTATCATTATAGCAAACAGTTTAAGAATCTAGAAACTAACACAAAAATATTAGAAAATAATAAATTCATAAGCTTTAACCTGTTTAATTTGGAATGAGTCCAATTGTAATCAAGGTCAATCTGCCACGAAAAGTAACCAAGCAACCCCTTTCCCTTAACATATGTGACCTTTGTATAAATACTTTGGACATCATCATAACCAATCCAAGTTGTCCCATTGTAGCAATAATCTGATACAAGCATGGAATTAAACGCTGTTGTGGTACTGTTTTGCGCTATGAATTGAACTAATTTCTTTGTGACCAACCTAAATTCTTTTTAAGTCCAACATAATTAAATTTTGGACAAAATTTGGCAATAAACTTGGTTGTAGACTAAGTCTACAACTCTATTCAATATTTTTTTAATTGAATGTAAATTTTAACAAATCCACTATTTAATTTCATTTTCTTCTTAAATCCTCTATATTTGTGAAATTTGAAAAAGATAAAAAAAAATTAATAATTATGTCATCAATCAAATATTTAAATTTCGAGTTTTTATAGTCTAAAATTATACATAAAAAATAATTTTATAAAACGAATGGTAAATAACATCCGATTGGCATGAAATTTTGAAGTGTTTTAAAAACATAGAAAACATACAATTCATCGATTAGATTTTCAAAATATGTAACAATATTAATTCTTTCAGTGAGAGTGACTACAACTAAATTTGTAGCCAAATTTTGTTCTTAAACTTTGGTCACCTTAATAATATATTAGGTTCTTACAAATAAAAAGAAAAAATTCCAAAAAAAAATTTATTTAACTAAACTTTTAAAGAGATGTAGCTTGCAATATTGACAATGAGATTATCATGTAATGATTTCAAAATAAAAAAATTTGTAGAAGAAAATTGTAAAATTTTATGTGTGTGTGTGTGTGTGTGTGTGTGTGTGTGTTTCTTTTGTCAATGTATGAAGTTATCTTTTTATTAGATTTTGTATAATTTAAGTTTCTTAACGATCATTCTCAAAAAAATTCATGGAGCTGCCACTACTGATGGGTCATGGCCCCTGGGTTGGTGGCTTGGTCGTGATGGCGTGGGTTGTCGTAGGCGTGGGTTTTAAGGGGTGGGCGTGGGTTTGATGTGCGTGGGTTGTGGGATGTGTGGGTTTAGCGTGGTTGGGAATTTTGGTTGCGGGTTGTTGTGGTTTGATGGGGGTGGATGTATGGGTTTTGGCTGTGATGTTGGTTGTGTGGGTTGGAATGTGATTGTGTGAGTTTAATGTTGGCAGTGCGGGTTGGAACGTAGCTGTGCGGGTCAGAATGTGGCTGTGTAAGTTTTATTTTTTCGATTTTTTCTTCGTATCCCAAATTGGGTGTAACAAAATGACTGAATCCTTCTACTGTCTATTCAGGCTTGGTTACGTGAGTTCAATTGTATGTTTACCATTCAGCTTAATCCAAAGCACAATATCTAATGCTTGAATTGATAGGCTTTCTGTCTTCTTTTGCTTCTTTTGACCCAAAGCACAATAAAAAAAGATGCTTTATAGCAATAAAAGTTCTCTAATGATCTGTGTATTAATTAATCGTCGAAGTGTGAAACTAGTCCTAACTCTCCTAAGCAGAGCCATATGCAATGGCAGATTCTCACACCAATAAGAAATCATTGCAATTTTCAATATCACATTTCTGTCAACACCAATCAAGAAGAAACTTTCAAAATTGATAAATTTAGGTAGTGCTAGAACACTTGCAGGCAAAATCATTCCTCACAGAGGTTGTGAATTACTTCAAGTTGCCAAATGTAATGAAATCCTGCACCCAGTGACGCAAATGAAGTTTAAAACTAGTAAACTAGTCTTAAAGTTCAATATACTTCTTTCAAGACTCATTCTGCACTGAGTTTAAATGTGTAAATCAGTGAAAGAGCACTCATCAAATATAAAATCCCACACATTTTAGTTAATAACAAATAATATTGCTATAGAGGGAATGCACATGATAAAAGTTTCTCAGGTGAGCATCAATTCTCATTCACACGCTCAGATGCAAGTACTCAAAATATGTAACAGATCATTGACTAAGAAAAATATTCGATATGAAAGACATGTATTAGACGATCTACTGCTATTAAGCTTCCAGTAGATGTATTGATTTCAAGTGGTGGTAATTTGAGTATCCAAATTTTAGAAGTCAGCACAACACAAACTCATTTGTTTACTACGGGGAAGAGGTTATGCCCAGACTCATAAACCTAAGAACTATTGTTTTACTCCCTGTAATATTATATTACAGAAGACCTTTCTCAGACTGTCAACTGAACTCTAATTGTAAAGAAAATCTAAATCATTGTTCCCCTCAGAAGAGAAATTTCTGCGTGGGCCTTCCCCACTGTTGCCCCTAGTCCTTCTTACCATATGTCCATTTAATGGTGAGAGTTGATGCAGATTGACCACCACCAGCCGATCCATTCCTCTTTGCAGACACACCATCAGCAGCAGAATTAGACTTCTTTGTGGACAAATAATCCTGCACTCTTGTGTAACAAACAGTCAAAATAGCAGCTAAAGTTAATGTTTCGAGGATGTATGCACCTCCACCCTTATAAAGGGACTTAACACCCTCATTCCTGATAATCTCTGCAAATGCATGTATTGAACTCTGATACATAACAACTTCTCCAGAGGTCATCATCATCCTCCTTTGTACAGTGTCCAATGGGTAAGTTGCCATCGTTTGACAAACTGCAATTCCCACTACCATTACTGGTGATGCCAATAAGTCTTCCTGCAAAAACAGCAAGTGAAATTCAACATAATTCTGTATCATGAATGGATTGCTATTTCACATTTATCAGCAATAGCAAAACCTTTAAAAAAAATCTCTGAATTACATTAAATGAAGATGCCACTTAGACAATTAAAATTAAAAATATTGGGAAAGCCAAATGTAACCAAAAACAAAAGAGAGAGCGAAAGGAATTTGTCAAGAAACACTTGGAAAAAATAAATCAAGGGTGACCTTGTTTGTAAAAAAGTAATGCATGCTGGGTATAGGCGTTTTGAATGTCATCAAGGAAATAACCCCAATGACACTAAATTCTCGTGTTTGCACTGACCTGCGACCGGAGCCTGAGTAACTTAAAGATAACATGTATGCCAAAGTAGACCCCATTACTTAATAAGTTTTTACAACATGAGATAGCAAATCCACGGTACAGTCCAGCAATGCCATCTGATCTTATAGTTTTTTTGTAGACATCAATCAAACCTTTGAATTGCCTTTCTTCAATCTTATTGCTTGTCTTGATATCATTGGCTAGGCGAGTCTGGGCAAAATCCAGGGGATAAACAACAAAATGAGTTGCAAAATTTCTTACTGCCAAGCCTCCGAGTAACCATTTCCAGTAGCCATCTTTGTCTTTCTTGGAATTGGTTAAAGTCAGAAAATAGTTGCTAAGGCCAAAGTTTATTACCTGTTGTACATATAAATACTGTGGATTTAATAAACAAGGTTAAGATGAGACAAAGAAGAAATAAACAACAAAAACATCTACAAATTTCTAATGGTCAAAATCAAGTTTAAGAAGCCCAGTTAATGGACAATAAGTTATAAAAGAAAAAATTGCTGAAAATTTACTCTAAAGGAAACGTCGCCGATGGCACTAGGGATGTAGCCTCTCCAGAGGGATATGAAGCCTTCATTACTGATTGTTCTGGCGAAGCAGTTCACAATTCCCTTATAAGGCTTAGGTAGTCTACCTGACTTGATCATCTCATCTTGGCACTGGATCAGGAGTTTCACTCTCCCAATTGGAGCAGTTAGCATCCCAAAAAGAACATGGAATGATGCCCCAGCTATACGAGATGGAGAAGCAGGCTTATGCTTTTCCAGTGGAGCTCTTACAAATACTGGTAGCAGAGGTGAAGCAAGATAGGAGGCAGAGCCAGCAGTTGCTGGGAGCAATGTTTTGTGCAATCTGTCGATCGCATATCCACCAGCAGTGGGAATGTTTTGCAAGCTTGAAGTCCAGGCTTGATGGTTAGGAAAGTCCGTGATGGAGAGGTAAGGTTGCACTCTTATCTTCTGAATTACAGATGGAAGTTGTGGCCCATCTGCCATTTTTGCAACTCAATTTGGTAACCTGCAAGGACATTAGCAAATCAGAGAATAAGGAAAGCAAAATAAGGACAAAGGATAACTCTTAAAATCTTTAAAAAAATTTCACGAATCTAATGAAAGCATAAATGACATGCAAATAATTATGCAGATATGGGTGTAATTCTCTAGTATGCTAAAGACATTTGAATGCTTTTTATAGCTTAAGATACCCTATTATGCAGTGCGTGTTGGATTCCCTAATTCCCAGACCCTAACATTGGAAACATGAATGTGAGGATTTATGGCCTTTGATACAACCATGCCAAGCAGAATTTACATGTATCACATCTACCTACAACACAACACAACTAGCCACCGGAAGTTACAGATTACATTGAAATTCAAGCACAGGTACTATATGCAGAAATTCAATTTCCAGCTCCAGAAAGAGGGCTGGTAAAGCAGACCCAACTAAGCTTACAAGTTCTATAGGCATAAAATCAAAACTAGACATAAATGAAGGGTCTGGAATGGAAACCACAATGCATTTATTTCTCTCAACAAGAGAAAACAAGAAGTAAAAATATCAATACATCAGGTTCAGTAGCATATCCATTTCACATATATGAGAAAACTCCTTAAAGATTCAATAATAATATTCAAAAAGCAAAGTTTCCATTGAAGCTAAAACTGAGTCCACTTTCTGGGTCTTATTTTCCAGACTGAGATTGCACATAAATTTTTGGATACTCATAAAAATAACGCTTGCATCATGAACTGCAGGAGATATTCAAATGGGAAAACAAAACAGAGACTTAAGATTTGTCTGACTATTTCTGAGACATCATACTCCTACACTAGAAATACTTTTTCCACACACACACACACAAAAAAAAATTCATATCAATGTGGTCATACATTGGCACACTCTTTGGATATCTCATATCTGTATGGGTTGGCCATTTCACTATTTGCTTACATTGACCAAAAACTTGTGAACAAAATCAGTGCCATCAAGCATCAAATTATTTTGTGTTGATGATATAACATCTTAAGGAGACTGCTTAAGCTTATGGTTTTAGTCCCAGCTATATGATATTATATATGATATATGATATTATTAACAATTCCCAGATATGATTAAATAAGAAGATTAAATTATATGACATTAAAAGAGAGAGAGAGAGAGAGAGATACTCAGTGCATAACAAGCAAGACTAGCTGTCTAGCTCAGGCTGCTCTGCTGTGAATAACTGAATATCCGAGTCTGGTGAGAAATGCGTCTTGCATGTAGCACATGAGTCATCCATCACATGTAGTGGAGTGGAGGCCTAATATAACCGATGCACTAGAGTGGGTCCCAGCTCACATGTCATTCTAATCTAGGAAAATTGATAAATACAAAACGCGTCTAAATGAAGGAATATGGTGATATTGAGAGACAAATGCAAGGGAGTTGAGAGACAAGTGCAAGCAGAAATCAATATTCGATATATATATATTATGAGATTAAATTCTATAATGACGGGTATAAAACTCATGTTTTACTTCTCTAATTCTAACATTTCACATTATCTTATCACATATTTAAGAATAAATACAACCACACTCAATCAATTTTAACACCTATATATAAATCTAACCAAATTAGGACTTTATTTATATATTATTATGTGTGATAGGATATATTGAATTTTAAATAAAATAATGATGTCACAATCTCTTATTAGATAGTATAAAATATAGGTTTTACCCTCATCTTTACTAAATTCAAACTCATAAATTATATATTTATATATAAAAGTAGAGACTAAAAGAGTATAAGATTTTGTCATGTACTTTACTCCTTAAAGATTCTTTTTATTTATCTTTATATTACAACAAAGTTTGCATTTATATTAAAATAAAATATTAATTCATTAAATTAGCCAAGGGAGTAAATATATTAACTATATATAGTTATACATTAATATTTATATTAAAGAAATTTATATTATTAATATTCTAAAAAAATTATATAAAAAGTATTTTTATTTAAGATAATAATATTAATATTAATAAATTTAGAATACGACATTATTATACGTGTAAATACAAAGTAGAGTTTCTCAAAAAAAAAAACAAAACGTTGAGAAGTAAGTAAGGCCGTACAAAATGGGCAATGATGGGATGGCCAGAACAGATTAAAGGGCTTCAAGCCAAGAAAACAGAAATCTTTTTAGTATTTTAGCGAAAGACTTTCTCTCTTTCTCTCTCTCTCTCTCTCTCTCTTCTCTGTTGAATTGTTCTCTCTCTACTGGAAACTTGTCATAATGACTCAGATTCACCTCATGCAATAGCAATACATATTTTAGATTGAAAGTTTTAAAAAAAAAAAATTAAATCTTAATCATTGAATAAAAAAATTAAAAAAAGTTAAAAAAATTAAAAAGTTTAAGTTAAAAAATAAAAATAGTAAAAATTAATGCGACGAGTATAGTGTAATTGCACCCGGATCCAAATCCTAATGACTCACATCTTTACCCTTTGGTCCTCCACAGACCACAGTCATTGTGAACTAACAACTCTAGGAAAAGACCCAGATGAGAAGCAGAGATCACAGAACAAAGTTTCAATTTTGAATGCTGAGACTCGGTTTTCCAAGTCCTTTTCACCAAACGCAGTTCACAAAATACATAAGCAAGAGACTTTGAGAAAGAGAGAGAGAGAGAGAGATCAAAAGAAGGCACTGAGAAAGTGGCTAGAGAGAGAGAGAGAGAGAGAAAAAGAATGTAGAGAGTAAAAATCGGTTTATTTTGTTAAATTTAAAAATTTGTTGCTGAAATTATACAACAAACTTATAAATAGTATTAAAAAATACAATAAAATTTTATAAATAATATTGAAAATAAACTGAGTAATAAACCTATTTTTTAATTAATAACCAAACGCGCTAAGTAAAGGCGGTACAAAATGGACAAGGATGGTGATGGCCAGAACAGACTGAAGGGATTCAACCCAACAAAACAGAAATCTTTTTAGTATTTTAGTGAAAGACTTTCTCTCTTTCTCTCTCTCTCTCTTCTCTGTTGAATTGTTCTCTCTCTACTGTATATTTTGTCTTTAGCTTTTTTCTTCCCAACAGAACAGAAAAGCCTTTTCTTTTCTTAATTGTTTTGATTGATGGATGGGTATTATTATTATTATTATAATACACCTCTCTCTCTCTCTCTCTCTCTAAAATCCTTTTTCAGCGTTTCTTTTTGGTAAACTCTCTCTCTATCTTTCTTTCTCTGGTCTCTATATGGAAGTAAAACAGTGTAAGACCCTTTTGGTTTGATAATATACATCTCATGTCCACAACAAGTTGATAGACCCTTAACCATTTACTTAAAAAAACAAAAATACTAAATACTAGTATAATAGTGCTTTGCAACTCAAATGTACTTTCTGAGTCTATTAAATAATAGTCAGCGAAAATCAATGGGTCCTCCCTCCATATAGCTAAAATTTTATAGCACCAATGATTTAATCATGTCTATCATAAGTATGCTTTTCATGAAGAAATTATATGGTGATAAGGGTTATAAGTTTATAAATATTACTAATAATTCCAAATAATGACTCATTTTTCAAAACAAAAAAATAATAATAATGATTCCTTAATTTTTATTTTATTTATTTCTTAATATTACCGGATTTGAAAAGAATTACATGTGTAAAAATGTCATGGTCAACAATGGAACATTCTGCTAAGTTTTTATTTCTTAATTAAAAAGTTATTAATATACATATAAATTGTACTGTTCCTCCTAAACTATAAGTACATGGAAAATGTAATGTCTCCGTTTAATTGAAAATTTACTAATTCTTTTTGTACTAAGCACCCTATCCTTACGGTTATTATTTTTGTTAAATTAACATAAACAAATGAATTTTTGAAAAATGAGTCTAAAGACTCATGTTAATGGCCTTAAGCCTCTAATAACACACAAATTTAGTAAAAATTCAATATTGACCCTCTAAATTTTAACTTTTATCGTTACAGTTTTTTAAGTTTCAATTTTGTCAGTCCTTTAAACATTCTCACTAGAAACAAAACAGAAAATCCAACACCACCCCCACCAATACCTTGCCTCACCGATTTCTGAGAAAACAATTAAGGGGCAGAGGGAGAAAGAAAGAAAGAAAGAGGGAGAAAGGGAAAGGGAGATGGCGAGGCAAGGTGGTGGAGTCTTATGTCGGAGAGTGGATATGCACTGTCAAAAAACCAATACGAAGATTTAACGACCTCCTTCTCGTCATCTGAGAAGCAGACCTGTAGAAGGAAAAGAAGGATGGAAGTGAATAATGAAATGGTTTCCAAAGCCATTGAAGGGATGAGTCTGTGTGTTCTTATTTCAATATGAGACTGGAGCTTGATCAACGACTATATAGCGTAGTTTTAATCTTTTTTAATGATTTATTATTTATGCAATTTGCTTGTACGGTATTGTGACTTTTTTTTGTTTGTCTGAGTTGTAAGATATTGGGTTTAAATAATGTTAGAGATTGAGACTGTTGAGCAACTGATCTTTCGGTAAAAATCTCTGCAAGAGTGCAATTCCATGACTATATATTAAAATGTGAGGAGAAAATAAAACAACCTCAAGTAATTAACAAGACTACATTTTTTGTATTTCTTTTCTGATTTGTTAACAAGATATGTGCGGTTTGTCCATAACGCCTATATCTATGTACGGCTCTACCTAATATTTTCAGTGTGGAGATCATATCTTTGAGGTTTTATCATGCATATCCTTGTGATAACCATATATAAATGGAAACTCTCAATTAACTATCCCCCTCTCTCTGTCATAACTAATGCAAATTAATCTTCAAAAAAAAAAAAAAAAAACTAATGCAAATTAAGATCTTGCTAATATGTCACCACTCCTCACTCTAGTGTGAAACACCTTCACTCCATGGAAGGTACATGCCCGCACTATCAGCTAGCTGTAATCCTCGGGCACTCTCCTTGAACTAGTACAATTAGAGATGAGAGGCTAACTCGTACAATTAGAGATGAGCAGCCATTCGAAAAAAAAAAAAAAAAAAAGGTTAGAATGATGTTAGTAATACTACAAATTTTACTATATAAACCTTAGAAACCAATGTGTCACTAATTATAAAAAAGATAATTTAAATATTCATGTTATTTAACTAGCACCAATCATATTCTTGACAAATTAGTTTGCAAGTTTTTTGTAGTAAATCTAGACTTTAAAGTTACTTTAACGTAATTTTATTACAAAAAGTTTGTAGACTAACTTGAAAATTGATGTAATTGCTACCAAATTAGTAGTACGATAACTTTTTTTTTTTTTTTTTGTTTAAAAATTGACACATCAGAATGTAAAATTTCTATAGTAATATTATTAATATCTCTAATATTGCTATAAAAAATTTAAAATAAAAATAAATAAATTGCAAACTTCATAATTTTTGTTAGGGGTTACATTAGTGTCCATTTGGGATTTTTATTTATTTTTTGTTATTTATTTGCATAATATGAGATAAAAAGCTAAAAACTAGTGTAGGGTCTCAATTTGAGGCCTAAGTCTCAATTGTACAAGACTTTGGCTCAGTAAGCCCAATACAAAAGAATTTGTAGAGAGTGGGTCAAAGATCTGGGCTTTAATGAAGTTAACAACAATTAGTATGGGTTTTAGATGTGATCAAAAGATGGCAAAGTCAATAACCTTGCATAAAGATGACGTCCGAGGAGGCAATACGTGTTATAAAATTCAGTTGATATGATTACAGGTTTTGCTTTTTGCTACAATGTCCTCTCCCTTCCTTTTTTCTCCGATCCCTTTTTTGTGGAAAAGTTCTTACATTATATAGTCCCCTTTGATCATCTTCACCTTACACTTGTCAACCATTTGGGTTGCTACTTGAGTGACTGTCCCATCAGCTACCTCCTTTGGCCTTCTGTGAGTTGTAGTTGCCAATAAAACACTGTTCAAAGGTCTTCTTCACATAAATGCGGCCAAGAAAGTAGTTCTTGTGCATTTAATGTGGTGGCAACAAATTTTCCTTCAGATATTTCTGAGTTCTTATCTCTTCTGTATATGTATGAGGATCATTCTTGTCGTGGAAACCTTTTAGAAGGTCACCTAAATTGCTAAAGTATAGAGCCGATCAGTATTTAATCTTATCCAAGACTGAACTTCTCCTCGAACCATCCTCCTCTACTCCATCTTTTATAATTCTGGACTTTTGGGCTTCTTCTAATCACTCGTCCCTCCTCGAATACACATATCCTCAGATATAACCCAAGGCCCGATATACGATCCTGGGCTTTTACCCCCACAATAGCCCCTTAAAATTCTGATTTTTCTCTCGCATCCAAGGAGAAAAGATGGGATTTTGAATTATTTCAAATTCAAATGATAAGAATATTAAAAACCACTGAACTTACATGTGTAGGAGTATTGCTTTATGCGCTTCATAATTGCCGTTAACGTTTCGAAATTCGTGAGGCTTCATTAACTGCTCCAGGCAGCGTTATATCCCTCGCATCTGATGATGAGGCTTTAATCTAACGGCTGATGTTCTTTCTCATGATTTGGGTGGGATAACCTCCACTCACTTTTTGCCTTCTATATAAAGCTTCGAAAGAAATCACTCCTTACTTTCTTACGAACTCTTAAACTTTCCAATGATCTCCAGCATTTCAACACACAAAACCTGTTAAAATCACTAAGCCTTCCATAGTCGTCTTCCTAGAAATCATTGCGAGTTTCTCTAAAAACTTCAAGGGTCGTAATATACCTTAGTTCGTGTAAGTTTTAATTTCCTTGAACCTTTTCTTCTCCTCGGCCAGTCTTCTCGACCCCCCAAATTCTTATTTCCCAGTTGTCACTATTGATATTTTCCTTTATAGTTTGTCTATAATGGGTAGATTTAAGCATTTAGTAGACGACCCTGTCAAAATATAGATTTTTAAGGAAAAATACCACATACCGCAAGAAGTTGCCCTGCGGTATTGCTCTCCAGAAGAAATAGCGTCCAACCGAGAGGTGGGAGAAGTCATAATCCCCGTTATAGCCTTCATAGAAGGGGGAATGACTCTCCCTATGGGTAGAATTATGAGGGATTACCTCCGTAATCATAGGATATGTCCTCACCAGTGTGCACCTAACCTATTTAGGATCTTAGGATGCGTTGATGCTTTAAACGAGCATCTAGGCCTGAGGCTCACTTGGCACGACGTGGTCCATCTGTATGAGTGTCACAAACAAAAAGGGGCTGGATTTTACCTCAAATCCCAATCCGATGTTGTCAGGCTCATCTCATGTCTACCCAAATCTAATAAGGGGATGAAAGATGACTATCTGATCGCTTCGGAGGCGTGGCATGATGGTCTTCATTGCCCAACCCAGGAGGGAGAGCCAGGTGGGACATCCTAGATTTAGGTCTCTTAGCAATAGACTTAAATTTTTTTTTTTTTATAGTCTCAGCCTCGTTTTGCTCCTTTTGTTCTATTTTTCTTTTGGCAATGGATTTCAATTTTCTGCCTCTGCTTTGTTTCTCCCTGGTGTTAACAGATAGAAGGCACGTGAAGCCTCAGATCAGCTTAACTAATGTCGCAGCCCTCAATTACTTGCTAAGATCCAAAATCTTCGTAAGTGAGGACGGGCAGCTTTGGGCCGTCCATTTGATTTTGGACTTTCAGCCAATATCGAAGATCTTCCAAGAGGTAGGCAACTCCATAAGAGCAAGTGACCAGCGCATAGCTCGAATTGACGTGTCTCGGCCTGATTTTTTGTCTCTGCACGATCTTCCACTAGTAGCACATTCGTACCCACAAGAGGATCCTCTGGTTGTCCCACCAATTCAACAAGTTTCCACTAGTAGCACATTCGTACCCACAAGAGGATCCTCTGGTTGTCCCACCAATTCAACAAGTTCCTCTCGAAGCTGCAGCGATCGGAGAAGGGGTTGCCTCCTCAAATTCTTCGCTTGATAAGGAGAATGATAATTTTCGTTTTGGAGAGGAAGAGCTTTAAGGGGCACGAGTAGTTCCGATCTTGGACGCCGAGGAGGAACTTGACTGGCATTCAATGGTTCACACCCCAGCTATCATCGTTGCCCTTCCAGACGATACCTCGGAAGAAGAAGAAGAAGAGATGGCCTTGAACACAGGAAGCAAAAGTTTGAGGGACCTTTTAAAGGGAAGAAACCAGGCACCCGTATCAAAAGAAACTAATAAGTCCTAACCCTCAGCTAAACTTCCTCCTCCTCCTCAGCTTCCAACCGATCTCGGATTGAAGCCAATTATTGATTTGAAATAGAAAAGGCCAAGCGAGGCTTTAGAAGAAGGCGAGCTAGTCCCTCGTAAGGGAAACAAGTAACAGAAGGTCAAAGACTAGCAAGGCCGAAGGTCCTTGTCCGTTGAGAGTCAAAATGAGCAAAACAGGGCTGATGTGCACGTGGCCCAACGAAACTAGTCTCCTCGGCTAGAGGTAGACGGAGCCACCATCCCTTGGAACGCTTCCATTAGGGAATTTCAAAGGAGTCACAGTTCTCATGTGGCCGAAGCCTTGCTACAGCCCCTTCTACTGTCCAAGGACATGGATGACATGAGAAAATTGAGGCAACCAGACTTATTCCTATCCCTAAAAAGGGATCTCGCAATGGTAAGTTCTCATTCCTGTTTTACTTACGCACGTGATTTCAAGCTCTTCTCCTTTCTCTTTCATGTTCACAATGGTTGTTGTGTTGTTTTTGTGCAGATTACCCAGGAGGTCTTCATGGCCGAGGAATGGGTCAACAAAGCCCGAAATGAGGCAAATGCAGAAATCAACCTTCGCCTTGAAGTTGAGAAGGCTTTGGGGGCTGCAAAAGAGGAGAATTAGAAGCTACAAAATAAGCTAACTGCTGAAGAAAAGGAGAGAAAGTCTGCTGTGACTAGGTTAAAAAGTTCTGAGACCCAAGCTGAAGACTAGCGCAAAAAGCTTTATCAGACAGAGATAGAGCTAGCCACCGCAAGGCAACTTATGCTAGAGCTGAAAGCTGACGTGCAAAAAGCCAAAGATGCAACCCAGCTAGCCACGGAAGCCCTTAATGTTGAGAAGAAAGCGTCCTACAAACTGGGAGTAGAGGAGACCCAAGTTAGGCTTGCCGAGGAGCTCTCTGAGGTTTGCAAGGAGTACTGCGACGTGTCATGGGACAGGGCCCTTGACGTTGCAAGTGTCCATGTAGACTCAGTGTGGAGGGAGAAAAGGAGCATATATTATCATCCTAACATCCGCGCAACTCCAAATGCCCTTCCTTCATCCTCTGCCAATACTCCTGAGACTTCCGACCAGCCTTTGGTTCCCCAAGCTACTTTCCCTCTTCCTGAGGTCCCAACGGGAGCTAGTAAGGCTGGTGAAGGAAAAGGCAAGGGTAAGGAGAAGGAGCCCTCAACCAAAGCTAAGGATGCTAATCAGATCAAGGATGCTGAGGCCAAATCTAAAGAAGCAGAGGCCAAACTTAAAGAGTCCGATCCTAAGGCCAAGGATGCTAAGACTTCTCTCCCCAGCCAGAAGAAGTATCCCCCTGCCCCTAAGGCAAAGGCTTAAGATATGGAATTTTCTTATGGTTTTAGCCAGTGGGGCTAATGTAGTTTTTTTTTTATTTGTAATGACTTAGTCATTTGAACACAACGTAATCTTTCTTTTTAATTAATGAATGGATCTTTCCCTTTATTTCTTTTGTTCTTGATCCGCTTGTCTTTACTATCACTATTATTACTTGTGAACTTGCTTTACTGCTAATCTAGTTATTATAAAAATTAACAGAAACATTTTGTAAACGTCAATATTTTGACTAAGTGTCAATGATGAGAGTTTCTCACTCCTTATTGATAGTACAAATTACTATTTCTGCAATGATGGCTAAATCTAATAATTACTTAATAATCAATTCATGCCTGGCTAAGTAGCCAAGACATCTTTCTTACTCCGAACCATTAACCTGAAGAGTTGGCAACTATTATTTAACAACGAATATTAATTTTCCCAAAGCATCTGGTTTGAGAACTACAAGCATGACTAAGGTTCTGTTTAACACTTATAAAAAATGACCATGAATGTTAATTTCCCCAAAGCATCTGGTTCGAGGACTACAGGCATGACTAATGTTCTGTTTAACACTTGTAAAAAATGACAATAAATGTTAATTTCTTCAAAGCATCTGGTCCGAGGACTACAGGCATGACTAAGGTTCTGTTTAACACTTATAGAAAATGACAATGAATGTTAATTTCCCCAAAGCATCTGGTCCGAGGACTACAAGCAAGACTAAGGCTCTATTTAACACTTATAGAAAATGACAATGAATGTTAATTTCCCCAAAGCATCTGGTCCGAGGACTACAGGCATGACTAAGGCTCTGTTTAACACTTATAGAAAATGACAATGAATGTTAATTTCCCCAAAGCATCTGGTCCGATGACTACAAGCATGACTAAGGCTCTATTTAACACTTATAGAAAATGACAATGAATGTTAATTTTCCCAAAACATCTGGTCCGAGGACTACAGGTATGACTAAAGCTCTGTTTAACACTTATAGAAAATGACAATGAATGTTAATTTCCCCAAAACATCTGGTCCGAGGACTACAAGCATGACTAAGGCTCTATTTAACACTTATAGAAAATGACAATGAATGTTAATTTCCCCAAAGCATCTGGTCTGAGGACTACATGCATGACTAAAACTTTGTTTAACACTTATAGAAAATGACAATGAATGTTAATTTCCCCAAAACATCTGGTTCGAGGACTACAGGCATGACTAAGGTTCTGTTTAACACTTATAAAATATGATAACTGATAGGTACAATGCTTTCGAGTAGCTAAAGAACATATTAGTAAAAGGAAATTTGCATTAATAATAATACATTTTCAGGTTATTTACATTCCAAGGGCGCGGTATTACATGTTCATCTAAATCTTCTAGAAAGTATACTCCTATACCAGCGACTGAAGTGATACGGTATGGTCCTTCCCAATTGGTTCCTAGCTTTCCCCATGCTGGGTTTCTTGCAGTACCTAGAACCCTCCTCAGTACCAAGTCACCAACCGCTAGTGGTCTCAACCTCACGTTAGCATCGTAACCTGCTTAAGTTTGTGTTGGTAGTAGGCCAAATGCACCATTGCACTTTCTCTTCTTTCCTCGATCAAGTCAAGGCTTTTTTCTAGTAACTCGTTGTTATTGCTCGGATTGAATGAACTTGTCCGTAGCGTTAGGAAACTAGTTTCTAGAGGGATAATAGCCTCAGTTCCATATGTCATTGAAAAAGGAGTTTCTCCTGTGGATCTCCTTGAAGTGGTTCTGTATGTCCAAAAGACATGTGACAGCTCTTCTACCCATCTTTCCTTTGCATCACCTAGTCTTTTCTTAAGTCCATTTACTATGGTTTTGTTTATTGCCTCGACCTGTCCATTTCCCTAAGGATAAGCTGGGGTGGAATACCGGTTTGTAATCCCTAGGTCACAACAATATCTTCTAAAAGATTTGCTATCAAACTGGAGGCCGTTGTCAGAGATGAGAGTACGAGGAACTCCAAACCGAGTGACAATGTTTTTCCAGATAAACTTCTTGGCGTCTACGTCTCTGATGTTCGCCAATGGCTCGGCTTCCACCCATTTGGTGAAATAGTCTATGCCGACCAGCAAATATCTTTTGTTTCCTGTTGCCTTAGGAAAAGGACCAATAATGTTCAAGCCCCACTGTACAAACGGCCAAGGGCTAGATAGAGGATTAAGAGTTCCGCCAGGTTGATGTATGTTTGGCGTGAATCTCTGGCATTGATCACACTTCTTCACATATTCCAGTGCTTCTTTTTGCATACTCGGCCACCAATAACCTTGAGTGATGGCTGTATGAGATAAGGACCT
This sequence comes from Quercus glauca, assembly GCA_023736055.1. Lineage (NCBI taxonomy): Eukaryota > Viridiplantae > Streptophyta > Magnoliopsida > Fagales > Fagaceae > Quercus > Quercus glauca. Next base: position 12,376,076 of record CM043316.1, on the reverse strand, counting down.
ACCTCCTGTGTGGCTTCCACAAATCCCTTCATGTAACTCTTCAAGGAGCAACTCTGATGCCTCGGGATGGATGCAAAGTAAATAAGGCCCAGAGAAGGATCACTTATACAATTTTTGGTCCTCGGATAACCAGAAATGAGGAGCTTTTCTACGTATCTTGTCAGCTTCGGACTTATCTTCTGGTAAGATATCCTTCTTCAAGAATAGCACTATGGGATCCATCCAGCTAGGGCTTACTTTGACTTGATGCACCTGGACCACCTCCTCTTTCTTTTCTCTGGGTCGGCACAAGTCTTCTACAAAGATGACCCGAGGTAAGCTTTGAGCCGAGGAGGTTGCAAGAGTGGCTAAGGAATCGGCGTGTGTGTTCCCACTCCTAAGGACATGCAGTTAGCTGAATGATTCGAATCTTGACTGTAAATGCCTAGCTTGACTCAGATATATTCCTACATTCTTTCATCTCTTGCCTCTAGTTCACCATTCATCTAACCGACAACCAATCTTGAATCAGAGAACATCGTTATTACCTTTCCTCCCATTTTATAAACCATGGACATTCCTTCTAAAAAGGCTTCGTACTCGGCCTCGTTATTAATGGCCGAGAAGTCCAACTTTAATGACTTTTCGATGATGAGTTTCTCCGGTGAGATCAGAACTAGCCCCACTCCAGATCCCCTTTGGTTTGCTACTCCGTCAACATACACTTTCCAACACAAAGGTACTTGTATAGAGATGGTGCCAACCGATTTTTCATCCATGTGCTGTATTTCTGCTATTTCTTCTAATGAAGGTTTAGCGAATTCAGCTACCAGATCTGCAAGGACCTGGCCTTTGATAGAAGTTCGAGGCATATACCTGATGTCAAAAGCCCCTAGGATGGTGACCTACTTTGCAATTCTTCCTATGTAGTCAGCACTCCGTAGTATGGACCTAAGCGGAAGCTGGGTAAGGACAATGACCGTGTGTGCTTGGAAATAATGGGGGAGCTTTCGGGTAGCATGCACCACTGCTAAGATGGCCTTCTCCAGTGGTAAATAAAGAACCTTGGCTTCTTCTAAAGATTTGCTTACGTAATAAACTGGCCGTTGTATGCCACTGTCAACCCTGATTAGAACAAGGCTTACTACATGAGGTGCTACAGCAACATAAGCAAACAGGACTTCATCTACATCTGGGCTGGACATAATAGGCGGCCGAGATAAATATTCTTTGAGTTGCTGAAAAGCCAAGGCGCACTCCTTAGTCCACTCAAATCCCTTCCATTTATTCATCAGGAGGAAGAAAGGTCTGCATCTATCAGCTGATCGAGAGATAAACCTATTGAGGGCAACGGTCATTACGGTAAGTTTCTGGACCTCTTTCGGGTTCCGAGGGGGTTGTAGACTGTTAATGGCTTTGATCTGGTCAGGGTTAACCTCAATTCCACGGTGAGTCACCATGTAGCCCAGAAACTTGCCTAATCCAACACCAAACGAGCAATTGGAGGCATTAAGGCGCAACTTGTGTTTTCTCAGGATTACAAAAATGTTTTCAAGATCTCCTACGTGCTCGGACTCCACCTTGCTCTTCACCACCATATCATCTATATAGACTTCAATACTTTTTCCCAGCTGTGGTTCAAACATCCTAGTCATCATCCTTTAGTACGTAGAGCCTGCATTTTTTAGACCAAAAGGCATTACTTTGTAGTGATAATTCCCAGTAGGGGTGACAAAAGCCGTTTTTTCTTGATCATCCAGAGCTAACGGTATCTGATGATAGCCTTGGAAGGCATCCAAAAAGCTCACTCGAGGGTGGCCCACAGTGGCATCTACCAGTTGATCTATCCGAGGCATAGGGAAAGGATCTTTTGGACACGCTTTATTCAAGTCAGTGAAGTCCACACACACTTGCCACTTTCCATTCTTCTTCATTACTACCACGGTATTGGCTAGCCATTCAAGATAGAAAATCTCCTTAATAGCCCCTACACGCTTAAGCTTGTTACTTCATCTCGTATTGCATCTACGTACTCTTTGGACGGGCGTCGCGGTGGTTGCTTCTTAGGAGTAACAGATGGGTAGACGTTCAGATGGTGACAGATGAAGTTTGGATCCACCCCTGGAGCTTCATACGCACTCCATGCAAACACATTTACATTCCTTTTTAGGAACTGTAATAGCTCTTCCTTCTCTTCAATGGGCAATTGAGACCCAATTTGAAAGAATTTCTCAGGGTCATCGTCAATAGGAACTTTTATTAGGTCCTCGCATTTTGCTTCCTCAGTTGACCCATCAATAGGTGACGCCAGAATCCTTAACTACTATGAACTTCCTTCAGCATGGGCCGAAGACTCATCCTCAGATTGATTTCGGATAGCAGCCACCAGGCACTGCCTAGCCATGGACTGACTTCCAACAATCTCTTCGATCCTATCCCCAGATGGGAATTTCACCTTCTTGTGCAGAGTGGAAGAGACAGCCCCTAGGGTGTGCAACCAAGGCCTGCCCATTATGGCTGTATATGGGGAATAAGCATCCACCACTATGAAGTCCGCCTCCACTATTTCTGAGCCTGTTTATATGGGTAATCTGATTTGACCCTTCGGAATGACAATTTTGCCATCAAAGCTCACCAACGGGGAAGTATAGGCTTTTAGATCCTCGGGTCTTAAATTTAGCCCCTTGTACAAATCGGGGTACATGATCTCGGCGCCACTGCCTTGATCCAGGTTTCGGCTCAATAGGTGATGCAACTGATGCAATCGCTTAAGGCCCCCAAATAAAAGAAGGCCCCACTTGTAAAAAAAAATTTATATATATATATATATATAATATATTTATTTATATTTTTTAATTAAAAAAAATTTAAGCACTTTTATTGATCAATAAAATGCATTAAAAAAGTCTCATTGTATCCTAAAATGCAAAAGATTAAAACGGAAAAAATAAAAATAGTCAAACTTCAGCTTACCAAATTAAATTTTAGGAGACAAATTTATTAATTCATTCTTGAAATATGCTAAAATCAAAATTAATAGCAGACAAATTCATTAATAATACAACTTATTTACCTTGAAATATGCTAAAATAGATATTATAAATTAAAAAAAAAAAAAAAAAAAAAAAAAAAAAAAAAAAAACCTCTCATCTATCTATCTCTCTGCCTCTACATCTATATTCTTAAGGTCTCACCTTTTTTTTCTTCGTCTTCATCTTGATTCTTGAAATTTTTCTTTATTGATTCCAGCATACCAGTCGGCAGTCACCAGACCAGAGGTATTCTTCTTCACCTCTTCCCCTCTTTCTCTTTAAGTCTTTGTCTTTCCGAAAATGAAGACTCAAAGTCTTCTACCTATTTGTTTCACACTTTCACTGCAGCCTGCACAAATGTTTGATTGCCTTGATGGGATGGGACACGTTTTTCACTTTTTTGCTATGAGCCTATGATAGCTTTTCTGCCATGAGCCCCTGTTTGATAGAACACATTTTTCTTTTAGAACTTAGCCATTGGATGATAATAGTGGAGTGCAGGCTGGCTGGTTACTCCCCTTCTTTCTTTTTTTTTCTTTTTTTTAATCTGACACATTGACACTTTATCTATTATTATAAATTATTATACCAATTAATAATTTGATGTGTATCATATCAACTCATTTGTATTATAGTGACATTAATTTATTAAACCATGTATTAAATTAATTTTTATTTGTGCAGGTTTAAACTTTAAGTGGTCACGGTTTTAGAAAAATTGCAATAACCAGGTTCTATTGTTCTATACTTTAAATTTTATTTTTAGTTAAATTATCATTTTTAATTATAAAATTGTGTTTTATTTATCTATAAATATTTTCTTATTATAAATGTCTACTAGAAAATATTTATCCAGATATGAAAAACTTCTAAAAAAGAGAAAAATTGAAAAACAAATTGAATCTCAAAAAGGATCTATGGATAAATTTGTTACTAATGTTAAAAAAAACACAATAGAAAGTTTGGGTGAAAATATTACAAATGAACAAGAAACTTATCAAAAAGAGTTGGAAGATAATGAAATTATACAACAAAAAGAGAATAATGAAAATAGTCCTAATAATGTTGAAACATCTAATGTAACAATAATTGATAATGAAAAACAAAATAATTTAGAAGAAAATGAAAAAATGACTAACCTACTTACTAATAATATCTATGATCCAAGTCAATGGGAAAATATTGATACAAAATTAAGAGATTTATTAGTAGAAAAGGGTCCAATTAGAGAATATGATCTAAATTTTCCTATAGATAAAGGTCGTAGACATTTTTCTACTACATTTTATTTTAAAAAGTTATCAAATGGGGAGAAATTTGATAGAAGATGGCTAGTGTATTCAAAAGATTTGGATAAAGCATTTTGTTTTTGTTGCAAGTTGTTTAATTCAACAACACATGGTAGTGGTACAAATCAACTTACTAATGAAGGAACTAATGATTGGAGAAATATTAGCAGTAAGATTAAAAATCATGAAACAAGCAAAGAGCATGTTACTAACATGAATGCTTGGATTGATTTAGAAATGAGATTATTGAAAAATAAAACAATTGATAAAAATTTACAAGAACAAGTTAACAAAGAGAAAGATCATTGGAAAAAAGTGTTGTTAAGAATTATTGCTGTAGTAAAAAATCTTGGAAAAAATAATTTGGCCTTTCGAGGAAAAAATGAAAAGATCTATCAAGAAAATAATGGAAATTTTTTAAGTCTAATTGAAATGATTGCAGAATTTGATCCAGTAATGCAAGAACATGTTCGACGTATTCAACATGGTGCAATTCATAATCATTATCTTGGACATAATATACAAAATGAATTGATACAATTGTTAGCAAATGAAATTAAAGGTAAAATTATTAAAAAGATTAAGGAAGCAAAATATTTTTCAATTATACTTGATTTTACTCCCGATGTAAGTCATCAAGAACAAATGACTCTAGTACTACGATGTGTGGATATTTCAACTAGTCCAATAAAAATAGATGAGCATTTTGTAGAATTTTTAAAAGTAGATGATATTTCTGGAAAAGGTCTTTTTAATGAAATTATAAGTGTAATAAAAAGTCTTGAACTTGATATTAATGATGTACGTGGACAAGGATATGACAATGGGTCTAATATGAAAGGAAAAAAACAAGGGGTACAAAAAAGAATAATTGATATAAACCCTAGAGCATTTTACACACCATGTGGTTGTCATAATCTTAACCTTGTGCTATGTGATATGGCCAATTCTTGTCCTAAAGCTATATCTTTTTTTGGAGTAGTTCAACGTATATATACATTGTTTTCTTCTTCCATGAAGCGATGGCAAATTTTACAAGATAATGTTTCAAGTTTAACTCTTAAACCATTGTCACAAACACGTTGGGAAAGTCGAATTGAAAGTGTAAAAGCAATAAAATTTCAAGCTTTAGAAATAAGAGATGCTTTGTTACAATTAGCAAAAACGAGTGAAGATCCTAAAACAAAAAGTGAAGTTGATTGTTTGGCAACATATGAGCTTGAAAGTTTTGAATTCTTGTTAGGCATGACTATTTGGTATGATATATTATTTGCCATTAACTCTGTTAGTAAAAATTTGCAATCAAAAGACATGCATATTGATGTTGCCATAGATCAACTAAAGGGTCTCATATCTTTTTTTAAAAAATATAGAGAAGATGGATTTACATCTGCTATGATTTCATCTAAAAAGATTGCAATCAAAATGGAAATAGAGCCTATATTTCATGAAAAACGTATAATTCGTAGAAAGAAACAATTTGATGAGAATGCCAATGATGAGATAACACAATCTGCTAAAGAATCTTTTAGAATTAATTATTTTTTATATATAGTAGATCAAGCTATTTCATCAATTGAAAGTAGGTTTGAACAATTTCAAATATATGAGGATATTTTTGGTTTTTTATTTAATTTTGAAAAACTAAAAGCACTAGATGATAATAGTTTGAAAAAATATTGTCTTAATCTTGAAAGTTTTCTCAAACATGATGTTTATTATGATATTGATGGCTTAGATTTATTTTCAGAACTAAAAATTTTAAAGAAGTTGTGCAAATAGATGAAAAACTCCAATTAATGTACTTAATTATTTAAAAAGACTAGATTCTTTTCCAAATGCATATATTGCTTATAGAATATTACTAACAATACCTGTTACAGTTGCATCTGCAGAAAGAAGTTTTTCAAAATTAAAATTAATAAAATCTTATTTAAGGTCTACTATGTCACAAGAAAGATTAAGTGGATTAGCTATATTATCAATTGAAAAAGAAATGTTATAGGAACTTAAATACAAAAACTTAATTAGTAATTTTGCATCTCAAAAAGCAAGAAAAGTAGATTTTAAATAAAAAGAATTCAATATATATATATATATATATATATATATATATATATATATATATTATTTGATTAATATTTAATTATAAAAAGGCCCCATTTAAAATTTTCGCCTAAGGCCCCAAAAGTTGTTGAGCCGGCCCTGCCTTGATCCACCATTACCCTCTTGACATCGTAGCCCCAAATCCTCAGGGTGACCACTAGAGTATCATCGTGGGGCAGTATGATTCCAACTTTATCATGATTCAAGAAACCCAAGACCGGCTGAAATTCTGTTCTGGCCCTCTTGGGTTCTGAACTAGAGCCTTCAGTATGTAGCCGAGCAACTGACATGACTCTGGAAGGATGGGAATCAATTCTTCTTGGAGCAACGAAGATGACATTGATTGTCCCCAAAGGAGGCCTGTTGGAGTTATCTCTCCTGGGTTCTGAAGTAGATTGACCACTCTGGCTACTGGAATGATGCAATAGATGCTTCAGCTTTCCTTCTCGGATAAGCTAGTCCAAATGGTCCCACAGATTTCTGCAGTCTTCCGCAGTATGTCCATGCTCCTAGTGATAATGGCAGTGAAGGTTCTGATTGTGCCTTTCGGGATTTCCCACCATTTTGTTCGGCCATTTGAATTATAGTTCATGTTTGATCTTCTCCAGAACCTGCTGCACCGACTCTCGGAAGACTGCGTTGACTGCCTGAGTAATGGCAGAGCCTGACTGTCCTGAAAAATCTCTCCGTGGCCGGTTATTGTATCTATCCGACCTGAAATCCCTCCGCTCTTGAGGGATCACCTTCTCTTTTCCCTTTCCCTGTTGTTGGTCTTCCTTTACCCTTTTATACTTATCAATCCGATCCATGAGCTAACGCACGGTTGTAACAGGCTTACCAGTCAAGGACTTCCTTAAATCGTGCTCGGCTGGGAGGCCGAGTTTGAAGGTGCTGATGGCCACGTCATCAAAATCACCTTCAATCTCATTGAACATTTCCCAATACCGATCCGAGTATGTTTTCAGGGTCTTTTCTTCTCCCATGGGCAAGGATAACAACGAAGCTAAAGGCCGTGGGACTCTTCTGCAAGTAACAAATCGGGAGCCAAATGCTTGCGTAAGCTCTTTGAAAGAATCAATGGAATCTATCCTCAGGCCATCAAACCACCTCATTGCCACAGGCTCCAGACTGGACGGGAAAACCTTACACATCAAGGGCTCATTCTTAGAGTGTATGGCCATCTTCTGACTAAAGTGGCTGACATGCTCCACAGGGTCTGTTCTACCGTTGTACATAATGAAGGTAGGCTGTGGAAATCACTGAAGAAGTCTCCCTCTCTCGATCTAACACATGAAAGACGACCTAGAAATCTGGTTCAGGGCCCTACTCATAACATCGTTACCCACGCCTCTACGTGACGGGCTTCCACGACGTCGCTCATGGTGGTGCTCCTTTTCGTAGGAGAAAGGCTCACAAGGCGGGGTTCGTGACCTTTGCCTATAACTCAAATCCCCTTCATCTTCAGAGGAGACATTATAGTTAGGGGAAGCTTTTCTCCTTTTTGTGTGGCGTAAGTCCCTTTTTAGTTGGTCGATCTCCTGTTGCATGCCTTGTTACTCTTCGCATGGGAAATATGACCTCTATCTTGAGGTTGGCTCCTAGTATGTGTGGTGTGTACACTCCCTTCATGATCACCTTACTGCTCAAGGATAACAAAAGGGTCACCATGTTGGGATCCTCTTGATTCTGTTTGTTGTGGGCCTGGTTCTGCCATAACTGACCGTTATCTTCACTTACACACTAGCTTTTCCCACAGACGGCGCCAATTGTAGGGTCTTAATTTGTGGCCCAAGTCTCAATTGTACAAGACTTTGGCTCAGTAAGCCCAATACAATAGAATTTGTAGATAGTGGGTCGAAAATCTGGACTTTAATGAAGTTATCAACAATTAGTATGGGTTTTAGATGTGATCAAAAGATGGCAAAGTCAATAACTTTGCATAAAGATGACGCCCGAGGAGGCAATACGTGTTATAAAATTCAGTTGATATGATTACAGGTTTTGCTTTTTGCTACAATGTCCTCTCCCTTCCTTTTTTCCCTGATCCTTTTTTTGTGGAGGAGTTCTTACATTATATAATCCCCTTTGATCATCTTCACCTTACACTTGTCAACCATTTGGGTTGCTACTTGAGTGACTGTCCCATCAGCCACCTCCTTTAGCCTTCTGTGAGTTGTAGTTGCCAATGAAACACTATTCAGAGGTCTTCTTCACATAAATGCGGCTAGGAAAGTAGTTGTTGTGCATTTAATGTGGTGGCAGCAACTTTTCCTTTAGATATTTTTGAGTTCATATCTCTTCTGTACATGTATGAGGATCATTCTTGTCGTGGAAACCTTTTAGAGGGTCACCTAAATTGCTAAAGTACAGAGCCGATCAGTATTTAATCTTATCCGAGACTGAACTTCTCCTCGGACCATCCTCCTCTACTCCATCTTTTAATTCTGGACTTTTGGGCTTCTTCTAATCACTCGTCCCTCCTCAGACACACATATCCTTAGATATAACCCAAGGCCCAATATACGATCCTGGGCTTTTACCCCCACAACTAGCTTATTAAAAAAAAATGAAATTTCAATTATTTGAAAGAAAGTTGAGATAAAAGGAAAAAAAAGGAAAAAAAAAAATTGTTAATCTGTATACACACACTAATTTTTACTTGGTCCAATGAAATGGATCAGAGACTTGTTTTACTTGTGCCATTTTTCGGCTACTCTACCAATTACCTCTAGCAAGGGAGTCTGTAACAATCATATATTTTGTTAGGTTTTTTAGTATTGGTTCATTTCATTTCACTTGCATTTATTTAATTTTAAGTTTATTAATGTAATTTATTTATTGTAAAAGTGGGTTGAATCTAAGTTAGAAATTGCTTAAAGATGACAAATTTTCAATATGCCCAAGAGGAAGGGTTTATACTCTTTTGCTCCAAAATGAATTTTTGAGTGAGACTTGTTTTATTGGAAAGTAGACATATAATGCTCCAAAAATTATAAAAATTTGACTCAATATAAATTTGAATTGAAGGTTGAAACTACATAAGACTAGATCAAATTTTCAAGAAGACTTGGATTGACCAAAAGATTGGTTTGCGATTGGCGGATAGACTTGCGGCAAAAAATAATGTTGAAAGCACAAGGCAAGAGTATACTATTGCTAGTAGGGTTGTCCATGTGACGGTCCAGGTTGGGTTTGAACTCTACGCGAGCTCAAACTGATTTCCATGGGTGGTAGGACAGTGGACCCACCACCAACCGTGAGCACCATAGGGTCAGATTGGAAGATTCTTCGTTTGGATTGAGTCATTTTTAGTCAAAACTGAGGGAGGCAGCGGTGAACGAGATCTCGCCGAATCTGGTCCATATCCCAATGGATCTTGATGAGATCTCAATGAATCTAACACATATCTTGACGGATCTTAATGAGATCTCATCGGACTTCAATGCATTTGAGATTGCGACAGAGAAGGAGGAAGAGAATGGCTGTTACCAACGAGATTTATCGGTTGGTTAGGTTTTCATCATGTTTCAAACCTCTAAAAACAAGATAATGTTTTACTCATCACCCAAAATCAGAAGTCTTATTCAGGTAAATTGTTTTAATAGCTTGGAATTGTAGCATAAACATTTACGAAAAATTATAGGGATAACTAAATTATTTTTAAAGGTAAAACACATGTACAGTTCTTTAGGTTCTACCTCTTAAGTTTTTAAATAAGTCCAACCGTGTAATTATTTCATTAACCAATCAACTAAAATTTGGAATTTAATTTCCTTCGAAAAAAATAACATTGTTTTTATAAGGCACTGATCAATACAATTCAATGAAAGAACCTAAAGTGCAGCATCTCAATTCTCACCTTTACTCAATGTTATATAAAAAATAAATATAAATAAAAATAAAAATAAAAAAGAAAAGAAGGAAGAAAGAAAGATGCAACTGGCTTTGAGCTAGCTATCAGCCTCAGTCAACGAGTATTATACTGATATATTCATCGTCGTTTATGCATTTTTTCTGGCTTCATTCCACCCGATCAGTAGTATTGTAAGATTTCAACATGTTTTCTGTCGTTACGGTCAAAAACAAAGAAGTCAGTATGTTTATATAAAAAACGGATTATGCCATTCAGTGGGTCTAAAGAGGTTCATCAATTGTGTCTAGGGTGCCATGAAAAGCCACCAAAAATTCAATATGCTAAAACACTCCGGTTGAGTTGGCATACAGTGACTTTTAGCAGGTCTTAGTTTTGCTTTTGGTATAACCACAGATTCCATTAAACAAAAAGATATCTGAAGATTCGCCATAAATGTAAACCGACTAAATCTTATACTTTGAAAGGTCAGAATTTCAGGGTTATTAATTCTTTGTAAACCTACTTGGGCGCTGTTGCTATCTATGATCTATCATCTCCATTTATATAGAATTAGACTATGTTCTTTCCTTCAAGCTGTTAAAATTTGGCCTAGTTGCTAAAATGGATATTAAATTAGGCTTCTTGTTCTCAAAGATTAAGAATTCTATTCAATCTTTGGCACATTGCTATTCCCATCTTTGTGTTTAATGTGTCCTGATTGCTTAGATTATTTTTTTGTAGTTTAATTGGTCTGCAGACTGAATTTTTTTTTTTTTTTTGGTAGTTTCGTCTGCAGGTCGAGCTACTTGTATCAACAGTTGTATTCTTGCACTTGACATTGAATGAAAGTTCTATTTCATCGGTTACCTTAAAAAACAAAAAACAAAAATTTCTCAGTCATTTAAGTGCAAAATAAAATACTTTATACTCTGTGCTTATGTTATAAAAGCTCTTTTGTATACTTGTTGTAATCAGGTACATGATAGCTTTTAAGGTTTGGAGGTGTGAAGTGTTTCTCTCTGCTAGTGAAGGGTGGTTTCCAAACCCTCTCCTAGAGTGTAGAACTGGTGTCCCTTCTTTGGAAGGTGCCTTTGTCCCTTAAGGTAACAGGTTTACCTTAAGGCTTTGTTGGTTTTTTCTTCAGGGACTTTGGGAAACAAATAATAGATTAGGATGGAAGAACTCACAAAAACTTGGAATAGCCTAACCCTTTCGGAATGTGAAGGATCAAACTTTCGCATTAAGGAGGAGCAGGCAAAAACGGAGTTTATTTTAACAGCAAAATTCTTGACTAAAAGGGCTCTCAATATTGACGCCATAGCTAAGACCTTCACACCCCTGTGGAGATCGAAAAATGGCTTCAAAATCAAAAAGGAGAGTGACCATGTGGTTTTATTTTCATTTGATGATAAGGGCGAAATGGAGAAAGTTATGGAAGCAGAACCTTGGAGTTTTGATAAACGACTAATGGTTTTGCAACGGTATGGTAGGGAAATGGACGTAGGTGATATGGAGTTTAGGAAGGTGACATTTTGGGTGCAAGTTCATAATCTTCCAATCAGATTCCGGACAAAAGAGATAGCTGAACAGCTTTGTGAAGCGATTGGAGAGGTGAATGGAGGGACTGCTGAAGCAGAGTCAGAGGGCGATAATTTCATGAGAGTCTGGGTTACAATAGATATCACCCAACCATTGAGCAGGGGACGAGTGGTCTCACTTGACAGTGGCAAGGAACTGTGGGTGCATTTCAAGTATGAGAGGCTTCCAAGCCTATGCTTCTGGTGTGGCTGCTTGGCGCATAAAGATAGGGACTGCGAGCTATGGGTGGAAAGTGAAGGCAGCCTCCTGCCTGAGTCACAGTAGTTCGGCCCTTGGTTGAAGGCTGCACCATTTGTACCGTCCAGGAAGTATGTAGTAAAAGTGCCCGGTTTGTTCACAACAAAAAAATCTAGTGCAGAGACGGCAAAGCCCAGAACAGCGAAGCAATCGCCAGTGGTTGTGGTCCGGTCAGGCAAGCTTGCGCCGGAGATTGTGAGGCCCCAAAAAACCAGCACATCACCGGAGAATATAATGCTGGAAAAGGAAGGTTTTGAAAGTCTCAATGCTGAAAACATAGACCCGGTTTTACAGGAGGCATTTCAACAAGATGTAAGCCAGTCAACTAAGGAAGGAAAAAGTGAGGATGTGACAACTCAACAGGCTGGGTTAGCTATGAAAATGGTGTCAGGAAAGCCTTTTGAGGAGGTATTAGGTGAGATAGATAAAGAAATAGGAAAGTATGATTCCAAAAGGTTTGAGTCAACAGTGTTTGAAGCTAGCATGGAAAAGGAAAATCTTGTGGGCCAGCCGAAGATCAATGATGCCAAGGTGCCGTGTATGTCATCTAAGCCAGCCAACTTGTCTTTTTCTCCTAGAGTACCTTTGGCAGAGATTCCAAACCCAATTGTTAGTCACGGGTATGTGGAGGGTACATGGAAAAGAACTACCAGAGTGGGAGTGGCAGCCGATGCATGTATGTCTGAGGCTATAGGGGGGAAAAGAAGTTTAGGCAGTGTTACAAACCAAACTGAGTTACCAAAAAAAAGAAAGGTTTCACAGGGAGGTGCAACAAAAAACAAGATATTGGTAGAGGTTGGTAACCAGCCCTACCAGAAGCAATGAGTCTATTACTATGGAACTGTCGTGGGCTTGGGAACCCACGGACAGAGAACGAGCTTGTCAGTTTGATACAGGCAAAAGATCCCTCTGTCGTGTTTATAGCCGAAACATGGGCAGATGAAGCAAGGCTAGAGCGTACTTTGAGCAAGATTAATTTTGATCAGAAATGGGTGGTTCCAAGGCAAAATAGAGGCGGTGGATTAGTTTTATTTTGGAAAAATTCAATTAATGTTGATGTGGTAGATTCTCACAGGTATTTTATTGATACGATCATTGATGGGAACACTGAAAATGCTTGGCGATTCATTGGTTTTTATGGTGAGCCCAAAACCTATAGGAGGAGTGAGGCATGGAGCAAATTAAGAAGTCTAAATTCTAGAATGGACATTCCTTGGATTTGTGGTGGAGATTTTAATGAAATTGTTCGTAAAGAGGAAAAATGGGGAGGAATTCCTAGAGATCACAATCAAATGCAGCTATTTCGAGATGTGATCGATGAATGTCAATTTATGGATTTGGGATATGTGGGGCCTAAATTCACATGGGCGAAACACTACGTTGATGGGCATTCCATAAGAATTAGATTGGATCGGTGCATGGCTACAAATTCTTGGTTCCAAAAATTTCCAGGAACTAGAATTCATCATCTTAGCTGTATGTCATCGGATCATTCTCCTCTTTTGATCAATTTGTCGGGGCTGCCGGATCCTAGAAAGAAGAGATGTTTTAGATTCGAGGAAATGTGGCTATCGGATCCAACATGTGGTGAGACGGTCGAGGAAGTCTGGATTAATACAAGGGAGCCGAATCCAAGCATAGCCATTCTGAAAAAAGTGGCTAAATGTGAGCAAGAATTAACATGGTGGAATAGGCACAACTTTGGGCACGTGAGAAGGGAGTTAGAGATTAAGAAGAACCAACTTGTCTTGGCTGAGAAAGAGGCTATGGTGAGTGGGAATAATTCTCGGGTTCGAAGTCTGAGAGTGGAGATTAACTTGTTGCAAGATCGGGAATCAAGAATGTGGTGTCAAAGATCTAGGGTGTTGTGGTTAAGCAAAGGGGATAGTAACATGGCTTTCTTCCATAGCAAGGCTACAAGGAGATTTAGGAAAAATATGATCAGAGGGATAAGAGATCGAAATGAAGCTTGGTTGACCAACCAAGAGGGAATTGGCCAAGTGATGGAAAGTTACTACAACGACCTTTTCTCCACCTCCAACCCAATCCTTGTAGCTGACTCCCTTAACAAAATCCCTTGCATGGTGACTGATGAGATGAATGTGGAATTGATGAAGGAATTTACAGAATTGGAAGTTAAGGAAGCCTTGAATCAGATGGCTCCCCTAAAGGCACCGGGTCCGGATGGTATGCCTCCGTTGTTTTACCAACACTTCTGGACGACGATGCAGCATGATGTTACTTCAGCCATCCTCTCTTGGTTGAATTCAGGTACCCTACCCGAACCAATTAATCATACACTCATTACTCTCATCCCTAAAATTGCTAATCCTGAACATGTGTCTGAATTTCGCCCCATTAGTCTTTGTAATGTCCTGTACAGGATTTATTCAAAGGTCTTAGCAAATAGGTTGAAGAAATTTTTACCTTCCTTAATTACTGAACATCAATCTGCCTTTGCTAAGGAAAGACTTATTTCAGACAATATTATGGTTGCCTTTGAGACCCTCCATCATATGAAGCAACATAATTCAAGAAAGCATGGATTTATGGCGGTCAAATTAGATATGAGTAAAGCCTACGATCGGGTGGAGTGGGTGTACTTAGAGAGGCTTTTGGAGAAAATGGGTTTCTGCGATAGATGGGTTGCTCTCATGATGAGTTGTGTGAAAACGGTGTCGTACTCTATCATGGTGAATGGTGAGCCAACTGGGATGATCCAATCAAAGAGAGGAATTAGACAAGGAGACCCACTATCTCCTTTCCTTTTCCTTTTATGTACAGAAGGACTTCATGCTCTCATAAAACATTCGGCGAGGAATGGGGAAATCAAGGGTTTCTCCTTGTGTAAATGAGGCCCAAAACTAACCCACTTGTTTTTTGCAAATGATAGCTTACTTTTCTGTAGGTCAATTCCTGAAGATTGCCATAATGTGCTGAAGATATTGGGAGAATATGAGTCTTGGTCAGGGCAAAAAATTAACAAAGAGAAGACCGCAATCTTCTTTAGCAAATCTACCTTAAATGAAGCAAAATCAAGCATAAAGAACCTCTTCCAAGTCCAAGAGGTGAAGTCCTATGAGAAATATTTGGGGCTCCCCTCTTTTGTTGGCAGGGGTAAAAAGGCAAGCTTCAACTACATAAAAGAAAGGGTTTGGAGGAAACTCCAAGGTTGGGAGGGTAAATTGCTTTCTCAAGCTGGGAGAGAGGTTTTAATTAAAGCTGTGATCCAAGCTATCCCTACTTATGCCATGGGGTGCTTTAAATTGCCATTGGGGCTTTGTGACGACATTGAAGCAATGATTAAGAAGTTCTGGTGGGGGCAAAGGGGTAATAAAAGGAAAATTCATTGGATTCGGTGGAGCGAACTGACTAAATCCAAAATGGTGGGTGGTATGGGCTTTCGTGACTTGGCTCATTTTAATGACGCCCTTTTAGCGAAACAGGCATGGCGGCTTTTGCACAACAAGGAAACCCTCTTCTACAAAGTTTTCAAAGCCAAGTTCTTCCCTAACACCTCTCTCTTGGAAGCTAAGGAAACAAATTCGGGGTCCTATGCTTGGAAGAGTATATTATACGGGCGTGATGTTATCCTCGACGAGGCTTGTTGGAGGGTGGGGAATGGAAAGTCCATAAAAATGTTTCCAAGACAAAATCCTAAGCATCTATCATTTATAATGATAGGCCACAAACTGAATGACCCCTTGTGATTTAAACTAATTAATTAATTTAGCCAAGTTATTAATTAATCAATTTAACATGCAAATACGTGGCAGCACAAACAAATCACCAAATAACAAAATATGCAGCGGAAAATAAATAACACGGTGATTTGTTCACGAATGGGGAAAACCCTAACGGCAAAAACCCCACCGGGTGATTTTCAGGTCACCACTCCCGAAACTCCACTATTATCAAATCAAGCGGTTACAAATAAGGAATCCCAAGTACCTTACCAACCTACAGTTGAACCCTTACCCCAATACCCAATTGGACTTGATCTGTAGCGACAGTTCCCCCTTTTGATGCACGGCTCCCAAGTACGTGACTAACCAGATGCGCGGATCCCAGTACGCGACTTCAATCACCAACTTTAGAAAGAAGAGGTTGGCTGCAGAGTTCTTCAGATCATCCTATGCAATGAAGATCAGGAAGATGCTTGGTCACAAAACCCTAAGGTGCACAATACACAGCAACTTCTTGAAGAAGATGATCTAGGTTAAGAACTTCGTCTCAGAGCACAATTTGCTTGAACAAGGATTGCTCAATGCTTATGCAACTTGTGTCTTGGTTGACGGCTCTTAAAACACTCCTTAAATATGTTTAGGGTTAGAAGAAAAGAAGGCCCAAAAACATATTCACGGATCCCAAGAAAATCAGATTGTAATTCTGATTTTTTTAAGTCTCGACAGCTAGCAGGTGTCGAGGTAGGTGTCGAGCAGGTGTCGAGCTTTAAAAATTCTGCACTTCAACTTGCTTTTTCTTGGACAGACTTGATGACTTCAACACTTGATCTTGAAACATAGTTTCTTGAAGTATTAAAAACACCTAGAACTACCCAATTACAAGTAGAGTGCGTTTTGTCAAAGGATTAGCCAATTTACATAGAATATGACATATGTTCCTAACACGTAAACACATATGTCCTAACATATAATATATACAAAATTGAAAATATTTTACTTTCAGTTGATCTTACAATATTATGTCACAACTTTGCACATCATTATTTTGATGTATATATTTTTAATTGAATTTAAATTCTATTCTATAAAACCTTCTATTAGAATCTTGACATTTTTTTTTTAAAAGTAGAATATATAATTTTATATACAAACACGATCATAATAAATGTCTAATGCTAAAATATATAGTTCCATATACAAATAGAATCATAATAAATATTTATTAATAACTATCATAATGAATAGATTTCATATTTCAACCAAAAAAAAAGAGAGAAAAAAATCATATTATGTTAAATTTTCTCATACATTGAATAGGCTATATATATGTATGTAAGCATATAAAAGCAAAGACGTTTAACTTTTTATTAATCTCATAATATTTGTCACATAAGTTTTTGTGATCTCACATGCATTTCACACGTTATTCTTTTATGATATATATTTTAACTAATTTTAAATTCTATTCTATATTTAAACTTTCTATAGTTTTCAAAAAAAAAAAACTTTCCATTAGAATCTTGTCACATCATTTAAAAAAAAAAAAGTACAATAGATAGTTCTATATAAAAACACAATAATAATAAATTTCAATTAATAATTATCATGACTATCAAATTACAGTTTTAGACAATGAATAAAAGAGATAATAATAAAAATTCATCTACCTTATAACTTAACTAATTGGCATCTCTTGATGTTTATAACGGAAACATCCACAGTTTAGATTCCCTCTCCCCCTAACTATTAAATTATGAAGAAAAAAATAGAGAATTATATACTAACTACTAAATGGGTTGTGCATTCTTTCCCCAT
This sequence comes from Quercus glauca, assembly GCA_023736055.1. Lineage (NCBI taxonomy): Eukaryota > Viridiplantae > Streptophyta > Magnoliopsida > Fagales > Fagaceae > Quercus > Quercus glauca. The sequence goes on along the minus strand of CM043316.1, from coordinate 12,358,480 downwards.
GTCCTTTATATATACTAGCTTATAACTCCATGCATATGCATGAATACACTTAAACATTGTTATGGTACTTTTTTTTACACCTAACTTTATTTGAGTACCACCTATTTATACCACTATAAGTCATTGGATTTTCCCAAACATTTTTGGCTCTATTATTATGTTAATTACAAATATTTCATATCTCATTATCTAAATTGGGTCATAATATAAATTATCACAAAAAACCCAAAAAACTCCTATTTTGTCCAATTTTATTATCATTATTTAGCTAAATCCAAAACTGGCCCTATGAACCCAATACACACATCCTATTCTATTTAAAACCCAAGAATATTTATGCTTGAAAATATTTGAAAAGCCCATGATTCAAATCCATGACAAAACAACTTTATCAATGTAATTCAAATCCATAATCAAAGCTCATGGTTTAAACCCATGGCAATTTATTTATCCAAAACCCAATTCTCATTGGCAACATCAAAGCTCAATTCTCATTGGCAATATTAAAAGCCCAACTTACATTGGTACTATTAAAAACCCAAACTAACTACTTTGCACTATTTATTGAAAGCCCAAGGTTATCAATACTTGGCAAAATATTATATCATTATTATTTTACTTAAAAGTCCAATAATGAACAATACTTTAGATCTTTAAACCTATTACTGTGATATTATAAAACTCATGGAATTTATGAATTATCTACTCTTAAAACCCATGGCGATCATCTCATAAAAGCCCATGGAAAGACATGATTATTAGACCCATGACATTTATTTATTTCATATTATAAACTCATATTCACTATCTATCTTGCATCACAACAATTCATAATATTTATTACCAAAACTCATGGTAATTATTCATCCTACATGTCCATTATGATTATCTATAGAGAAACTCATGAGAACATCACATTATTCCATTATAGTGATTGTTACCATATTTAAAACTCATAATAAATATTATTCTCAAGAAAAATATTGGAGGTCATTATTTAAAAAGCCTCAAAGAAAATATCATTTATAAAGTAATCCATAGTAAAAATTATGAGAAGTTATTTAGAGCCCATGAGGAGTAAAAAACCCATGGCAAAGCATGTCTTTAATGCCCATTTTGTAGGCCCAAGAATCTCGTGGAGAAGGGAGTAAGCCCAAGCAAAGAAAGGGCCATGTGGCCCAACTAAAGGTGCTGAAATGAAGCAAAGTTCTAGCCCAAAAAGGTCCCAACAAGAGGCTTGAAAGTGGGCAACCAGCCCTTGTTCATCCCTAACCAAAGAAACAACTAGAGCCCCCTACAAGAGGACCAAGCCTTTGAGAATGAACTAGGGGCTGTCCCATCAGTTTTCTGCCACCCTCTACCTGACGTGACAGTGCCCAAGGGCTGTCATATCAACTGAAGTCAAAAGGATAAAGGGACTCCATCATCTTCCTCAAGACTGCACCTCCAGCGGAAGGAGAGCTGAAACCAAATTATCTAAACTTCAACAAATTGATGCTATAAATATTAAAAAACGTTCAAGACGTGATTCATGTACCAAGTCCATGAATCCTAAAAAGGAAAAAATTGGGAACATGTGGTTTGGAGGACATAAAGGGATCTCCAGCAGAACCCTCTGAAGTGGGCTTAAACTTTGACACCTGGCTTGAGGTGTTGAATCCTACTTCATAGGGTCCAAATCTCAGTGGCAACACTAGGATTCTTTCTTAATACTTGCCTTAATCCCATTGGCTGAACACAATCTCAGCAATCTTAGCATTTAATGTAAGATTACTCCAAATATTACCTTGCCCAAAGAAGCAAAACAGCCCCAAAAGCAAATCTCCCATTTTTAGGCCAAATTCAAGTTATTAATTCAGCTGAGCTGCTCCGCTGAATCAGACCTACATTTTTTTGGATGCTAGTTAATTAATGCTTCTCTAAACTACATTATAAAAGCAAAAGCACCTCAGCCCACAAAAGGACAGCTAGCCCCCTCTGAGACTTTGGGGTTTGTTTGCCATTTTTGCTAGTGGTTTAGCCCTCCTTAAGCTCACCACTCATCATCTTTAGCCTACACTCATTTAATCCCAGATATTCTTCTCCCCCTTTTACACAATCACAGCTCGAAAATGTCCTCCAACTAGTCACAAGCAGCCCATCACTCATAAAAAGTTTCAATCTTAGTATTAATCCTATCCCACTCACTCAAAACAGCCCACATTCACCTCATTCATGCCTTATGCACATATACTCACCAAAATCTTAGTTTAATACTTGCTGCACTGAGCTAGGGATCTTTCTCTCCCTTCATTCCATCCTATTTTTCCATTTTTATTTATAACTATGGAGCCTTTAATACTTGTTTATTATTATTATGATGAAGGCCATAATGTTTTGGAAACTATGAAAGTTCTCCCTCATGTTGACTTAATAATAATAATAAGGAAAAAAAATGATTTTTACCATGTAAACACACTTATTAACCTGAAATTACCCTACTGCTGGAGATAATATCGTACCACTAAAGGACTGATTTGAACTATCGGACCAGGACCATTAATATACTAATTAAGTATTGTATCATTTTTTTCATTGGGCTTTTGTTGTAGTTTTGTCATGTGCAGCCTTTGTTTCTTGCTTGGATAGGTTTTGTCATCACACCGAAAGCGTTTGGGTACCATCTCAAGAGCCCATAGTCGAGTTTCAGCTTGGCTTCCCAACATCTTAGATAGAGGCATCAATTTCTCCCTCGATAAACATATACAATAAGATGCATAATATAATTCCCATATATAATTTAAATACTATTAATAGTAATTTTTATATTTTGTTAACTCTTTAAAAAATTTTGTAAGGATATTATTAGGTATAAAATGTAAATTGTCCATACTTTTTTTAAAAAAAATTATTGTGAAGCACTTTTTTTTTATGATTCATTTATTCTAGACTCTTTGGTTTTTATACTTAATAACTCACTTGGATGAATATTTATGATATGATCCCACATTTCATTTTAAAAATAAGAAAAAAAAATTCTTTAAGAATAAATAATTTATGACACATGGCGCTAAATTGGAACTTTAATATGAAATTCTAATTTGAGTTTCTCTCAGCTTCACCTATTATTATTATTATTATTATTATTATTATTATTATTATTATATATAGATTAGATAGGAAAATATTTTGGGATTCTCCTATCTCTATAAAGACCACAAAATGTTGGACCAATAGAAATTTAACTCAATTATAAACCTAAATTTTTTCTTCTGAAAAGAAATTGTAATTGTATCAAACTATCATTAAGGGTCAATTTTTCCTAACAACTTGAGGTTTTAATCTTTGTAAATCAATCTCTCACACAATATATTTTATTATTAACTGAGGTTGTAATAATACCTTTGATTATTTTTGTGAGGGCAGGTAATCCGAGCACATTTTTTGGTTATGGTTCATACCTAAGGACAAGTAGGCACATGAGGATGGTTAAAGGGTCCATGCATACATAGGCCAGAAGGCCGAGGAGAAAAGAGGAAACTGACAAAGCAACCTGTGTTCTCGAGGAGCAAAGGCACATCGGGAATGCTTTAGGAAGTAAACCATTTTGGAAAGATAAGCTTCAAGGGGAGTAGCAGAGCCGTATCAACAACGGAAAGAAGAAATATCTGGGAAGGAGACTGCCACCACCACATTAAATACACTGTACCAACTGAACTGGCCGCATTTATGGAGAAATAACACCTGAACAGTGTCATCCTAGCTCATAACCCTTCTTATTACCTCCAGTAGGGCCTTGATGGGACAAGCATCCAAGGAATTTCCTAGAAATTGAACAGAAGGAAGACTAAGATATATTGACAAGGGACTATATAAGGAAATGTCCTTTATAAAAAATGGGCATGCAATCTAGAACGGAGAGAGAAAAGAAAAGAGAGAAGAACACCTTCTACACAGAAAAACTTGATCAAATATAAGAACATCTCGTCCTCGGACTAGACCAATGAGTGACATTTTTTACCATTTGTGTGTTAAATCCTATTGTACTTAAGGCCTACACTTAGTTTAGTAGTTTGCTCATAAAATCCACTCTCTAACAAATTTATTACTTTGGGCTTGTTGGTCTAGCTTCCACTGTTCTAAGTGGGCCTAGGTTCTAATTTGAGCTCTTACAATTTTTATTTTATTTTTTACTTCTTAAAATTAATTTAGTTTACTCTTGTTATGTTGTATATAGTGTTTCTTTTATTTGTAACAACATGATGTGTTAGTTCAAAACAGTAGGAAGTGTCAGTTGAACTACAAGGCCCTTGACAATGGGTAGGATAAATATAATTATGTTTTGCATATTAAATGCATGAAATTGGGTCTCTCACTATGTAATTATGTTTAACTTAGCAAATAAACTTATCATATCTTATAGCATATATAAAATTCATATATGCAGCATATAGCTTCTTGTTGCAACTAATCATAATTCTTCTAAGTCCCCTTAGTCTATATAATCAAACCTTAGTAAATGGAAAGTGCCTCTAAACTCCCTCTTGTTGGGATTTTCTATTTATCTATAGAGAATTAACTTTTTAGCTTATAACTTTGTCTATATAAGGTCTATCTTTTGTAATTGGTACGAGTTTATCTCTATCTTCTCTTTTCCTTTTTAGATTTTTGTTTATGAGAAAAGTGATGGGCGAAGCACCTCCCTCCAAGGCTATCAAAATCGTGATCATGATTGTTCCAAGATCGTTCGGAGTCCAAAATGCTAGTTATAAAACTCACCTAAAAATCCAATTTTCTTAATTTGGGCTGCCCAAAGCCCAGTTAGCTCCAACAAAAAACAATAGTCCAATAGGCCCTTATAAGTCTTGAACTGTCAAAATTACCCCTTTGTGAGAAAAAAAAAAAAAAAAAAAAAAAAAAACTCTCTCTCTCTCTCTATCTCTCTCTCTCCACTTTACTTTGAAATCAGCCAAGTTTTGTTGCTTGGTCTTCCATCTTCATATGATATGAACCAAACTGATCTTTAATGGCTAAACTATCTCTCTCTTTCATATTCACCTCACTTCGCTTTACTTGCACTCAACCAAGTTTTGTTGCTTAGTCTTCATATGAACCAAACTGATCTTTAAGCTAAAATCTTGCTTAGTGGAGATCAGAAATATTATTCATTAGCCTATTTACACATAAAGTAACCTTAGATATACAAAAAATTTCTTTCTTTTTTTTTTTTTTTGAAATTTTGTTAAGTTGACAAATTTTTATTAGAGTAACATCACTTTCATATGAATCGTCATTAACACAACTCTAATTATTGTGTACAAATCACAACATATATCAATAATTGTGAAAAAAAAAAAAAACACATTTTGGCAAATTTTGGGTCATTATTTTTTTTCCCTTATATTTCGATAATTCAAAAAGATTACAATGGAGGAATATTATTTGAACCTTAAATGTCTTCAAAACATCAAAATATGTCAACTAGTATTTTTTTTCTAAGAATCAGTATGCCAACTAGTTGAGCTACAAGGCTCATGAACTTATTATTGTTTTTTTTTTTTTTTGGAGAGAGATGAACTTATTATTGTTACAAATTTATTGTTACACATAACATCCTATCATATTTTATAATATGATAGGATGTTATGGCCTTTAACATCGGATCCTCTTTATTCTATGCTCCCCATGCACTTGAAGCTGTGACAAGAGTAAGAATTACAAGTTAGAGGTAAGAACATCCTGTCATCTACTTACTATATAACAAACTCTAGATCTTTTTTCGTTTTTTTTTTTTTTTTTTTTTTTGTTAAGAATAAACTCTAGATCCTAGAATATCTTTTCTTTGTGGCTAATGATTACCTTCTCCTGTCGCCAAATAACGTTCACTTATTAAAGACTTCATTAAACTATATAATTCCTCTATAGTTTGATGCGGTTTTAAATTAAATCCTAATTCTTTTAAAATAAAAATCATTAAAATCCTAAACTTTTCAAATTGTTTCAATTTGCACCCTCCAGAAGTTATTATTAACTAGAAGTAATAGAACATATAAGTTGTGAGTTGTGGCTAAAATCTACTTAAACCAAAAAAATTAAATCATTACATATGAAATTATAAGACTTTTGTGCACTATTTGAGAGTTGTGAAATTATGTAAAAAAAAGCAATGTTTAGTTATTATCTCTATGGTTTTAGAGGCTAAACGCTGCGATGGTCACTCCATAAGTATAAGTGCTTGTGAGGTGTGAGGGGCAAGGGTCGGGATTCAAATATCTAGAAGGGAGCTTTACACACATATAGCTATTAAAAATCAATTAGGGGAAACATTCTCATACATACATGCATCACAAAAATCAGCCATCCGGCCTTGACATTTTTTAAATATTGCACGAATTGAAGCAAATATAAATTATTAAACAAACTCATACTAACCTGTTTGAGCAAGGATCGAATTTAGGTCTGCACCAACGTGCCATGCAAAGTAACCAAGCAATCCCTTTCCCTTAGCATATGTAACCTTGGTAGACGTACTATTCGTATCATCATAACCAATCCATGTCGTCCCAGAATAACAATAGTTTGTAACAATGGAGGAATTGTACACTGCTGTGAAATTTTTGAGACCCTTGATTTGGCTATATGTTAAGGACCCGTCAGAGGATATAGCGGTAGCTGTCCCATTAGCAGGTGCAAATATTCCATGATTATTAGCATTTACTAAACTCCATGCGTAGCCATAAAATGGAATTCCATATACCACTTTTTTGGCTGGCACAGCCTGAATCCAAGCTTTGATCCCAGTATCTCCGCCAATTTGGCTTCCTGTAATATTGTACAACCCAGCAGGAGGTTCAGTCATACTCGGTGCCCAACTGGGTCCATAAAAATCATAGGCCATGATGTTGATCCAATCCAAGCTGTTTGAAATAGCTTGAAAAGGATAATTCAAGCCTCCATAGTAGCTTGAAGTGTAAAACACAGCTGCAGATAAAAGCAACGCTGTCTTGTTAGAGGTCTTAGACTCGTTGGCCACTGCAGCTCTCCACTCGTTGAGAAGATAGCCAAAGTTGGTCATTTCAGTGGCTGAAGATGGGTACTCCCAGTCAAGGTCAAGGCCATAAAAGTTGTAAGACCTGGCTAGCTTTATCGAGGAATCTATGAATGATTTACGGGTACTGTTTTGGCTAGCCATTGATGCAAAAGTTGAGGCATTAGCATTTCCTCCACCGATGGATAAGAGGGTTTTAACTGAAGGGTTTTTCTGTTGCACAGTGGCGGTGAAGTTTGCGAAAGGAGCTGAGTGTGAGGAAGAAACTGTGACTTGGTATGTGGTTGGGTTGAGATCGGCAAAGGCACAAAATAGATGGGTGAAGAGTGTGGAATTAATGCTGGAAGCCAGGTATCCACTCTCGGGAAACCAGTATGCGGCTTTCACCACAGTTGTCGTTTGTGCTGAAGAGAAGTGGAATCGGTAAAGGAAAAGGAGGGCGAAAAATGCATATGGAAGGGTTTTGGAAGCCATTGAAGAAAAGTATAGGTAGTGTTAGATTGCTTGCAAGCTAGCTAGGAGATATTGCTTTGAGCTTTGAAATAACATGTATTTATAGCCTTTTTCTTTTTATCTCTTATTAGTTTGTTTTAATTCTGAGTATTTGATTGATTGGTTCTTGGATCACGATATGCAAATTGCGTACAAGATAGTGTATTTGAACTTTGAACATTCGTCATGAACTGTTTAAATGAAGACCTGACTTCTTAGAGAGGTTATTGCAGCTAGTTGATGATGCCGTGTCGGCGTGATCTAAATATATTGTTGGGAAATATAGACCCCAGTTGATAGAATTAACAAGTTTTAAACCCAAGTTGTTAATTAGATTTATTATCAATAAAACTTGTTAAAACAAATAAACATCAATATCATGTCAAAAATCATGCAGCGAAAAAATAAATAAGACAAGATATGATGACCCAGGAAAACCAATGAAACCAACCAGTTTCACAGTAAAAAACCTGGGGAGAAACCTTCCCGAAAAGCAATCTACTATAGTAAAGAGAAGTTTCAGATCTAGTACAAAACCTTTGTCTCTAGACTCTACAATCCCCGTAGATGAACTCACAGCAGAAACCTTCTACCGCTTCAGAACCTCTGAACTCTTCAATATATGAACGCCACCCTTTGATGCACGAATCCCAATACGTGACTAACCAATTGCGCGGATCCCAGTATGCGACTTTAATCACCAACTAGAAGAAGATGTTGGCTGCAAAGTTCTTCGCTTCATCAAGAATGAAGATAAAGAAGCACTTGGTTACAAAACCCTAAGGCGCAAAAACGCAGTAGCTTCTTTTTCAGAGAGAATAATCTTTTTCATATGTTCTCCTTGTATTCTCTTATTCTCTTATATAACGGCCTCTAAAATAAGCCTTATATAGGTCTAGGGTTGTGAGAAAAGAAATCTTACACAAATACATAAGCCTGGCCCAAAAATCAAAAAGCTGAATTTCCGTAACCTCAACAGATAGCAGCTATCGAGGAGGTGTCGAGGTTTAATGAATCTCAACAGATACAGCTATCGAGGAGGTGTCGAGAAGGTGTCGAGGGGACAGAAACTTTCTCGATCGATCGACCAGCTATCGAGAAACTATCGAGATTGCGATAAGAATCAGCTGAAGAGCTCGACAGATAGCCAGGTGTCGAGGAGGTGTCGAGAAGCTATCGAGCTATCTATCTGCAGGTGTCGAGATATCTGTCCAGCTTTATTGAACACTTTTTCTTCACTTGTTTCTTGGTCCAACCTTCATGGCTTTAATACTAGACTTGAACAACATGTTTCTTCAAGTATTAAACACAACTTAGATCTACCCAAATACAAGTAAAGTGCGTTTTGTCAAAGGATTAGCCAACTACATAAAATATGTCCTTAACATATATAATCTATATAATTCTATTTTTGACTAATTATAATTATATGTTTATATTTATATTGTACTATCTATCAATGTAAGATACTGATTAAGATTTACATTGTAGACTCCAAATGGACTTTTTCTCAACCAAAAAAAAAAAAAACATTGTCGAAAATATAATTGTATATAACATTGTACACATTTGTAAAAAGATAGGCCAAGAGTATCAATTTCGTTTTCTTTATCTTATCTTTCATCTATCTAAACCCAAAATTTTAAATTAGAATATATCATATATATTCTACCATCCATTCCACCTATGATATATATATATATATATATATGAAATTTCAAGACATCAAATTTCATCTGATTCACAAACTATATGATCTCAAGAAACTTTTAACTCAATCAAGTCCATATAATTTTGAAATCAATCTACTTCATAAATAAATAAGTCAATAACAGCAAGGATATTTTCAGTCTTGTACCACTTGGTTGTGACCATGCTAGTGTGTGGAGCTCCAAAATTGGCTGATCAAATTAAACACATGCACAGAGAGTCAACTTTGAAGAAAGGGATTCAATAAAGTCAATGCCTACCCAACAAGTGCAATATGGTCCCAACCAGCCCTCCTACAAAGTGGACGCCGTAACTTTAATGTGACAGTACCATATCGATCTGAATTTCTGATATTTGCTATTTGTAGAGAGGCTATAAAAGAACCCTACTGCGTGCCTTATCTGCTATCAAGGTCAAGGCTCCAATTGAATACACCTTCGAGTGCAGAACAGAAGCTAAGACTTCTCTCATACCTTAGGTGTAGAAGCCATTCAAATAAAATAGATGCGGAAATATCATCTCACAGATTATAATTAGTCAGTCATGAGCTGCCTAACTGGTCCATTTTGTTTATAGCACAAGACATCGATACTTTACCTGGTAAATGATAAATATTGTTCCACAGACCTTTATTCATACACTTTTATACACAATTGAAAAAATATTAAAGAGTGTAAAAGCGTATGCCTTAAAGTGTGTGTAATAAACACACATTTTAATGAGTCATAAGAGGTAAATTCAAAACATAGCCCAACTAATTAATAGGCTTCCACTTGTAAGCTTTCGGGGCTGATTCCATGTCCAACCTTCCTTTGTTGGGTTCTTAGTGATGTACACATAGATTGTCTTGTTTTTTTTTTTTTTTTTTCTTTTTTTTTTCTTTTTTTTTTTTAATAAAGTTTAGCTACAAAATTAATTGTAATTGTGGGGCCCATATATTTGGCGACCCCGGCCCATTCCATATTGGGCCCAAGGTCCATGCCGAGGATAGCACCGTGTCCAAGGACAAAAGGGAGAGGACCAAGTCATCAAGGAGCCTCGCCGTGGATACCCCTATCCTCGGCAAACCGACATCAAAGGAAGGAAGCTGTCACTCACCCATTAAATGTACGCCACCAACACTCTGACCGCATTAATGATGAATTGACCAGCAAACAGTGATGTCTTGGTTATCTCAACTAACAGAAAGCCTGTAAAGGCGGCTGATGGGATGAGCCCTCAGACACAAGTTCAGATGGCCGACAAGTGGACGGCAGAGATCAACTGAACAAGACTATATAATAGATAGAACCCCCAACGTAAAAGAGGTTGGTTGGTGGGGAGGTTGGGACCCTTAAGTGAAAAAGTAAAAAGGGGTTTTTCAGGGTGTCCAAGGACAACCCTTGTAGTTATCTGTTCTAAGGAAAGAACTCCTCGGACTGGGTCGAGGACGAACTTTCCTCAAAAACACTTAGTGAAAATCACTGTTATTATCCTCACAATCCCTTAGCCAAATTCTCGATTATTATTCTTATGAATCTTACGTCAACCGTTGTCTTCCTTGCTAGTGCCTAGCCCTTCTACCCACGCTCTACAAATTTATTGTATGGGGGCCGCCCGAAAACGGTCCCTACAATTGGCGCCGTTTGTGGGGAGGACTTGTGCATTAGCAAATGCAACGGTTGGTGTGAAAAAGATCAGAAGCAACACTTCTTTCCAAAAAAAAAAAAAGATGATATACACACAACCGAGGGCAACATGTTCATTCAGAAAGCAACTATCACAAAAATTGAAAAGATACAAGAAATAAAAGAGATAAAGCGAAGCTACTTCTTTATTAATCTTGAAAAAGAAATTACATTTTTACATCAGATGCTTATGCAGGTTTGTTCTAAAGCTGACTATGAAGACAGGCGCCCATGCAGGCTTGTTCTAAAGCTAACTACAAAGAAAAAGTCTAAACAGGCTTGTGCTAAAGCTAAAAGAAAAGGAAAGGGTGAGAGGCCTAGGCAGGCATGTTTTAAAGCCATGCCCAGTGGTGGAGGAAGAAGTGGAGATAGGCCTATATTTAAACCATCCACAGCTCCCCAACCACCACTTACGGCGGGAGGAAGGAGAAGGAAGAAGAGGCCGCGGTGCCTGACGGTTCCACCTCGTGGCTCCACCTGGTTTCCCTCCTAATCCCACAATAGCTGGGAGCTGGCGGATCACTACCAGCCTGGAGGGCTAACGATCCAAATCCGGGGGAGAGACGTTACGTTCCTTTCGGATCCCCCTCTGAACTGCAAGGGGAGTCCCATCTCTGGCTAGGTTGAAAAGAAGGAAGATCTTCGGCCTCTGCCTACTCCTCCTCCATCGTGTTGTCCAGGATTGGAGTGGCATCCTCGGCTCCTAAAAGGGGCTCGACTTCCCTGTCGCCGCCCTTTCCCAGGGCCGCTTCATCTTATGGGGCACAAACTACTCTCCTAGCAAAACCCTTGAGACGCCCAGAGGGTGGTGTATTTGTGAGATTCGAATTCAAGTGTTTGTCAAGTTTGAAAGAAGAATCACACCAAAATGCCTTATATAGAAGGCAAAAATTGGAGGAAGCCAGCCTGCACAGAATCCTAAAGAGGAATTGCCGGAAGAATTAACTCCACCCAATTTCCAAAAGGCTTATCAGCCGTTGGGCCCTCGTAAATCAGTAAGGGCATTAATGAGGAATCACCTCGCGCACCGAAGCGCCAAGCGCGTTACTCGAATAGCCCAGAAGACGCCTCGTTATCAGAAGTGGCGCGCCGAACGAAGGAGCTGGACCGAAGGAGAATCCCCCCTCGACGGAACAGACTTGAGGCCACTATCACTACAAAGGCGGACGCCCCAAAAGTGAGGATGAGCCCCTTAACTCCAAGCAGTCCAGAAGAAGAACCAAGTACTGGACAGAACCAAAGCCTTGCATGGTCCTCGGACTCAAGTCTATGGGGAAACCAGTTACTAAAAGAAGAACTAAGTGTTAGACAGAACCTAGGTCTTGCATGGTCCTCGGACTTAAGCCTTTGGGGAAACTAACCACTTAAAAAGAACTAGGTACTAGACAGAACCAAGGTCTTGCATGGTCCAAGGACTCAAACCTATGGGGAAACTAGCTACTTCAGAACCAAGTACTAGACAGAACCAAGGCCTTGCATGGTCCTCGGACTCAAGCCTATGAAGAAACCAGTTACTAAAAGAAGAACTAAGTGTTAGACAGAACCTAGGTCTTGCATGGTCCTCGGACTCAAGCCTCTGGGAAAACTAATCACTTAAGAAGAACTAGGTACTAGACAGAACCAAAGTCTTGCATGGTCCAAAAACTCAAACCTATGGGGAAACTATCTACTTCAGAACCAAGTACTAGACAGAACCAAGGCCTTGCATGGTCCTCGGACTCAAGCCTATGAGGAAACCAGTTACTAAAAGAAGAACTAAGTGTTAGACAGAACCTAGGCCTTGCATGGTCCTCGGACTCAAGCCTCTGGGAAAACTAATCACTTAAGAAGAACTAGGTACTAGACAGAACCAAGGTCTTGCATGGTCCAAGAACTCAAACCTATGGGGAAACTAGCTACTTCAGAACCGAGTACTGGACAGAACCAAGGCCTTGCATGGTCCTCGGACTCAAGCCTATGGGGAAACCGGCTATTAGAAGAAGAACTAATTGTTAGGCAGAACCTAGGCCTTGCATAGTCCTCAGACTCGAGCCTACGAGGAAACTAATTACCAAGGAAGAACCAAGTACCAGACAGAGCCAGGGCCTTGCACAGTCCTCGGACTCAAGCCAATGGAGAAACCATCCCCCCATGAAACACCAAGTGTTAGGCAAAGCCAAAGTCTTGTGCACTCCTCGGCATCAAACCTGTGGGGAAACTAGTCGCTTCAAGGGAATCCAAGTACTAGACAGAACTGAGGTCTTGCATGGTCCAAAGACTCAAACCTATAAAAAAACTAGCTACTTAAGGAGGATCTAAGCACTGGACAAAACCAAGATCTTGTACTGACCGCGGGCCCAAACCTACGGCGAGGCTGACCACATTGGTACTAGTAATGGGCACTACAGGGGATGATGACCAATATAGTCGGCAAAGGCGCAATTGAAGCCAGAATCATGCAAGTAATAAAGATATACATATATGCATAATATAACACAAGCAAAACAAATAAGAAAAGAGAAAACATATATTTCGCTGAATCTTCAGAGGAAAATTGTACGAGGCAAATGTGCCATTACAAAAAAAAAAAAAAAGAAAAAAAAAGAGGAAAACAAGGCAAAGGCTTGCGCGGAGGATCACTCTTGCGGCTTCATCTCAACTCCCCCCTCAGGGGGCTGGGCAGAGGAGGGGCCCGCAGCCTCCCAAGCACATCAGCGATGGAACCCTCGCCTGCCTCAACGGCCTCAGAAGGATCAACTTCTTCGACTGGCTCACCCGGAGTGACAGCAGTGGGAACACCTTCCTCGGAAACGACCCTAGCGCCCTTGGTAGCCACCTCGATCTCAGAATTTAGAGGGGCAGTCTCACGAATGGCAACACGATAGAACACGTTTTTCGCCCTCCACAGGTCGAACGAAGCTTCAACCCCAGCTTGTTTAAGGGCCTCGTTCCAAACCTCGGAGCAATAAAGTTTGCACACCCCTGGCACTTGGGCTCTAAGGCCGTCCTCTGTGTCAGTCACCCCTTCCTCATAGGCATCCTGCACAGCCTTGTCTTTGGTGGCCTCAGCCTCAGCCCTGGCAGATTCAGCCTACTCCTTGGCCTTTAAAGCCTCGTCCCTGGCAGACTCCGCAGTGCCTCTAGCCTTATCTGCCTCAAGCGCCCTCTCCCTCAGGGTCGCGACCTCCTCTCTGGCCATCATCAGCTGATCCTCTGCCTAGCGCAGGTTGTCGGTCTAATCCAGAGCCAGTTTTTCAGCGGCGGAGAGAGCCGACTCAACCTTGTCTCGAGCCACATTCATCTCCTCCAACTGATCCCTCGCCTTTTTAAGATCATCCTTGGAAGCGTCGAGGGTCCGCAAGGTTTCCAACAGCTTGGAATGCTCTGAGCCAGCAACCTTACTTTGGCTACTGGCCATGTCCTCCAGCCTGAAAGCAGCCTGGATAGCCTATCAATAGCAACCAATATGCAACAGATAAGGAGCCAAGGAACGGAAGGTCAAGAAAGTCATAAGTAATCAGAAAGCTTACCATGCCCAAGTATTGCTTAAGGCCGAGGAAGACCTCCTTTCTCCTCAAAGCCTCCAGTTGGGCCATATCCGCAGGGAGCAACAAGGACCTCCCCAACGCGTCAGCCACAAGCGCGCCCTCGCCCCCTTTAGGGTTCCTGAGGGAGGCATCATCCGTCAGAGGCTTCCCATGGAGCATAGGGGCAGGGAGCCAAGCCTGGGCCCCGGCCTGGATAGAGGCCTACTTCTCTTGGCCTCGGCGCCCTATCCTCAGCTGTTTTGATGGCGGCGGAGCATCACCACCGCCTCGAGGAGGGTCAGACTCTTCACCCCCCCTAGGTCTCTTGCTTTTATCTTTCTTCTGAGGAGGACTGGTGGGCTTGGACCCAAACGTCGAACTCTGTTAGAGTGGAGGAGGAGGAAGCTCAGACGGAGGAGGCAATGACTGAGGAAGCTCGGGAGGAGACTTCCCTGGCGCGTCCCTCCCCGGCTGCCCCTTAATCAGTGCCAACAAGCTCTTCTGAGGCCACTTTTTGAAACTCATCTTCGACCGAGGAGTGGCTTCTTCAGGCAGAAAGTTCGCTTCAGTTAAACTGGGGTCACCAAGATCGCCGTAAAGGTCCTCGGGCAAACGGGGCTGGTTGAATGCACCAAACTAATCTCCAGACGGGCCTGAGTCATCAACCTCCTCTTCTCCTTCAGCCTCGGCAACCTGAGCCGATGAAGAAGTACCTATTAACGGTACACCCTCGGGAATGGGAGACCCTTCGGGGATCAGAAATCCTTGCTCGACTACTGTGATGCTGCGCAGCCGAGGGTCCCCGGCTCGGATCACGTGCTTTGGAGCCGAGAATGATTTCTGGAGTGGGATGTACCCTAGGACCACTTGGGTGGCTCTAACTTGGTTGTTTTCTTTGTACACAAAAATCTCCGACCTCAGCACCTTCTCCAAGTCTTCCTTGTTAACCTGGCCGAAGTGATGATTAAAAGCTCGCGGATCTGCATAAAGAAAGCAAGTTCCTGTCAAAAAACCAAGCGAAGTAGGACACTCAAGCACAAAGGACTAAACGCTCTCCTAGTCTGGATGCCCCACCTGGTGTACCCTCCACTGTTGGGCAGGGAAGGCCCTCGTGCCATTCCTCAGACACAATGAGGAAATCTTTGTTCAGACCCTTGCTGGACTCAAGGAGGCACTGGATGAGTTGAACCCTATCATCCCTCGACCTCATGTAATAGGACTTCTCCTTCAGGCGCTGGAGTTTGTAGCACCAGTTCACATCATGGTGGGTTAGCCTTAGCCCTATCTTCTCATTCAAGGTATCCACACAGCCTAAGATCCTAAATACGTTTGTGGCACACTGAGTGGGAGATAGATTGAAGTGCCTGAGATAGTCCCTCATGACCGGCCCCATGAGGATCCTCACTCCACCCTCCAGGAAGGCGATTACAAGAATCGCCACCTCACCCTCTTTCCTCTTCGAACTCCATTCCCCCTCTCCGCAGTACCTCAAACCCACTGTATTGGGGATCCCATAATCAGCGACGAATTTGTCCATTGACTCCTCAGACTCCACTAACTTCTTAAGCCTACCCATCCCAAAGAACTAACAAGGAACTCAAGCGAACAGTACGAGCTAGAGAGAGAAGAAGACTTACAGAAATGAGGGAATGCTCCTCGGACAAGCTTTTTGTGCTAAGAGAAGTCGCCAGTACGGGTGGAGATGTGATCGAATTCGAAGTATGTGCGCAAGATCTCTTGAATGCAAAAGCGAAAGGGCGAATCAGTTCAACTGGGTATATATACCCCCAATTAAAAATAACTGCACTGACTTTCCTGCCCAAATGAGCCAGGAGCATCCCCACCGTTCATTCATTATCACACCGTTGAACGTGGAGGACACAGAGCCGCCGAAATTTAATGAAGGCACGCTCCAGATACCGAAACCCCAGGAACGTCCCCCGGGCAGTTGAAAGGATTGTGACACTAACAGAAAGGCAAGGCTCGACAGGCCAGGACATAGGCCCGAGAACATCAAAATTCTCCTCCCCGTCCGAGAGGCCTGGCAGCAGAATTTTAAGGGGCTATTGTGGGGCCCATATATTTGGCGACCCCGGCCCATTCCATATTGAGCCCAAGGTCCATGTCGAGGATAGTACCGTGTCCAAGGACAAAAGGGAGAGGCCAAGTCATCAAGGAGCCTCGCCGAGGATACCCCTATCCTCAGCAAACCGACATCAAAGGAAGGAAGCTGTCACTCACCCATTAAATGTACGCCACCAACACTTTGGCCGCATTAATGATGAATTGACCAGCAAACAGTGATGTCTTGGTTATCTCAACTAACAGAAAGCCTGCAAAGGCGGCTGATGGGACGAGCCCTCAGACACAAGTTCAAATGGCCGACAAGTGGACGGCAGAGATCAACTGAACAAGACTATATAATAGATAGAACCCCTAACGTAAAAGAGGTTGGTTGGTGGGGAGGTTATGACCCTTGAGTGAAAAAGTAAAAAGGGGTTTTTCAGGGTGTCCAAGGACAACCCTTGTAGTTATCTGTTCTAAGGAAAGAGCTCCTCGGACTGGGCCGAGGACAAACTTTCCTCAAGAACACTTAGTGAAAATCACTGTTATTATCCTCACAATCCCTTAGCCAAATTCTCGATTATTATTCTTATGAATCTTACGTCGACCATTGTCTTCCTTGCTAGTGCCTAGCCCTTCTACCCACGCTCTACAAATTTATTGTACGGGGACCGCCCGAAAACGGGTCCCTACAGTAATCTTAGACTAAAATTTTACTTAATAAAATAAAAATTACAATATATTTTTAAAATCTAACCGTTGAATTGCATGTTCTTTACTTTCTTAATACACATGTCAAATTTTATGTCAATTGGATATTATTTACTATATGATCTATAAGCTTATATTTTATGCATAATTTTTAACTACAAAAACTTGTAATTTAAATAATTTATTGATGACATAGCTATTGATCTTTAATTTTTTAGAAATTTTGCAAATATGGAGTTTAGAAGAAGAAGATGTAATCCAATATTAGTGGATTTGTCAAAATTCACCTTTAATAAAAAGATATTATGTAAGGTTGTAACCTAAAAGATATTATGTAAGATTGTAATCTTAGGTTACAACCAATTTTGTAGCTAAACTGTCTTTTTTTTAGTTTCTCTTGTTTTTTTAGGTTTTTTTGTTTGGAGATGAGAGAGACACAAAAAGTAAAAAAAATACATTTTTGCTCTCATTTGCAACAAATGTGTGTTACAAAAACCTAATGGTGCAAACCTTAGGTAGGCAAAGTGACACTTTCAAACCACGAGTAGGCAACGTAAATTTGGGCCAAACCAGAAGTGGGTTTAGTGTAATTACCCCTAAAAAGAAAAAAATCTAAGAAAAATTTTATTTAACTAAACTTTTGAAGAGACGTAGTTTGTAACATTGATAATAAGATTATTATATAACGATTTCAAAAAAAAAAAAAAAAAAAATTGTAGAAAAAAATTGAAAAATTTTATCTATTTACGTATATGTATGTGTGTGTGTTTTTTGTCAATGTATAAAATACTATTTTTATTAGATTTTGTATAATTTAAGTTTCTTAATAATTACTCACAAAAAAATTCTTAGAACTGCCGCTGCCGATGGGTCATGGCCCATGGGGTGGTGGCGTGGGTTGTGGTAGGCATGGGTTTTATGGGGTGGGCATGGGTTGTGGGATGTGTGGGTCTGGCGTGGTTCAGAATTTTGGTTGTGGTTTGTTGTGGTATGGTGGTGGTGGATGTGTGAGTTTTAGCTGTGATGTTGGTTGTGTGGGTCGGAATTTGATTGTGTGAGTTTGATGTTGGCTGTGCGGGTCGGAATGTGGCTGTGTAAGTTTGATTTTTTTCGATTTTTTCTTCGTATCCCAGATTGGGTGTAACAAAATGACTGAATCCTTCTGTCTATTCAAGCTTGGTTACGTGAGTTCAATTGTATGTTTACCATTCAGCTTAATCCAAAGCACAATATCTAATGCTTGAATTGATAGGCTTTCTGTCTTCTTTTGCTTCTTTTGACCCAAAGCACAATACCATTCAGCTTGATCCAAAGAAGCTTTACAGCAATAAAAGTTCTCTAATGATCTGTGTATTAATTAATCGTCGAAGTGTGGAACTAGTTCTAACTCTCCTAAGCAGAGCTATATGCAATGGCAGATTCTCACACCAATAAGAAATCATTGCAATTTTCAATATCACATTTCTGTCAACAGCAATCAAGAAGAAACTTTCAAAATTGATAAATTTAGGTAGTGCTAGAACACTTGCAGGCAAAATCATTCCTCACAGAGGTTGTGAATCACTTCAAGTTGCCAAATGTAATAAAATCCTGCACCCAGTGACCCAAATGAAGTTTAAAACTAGTAAACTAGCCTTAAAGTTCAATATACTTCTTTCTTTCAAGACTCATTCTGCACTGAGTTTAAATGTGTAAATCAGTGAAAGAGCACTCATCAAAAATAAAATCCCACACATTTTAGTTAATAACAAATAATATTGCTATAGAGGGAATGCACATGCTAAAAGTTTCTCAGGTGAGCATCAATTCTCATTCACACACTCAGATGCAAGTACTCAAAAGATGTAACAGATCATTGACTAAGAAAAATATTTCGATATGAAAGACAATGTATTAGACGATCTAATGCTATTAAGCTTCCAGTAGATGTATTGATTTCAAGTGGTGGTAATTTGAGTATCCAATTTTTAGAAGTCAGCACAATACAAACTCATTTGTTTACTACGGGGAAGAGGTTAAGCCCAGACTCATAAACCTAAGTACTATTGTTTTACTCCCAATAATATTATATTACAGAAGACCCTTCTCAGACTGTCAACTGAACTCTAATTGTAAAGAAAATTTAAATCATTGTTCCCCTCAGAAGAGAAATTTCTGCGTGGGCCTCCACCACCGTTGCCCCTAGTCCTTATTACCATATGTCCATTTAATGGTGAGAGTTGATGCAGATTGACCACCACCAGCCGATCCATTCCTCTTTGCAGACACACCATCAGCAGCAGAATTAGACTTCTTTGTGTAAAAATAATAAAAAACATTCAAAATAGCAGCTACAGTCAATGTTTCGAGGATGCATGCACCTCCACCCTTATAAAGGGACTTAACACCCTCATTCCTGATAATCTCTGCAAATGCATGCATTGAACTCTGATACTTAACAACTTCTCCAGAGGTCATCATCATCCTCCTATTTACAGTGTCCAATGGATAAGTTGCCATCTCTTGAAAAACTGTAACTCCCGCTGCCATTACTGATGAAGCCAAGAAGTCTTCCTGCAAAAACAGCAATTGTAATTCAACATAATTCAGTATCATGAATGGATTGCTATTTCACACTTACCAGCAATAGCATAACCTTTTAAAAAAAATCTCTGAATTACATGAAATGAAGATGCCACTTAGACAATTAAAATTAAAAACATTGGGAAAGCCAAATGTAACCAAAAACAAAAAGAGAGAGCGAAAGGAATTTGTCAAGAAACACTTGGAAAAAATAAATCAAGGGTGACCTTGTTTGTAAAAAAGCAATGCATGCTGGGTATAGGGGTTACGAATGTCATCAAGGAAATAACCCCAATGACACTAAATTCTCATGTTTGCACTGACCTGCGACCGGAGCCTGTGTAACTTAAAGATAACATGTATGCCAAAGTAGACCCCATTACTTAATAAGTTTTTACAACATGAGATAGCACATCCACGGTACAGTCCAGCAATGCCATCTGATCTTATAGTTTTTTTGTAGACATCAATCAAACCATTGAATTGCCTTTCTTCAATCTTATTGCTTGTCTTGATATCATTGGCTAGTCGAGTCTGGGCATAATCCAGGGGATAAACAACAAATTGAGTTGCTAAATTAGCAAAATTTCCAATTGCCAAGCTTCCGAGTAACCATTTCCAGTAGCCATCTTTGTCTTTCTTGAAATTGGTTAAAGTCAGAAAATAGTTGTTAAGGCCAATGCTTATTACCTGTTGTACATATAAATACTGTGGATTTAATATACAAGATTAAGATGAGACAAAGAAGAAATAAACAACAAAAACATCTACAAATTTCTAATGATCAAAATCAAGTTTAAGAAGCCCAGTTAGTGGACAATAAGTTATAAAAGAAAAAATTGCTGAAAATTTACTCTAAAGGAAGCGTTGCTGATGACACTAGGGATGCAGCCTCTCCAAAGGGATATGAAGCCTTCATTACTGATTGTTCTGGCGAAGCAGTTCACAATTCCTTTATAAGGCTTAGGTAGTCTACCTGACTTGATCATCTCATCTTGGCACTGGATCAGGAGTTTCACTCTCCCAATTGGAGCAATTAGCACCCCAAAAAGAACATCGAATGATCCCCAAATTAAACTAGATGGAGAGGCAGACTTACGCTTTTCCAGTGGAGCTCTTACAAATACTGGAAGCAGAGGTGAAGCAAGATAGGAGGCAGAGCCAGCATATGCTGGGAGCAATGTTTTGTGCAATCTGCCGATCGCATATCCACCACCACTGGGAATGTTTTGTAAGCTTGAAGTCCAGGCTTGATGGTTAGGAAAGTGTCTGATGGAGGGGTAAGGTTGCACTCTTATCTTCTGGATTACAGATGGAAGTTGTGGCCCATCTGCCATTTTTGCAACTCAATTTGGTAACCTGCAAGGACATTAACAAATCAGACAATAAGGAAAGCAAAATAAGGACAAAGGATAACTCTTAAAATCTTTAAAGAATTTCACAAAGCTAATGAAAGCATAAATGGCATGCATATAATTATGCAGATATGGTTGTAATTCTCTAGTATGCTAAAGACATTTGAATGCTTTTTATAGCTTAAGACACCCTATTATGCAGTGTGTTGGATTCCCTAATTCCCAGACCCAAACATTGGAAACATGAATGTAAGGATTTATGGCCTTTGATACAACCATACCAAGCAGAATTTACATGTATCACATCTACCTACAACACAACACAACTAGCCACCGGAAGTTACAGATTACATTGAAATTCAAGCACAGGTACTATATGCAGAAATTCAATTTCCAGCTCCAGAAAGAGGGCTGGTACGGCAGACCCAACTAAGCTTACAAGTTCTATAGGCATAAAATCAAAACTATACATAAATGAAGGGTCTGGAATAGAAACCACAATGCATTTGTTTCTTTCAACAAGAGAAAACAAGGAAGTAAAAATATCAATACATCAGGTTCAGTAGCATATCCATTTCACATATATGAGAAAACTCCTTAAAGATTCAATAATAATATTCAGAAAGCAAAGTTTTCATAGAAGCCAAAACTGAGTCCACTTTCTGGGTCTTATTTTCCAGAGTGAGATTGTACATAAATTTTTAGATACTCATAAAAATAATGCTTGCATCATGAACTGGAGGAGATATTCAAATGGGAAACAAAACAGAGACTTAAGATTTGCCTGACTATTTCTAAGACACCATTTAGTCTTAAAATAACCAGACTACTACACTGTAATTACTTTTTCCACACCAAAAAAAAAATATATATATATATATATATCAATGTGGTCATACATTGGCACAGTCTTTGGATATCTGTATGGGTTGGCCATTTCACTATTTGCTTACATTGACCAAAAACTTGTGAACAAAATCAGTTCCATCAAGCATCAAATTCTTTTGTGTTGAGGATATAATATCTTAGGCTTATTACCTCATCTAAAAGCTTAAGCTTATGGTTTCAGTCCCAGTTATATGATATTATTACCTCTACTCTCATCTCCCTTTTCCCTCAACCTTAAATATTCTCTAAATCATCTTAGTCTTATTTAATAATTTGTCCACCTCAACATATTAGATTTTTTAAATAAAAAAAGGGGGGGAAATCACAAAAAGAGGACTTTCATATTAAATTGAATTACAAATATGAGAGGGGGGAAATAATTATAAATTATTAAAATAAAAAAATAAAAAACCAAGTCAGAAATGCTTAACAATATGAGAGTGATTTCAAGGAACCAGAGCAAAAACCACATCAAAACATATTGAGACCTTCAGCTAAGCAAGGAGTGAACTAGTTAAATTTCATTCATTCCAAAATCCATTTTCTCTCATTTCAAAAACCAAAAAGTGCCTAAAACCATAGAGGAAAATTAGCATGAAAATAAGAATTTTGGGTCTCCCAAGTTATAAACACCATAGTGATTAAGAGAGAGAGAGAGAGAGATACTCAGTGCAAAACAAGCAAGACTAGCTGTCTGCTCTGCTGTGAATAACTGAATATCCAAGTCTGGTGAGAAATACGTATTGCATGTAGAACATGAGTCATCCATCACATGTAGTGGAGTGGAGGCCTAATATAACCGATGCACAAGAGTGGGTCAGGGTCTCAGCTCACATGTCATTCTAGTCTAGGAAAAATTTTTTTTTTTTTTTTGATAAGTCTAGTCTAGGAAAATTGATAAATACAAAACGCGTCTAAATGAAGGAATATGGTAATATTGAGAGACAAATGCAAGGGAGTTGTGAGACAAGTGTAAGCAGAAATCAATATTGATATATATATTATGAGATTAAATTCTATAACAATGTGGTATAAAACTCATGTTTTACACTTTTAATTCTAATATTTAACATCATCTTATCACATATTTAAAAATAAGTACAACCATAAATCATAATGATAATATGACAATCTCATATTAGATGATATAAAATATGAGTTTTACAATTTATTCCTTAAATTAAGGTTTTATTTATTTATTTAGGCTTATATTTCAATAAAATTTGCATTTATATCAAAGTAAAATATTATTTATTGAATTAGCCAATTAAATAAATATATTAATTATATATAATTGTACGTTAATATTTATATTAAAGAAATTTATGTGATTAATATTTCTAAAAAAAATTATATAATAAACTATTTTTATTTAGAATAATAATAATAATAATAATAATAATAAAATTTTAAATATGCCATTCTTCTGCGTGCAAAGAGAACGTAGGGGAGCAGGTAAAGCCGTAAAGGCTGTACAAAATGGACAATGATGGTGATGGCCAGAACAGAGTGAAGGGATTCAAGTTCAACCCAACAAAACAGAAATCTTGTTAGTATTTTAGTGAAAGACTTTCTCTCTTTCTCTCTCTATCTCTTCTCTGTTGAATTGTTCTCTCTCTACTGTGTATTTTGTCTTTAGCTTTTTTCTTCCCAACAGAACAGAAAAGCCTTTGCTTTTTAAAATTATTTTGATTGATGGATGGGTATTATTATTATAATACACCTCTCTCTCTCTCTCTCTCTCTCTCTCTCTCTCTCTCTCTCTCTAACCCTTTTTCAGCGTTTCTTTTTGTTATTGGGTAAACTCTCTCTCTATCTTTCTTTCTCTGGTCTCCATATGGAAGTAAAACACTGTAAGACCCTTTTGGTTTGATAATATACATCTCATGTCCACAACAAGTTGATAGACCCTTAAGTCCTTCACCATTTACTTAAAAAAATAAAATGGTAAATTACAACAAACCTACTTATGATTTGACTCATTTTCACCTTCTTTACTCGTGGTTTAAAATTTAACATTTTATTCGTTTGTGTTTAGCTCTATTTGATCTACCCACCTTTGTTAAAAATATGAATAAATAAATCTTTTTTACTTATATTTTATATCTCTCTCCTTAAAAACATAAAAATAACAAAAATACACAAAAAAAAAAAAAAAAACACAAGATCAAATAGAGAATTTTGTAAAGAAACTAAATAGATAGAGCTGGGTATCAATTTTCTTATGCTTCATCCTCTCTCTCAAACTCTCATTGTCCCTCTAGCTTCCATCCCATTGTCCCTCTCTCAAACTCCCATCGTCTCTCTCTCTCTCAAACTCAGATCTCTAATTTTATTCTCTCATCTCTTCTCTCTCCGTAGCATTAAGGAGACCAATCTGGCACCACGGCGAAAATCCAACTAACCCAGCCTTGACGAGGGTGATCAGATGAAAACCCAGCAACACTGAAAGTTGAGGAGGCCTGTTTCTATTATGGCAAGGAGATCTATTATGGCAAGGTGATCATATGAAACCCAGTAACACCCAAAGTTGATGATGATCTTGTTGTTGTTGTTGATGCCGTTATTGGCAAATATCACTTCTTAGTTGTTCCTTCACAATGTTTGTTTGTTTATATTTATTATTTTTAACTATTTCCTTGAGATTATTATATGTTTCGAGCTTCTCTAAGACATGTTGACTTCAAGCGCAGGAAACGTAGCTTTTTTTTTTTTTTTGAAGAGGAATAAAATTTGTATTGCAACAGAGAAACACAATAACAAAGAAGACCAAAACCAAAGGGAACCTGCAGAGCAAGAATTAATGCAGCAAGTCTGCTTGTACAATGGATTCTAAAAAAGATGGGGTGACACCATACCACACCTGATGAGAACCAGTCCAACGGGCAAAATGAGCAAGCTCATGGGTTGCAAAGTTAAAGGCCCAGCTGAGTAATCTAAATGTGCAGAAAGAAAAGGAGGCTTGGGCTTGAATAATATCATGTATGATGTGCCCAAATGAAGTCCCAGTAGCAGATTCATTGATTGCGTTAACCACATTAGAAGCATCACTTTCACATATCACATAAGGAAGATGCAACTCATGAGCAAGCAGGATACCTTGCTCAATGGCAAGGACTTCCACTAATTCCGCCGGGTAATGGGATTGAAGAGGTTTGCAAAGGGCAGCAACTGTTTCACCCTTGCAATCTCTAATGATGACACCAATGCTAGAAATTCCTTCAAGGTCTGATGAAGCCCCATCCACATTTATTTTAAATACACCAGGTGGAGGAAGCGACCAGCAGCTAGAAAGAGGCGGCCTAGAGGTGGAGAGGTCTGTATATGATGCATCAGAGAAATCTTCTATAGAACTCCTTGCCTTCTGCCAAACCTGTGAGGGGGAAGAGCATTTGCCTTCATGGATGGTTTTGTTTCTATTATACCAAATTGCCCAAGCAATAGTGAAGAAAGATTCTAAAACATGAGAGGGTTTATGTGCAAGAATGTACATGGCTGAATCAGGAAAAGTCCAATTGTTTCTTTGGATCAACTGCACACCATCAGCCCAAAAACTCCACACCTGGATAGCAAACTCACAGTGAAGCAGAACATGATGGATGGATTCTAGCTCCTTGTTATAGGTTGGGCACACTTTGGCTGTATTAATGCCTCTGGCACACAATTTTTCCCTTGAAGGCAGCCCATTAACACATGCCCTCCAAGCAAAGATCTTAATCTTTGCAGGAAGGTTGAGATGCCATAGTCTCTTCCAAAGGGGCTTGAGAGGATCCCCTGTGGAGCTGCCAACATCATCAGTTCCTTCAATCAAATAGTGGGCAATATTGTAAGCACTCTTCACAGTGAATTCACCCCGGCTGTTGCCCATCCAAATTAGCTTGTCCTCAGGCAAACTTTGGCTAAGCGGTATCCTTAGAATTGTTTCTGCTTCAAATGGGAGGAAGGTTGCTTTAATGACATCAGCTTTCCACCATTTTATGGCCGGGTCAATGAGGGAAGAGACCATGGGGAAGGTTAGGAGGTTATTAGGGGGGGTGATGACTTTGTGTGTGGTGGGGGTGGGGAGCCATTTATCATCCCATATGTGAATTTGTTTGCCATTGCCCACTCTCCATCTAGTTCCCTTTCGAATGACATCCACTGTTAAAAATGCTTCGCTAAGAGTAGGAAGGATTAGAGCCAAGTGTTGCACTCAGGATGTCACCGGAAGGAAAGTAACGCGCTTTGAGGACCCGAGCAATGAGGGAAGTTGGATTTGTAAGGATTCTCCAGGCTTGCTTTGCTAGCATTGCTAGATTAAAAGCTTGTAAGTTTCGAAAGCCTAAACCTCCCTTGGACTTAGAGTAGCACATTTTTTTCCAACCAACCCAAGCCATCTTTGATTCGTGATGCTTTTGGCCCCACCAAAAGTTCCTCATCATGCTTTCCAAATCCTCACATAGGCCCTGAGGGAGTTGAAAACAGCTCATGGTGTAAGCGGGTATAGCTTGGGCCACCGCCTTAATAAGAATTTCCTTTCCACCCATGGAGAGCAACTTCCCCTTCCATCCCACAAGCTTTTGCCCAACCCGCTCCTTAAGAATGGAGAAGACCTGTTTCTTTGATCTTCCAATGAGAGACGGAAGGCCAAGGTACTTGGAATGCTTTGAGTCCTGCATCAGCCCCAAAATGGCAAAGATTGCCTCTTTCAAATCCTGATGAGTGTTTGGACTAAAAAACACCATGGATTTATCGGTATTAAATTTCTGTCCAGAAGCATCTTCATACCGCCAGAAAATTTGTTTAAGCTCTTGGCACTCTTTGGTATTTGCTTTACAGAAAAGGATGCTATCATCTGCAAAGAAGAGATGAGTAATGGTAGGACAATTCCAAGAAATAGAGATGCTAGTGAGAAGGTGGTTTCTTGCAGCCTCATGGATAATGGCCGAAAGTCCTTCGGCACAAAGGAGGAAAAGGCCAGGAGAGAG
The DNA here is from genome assembly GCA_023736055.1 of Quercus glauca. Lineage (NCBI taxonomy): Eukaryota > Viridiplantae > Streptophyta > Magnoliopsida > Fagales > Fagaceae > Quercus > Quercus glauca. The sequence continues at coordinate 12,331,531 of CM043316.1, read as the reverse complement.
TGGGTCGCCTTGTCTTAGACCCCTAGAAGGAGTAATGTTCCCATAAGCCGCCCCAATAATTAGGACTGAATAAGAGACTGATGTGATGCACTGCATAATGAGGCTCACCCATTTTAAGTAGAAGCCAAGCTTTTCCATAACCCGTTTAATGAAACCCCACTCCACCCTATCGAAAGCCTTGCTCATGTCAAGCTTGACTGCCATATACCCCTCTTTCCCTACTGATTTGTGATTTAAGTAGTGCATTAATTCGAAAGCCACCAACACATTGTCCGTGATGAGGCGGTTCGGGGTAAAGGCACTTTGGTTCTCAGAGATAATAAGAGGGAGAAGGATTTTTAATCTGTTGGCCAAGGTTTTGGAAATAAGCTTGTAAATTACATTGCATAAGCTTATGGGTCTAAAGTCAGTCATTTTCTTTGGGCTGCTGGTTTTTAGGATAAGGGAAATGTTGGTTTTATTGATTTCGGTCATGGGCAAGTTATTATTAAGGACATTCAGGACCATATTTGTGACACTATTCCCAACAATATCCCAATATTTCTGATAAAAAATAGCAGACATACCGTCAGGCCCGGGGGCTTTGGTGGGATGAATTTGCTTGAGGGCCATGGTCACTTCTTCTCTAGTAAACGCACGAGCTAAGCTCTCATTCATATCCTCAGTCACCTTTGTGGGGATGGCCTCAACAACTTCTTCAACCCGAGTGGGGAAAGCAGTGGAGTAGATATTTTCAAAATAGCCAACAGCAGCTCGGGCAATAGATTCCTTTTCCTCACACCACCGACCATGTTCATCCCACAAACCCAAAATTTTGTTTTGCTTACGCCTCTCCGAGGTATGGGCGTGGAAGAATTTTGTGTTCCTATCTCCCTCCTTCAACCAATGTGCCTTGGCTCTTTGACCCCAATATAATTCTTCATCCTCTAACAGCTCATTCAACTCCCTTCTTAGATTTCTAATTTCAGCACTCAGCTCTCCGTTTTTATCTTGCTGCGTTAGGGCGCTTAGAGCATTTCGCTTTGACTGAATTTTCTTGGGGAAATGACCATAGACCGAGGAACTCCAACTAGATAATTCAGAGGCACAACGCTTTAAATTCTCCATAATATCTTCTGGTGTACTCAAGTCCACCCCCATCCCCCAAGAAGATTCTATGATGTTCCTGCATTCCTAATTTTTTGTCCACAGGGCTTCGAAGTGGAAGCGTTTGGCATTGGAAGCACGTTAAGGTGGGGAATTAGTCAAAAACAAAGCACAATGATCAGAGGTAGAGTCCACGAGGTGGTAAACTCTCACTCCTTCAAATTTTCCAATCCACTCAGTGTTAGCTAGAGCTCTATCTATTCTCAACTGTATTCTATACTCTCCCTCTTGCATATTGCACCAAGTAAAATCAGTTCCCACATAACCCAAGTCCAAAAAGCTACAAAAATTCATGACATTCCTAAAACTCTCCATTTGTTGCTGGGGACGAGTGATACCCCCAACTTTTTCATTAACTGATAATATTTCATTAAAATCTCCCAGACAAAGCCATGGAAGTTGGAACTGACTGTGTAAAAAAGCAAGAAGGCGCCAAGATTCATACCTTCGGTGAGTTTCTGGGTGGCCGTAAAAACCTGTAATCCTCCATTGAAAGTCACCTTCAGACTCCCTGACTATAGCATCAATATGGCTCTCCGAATAACTATTGATATTCAGGTTAACTTCTCAAGTCCATAACAGAGCCACTCCACCACTACGACCTCTGCTTGGAATAATAAGGCCATTTGCAAAACCTATCCTGTTTTTAATGTTCTCCGTCTGTTTTACTTTTGACTTTGTCTCCATAAGGAAGACAATCTTGGGCTTCCAGCGTCGCACTATATCATACAATGCCCGAACTGACCAGGGATTCCCAATTCCCTGGCAGTTCCAACTAATAGCCCTCATTTGCACCCGCCAGTTATAGCAATTTTCCCAAACCATACTCCATACGAAACATGTCCAAAAGAGAATAAGAAATCCGAAGGGACACATAGAGCATCAAACAGCACCACATTGCAAGGAGAAGAAACCCAAATTAGATCCCAACAAAGCAATAAGGAAGAGCTAAAAACATATAAGGCTACTCATTGCTTTCTTTGTAGTAGCTGCCCCTGGCCAAATCACACCCAAACTGGAAATGCCCTCATAAGCCAGAAAATCCTCCCACAAAAAAAGCTAAGCTCACAATTCAGCCATGGGGCGCTTGAGCGCACACTAACAGAAAGCCAGGAAAAAACAAACTTCGAGAGGGAAAGCAGGAGACCCACGGGCCAGAGAGAAGAAAAAAGAACACTCGGATGCAGATCAGAACAACTGAAAACTTCAAATCAAACAGTGGGTAATAAATCTTCTTTTTTCTCTCACAATCTGCCGTTAAAGTGAGAACCAACCGCCCGCAATACAGAGACAGCAACCCCGACCCACTGATGAACAAATTTGGTCGCCTCCCTAAGCAGACACGCTAGATTGGGTAAGGAAATGTGGGTAAGACTATTTCGCCTCCCTGAGCGAACATGCGAGAAATGGGTATGAAAATGTGGGTAAGACTCTTTTGAGATTAGGGGTCAGATTGATAAAGAAAACAAGTTTAGATGAAAGAGTGGGAAGAAGCCACACGGAGGTGGAGAAGAACCACACAGAGGTGGTAAAGAAAGATCACACAGAGGTGATAGGTAAACCACACGGAGGTGGAGAGAGAAACTCCTACGGGGGAGAGAGAAAAGGTACAATCCATTTAATTATCTAATCAATCACTTACAAGTAAAAAAAAGCTTAAATAACCCAATCATCTAACTGCTTAAAAGGGAATTTAATTTTCAAGTTGAAGATATAGGTGAATGTGGTGGTGATAATAAAGTTTATGGTTATTCATCGACTTTGATTTAATCTTAGCCAGGTAAGGACAAGAAGGCATGAAAACCGAAATAATACACATATAAGAGGTTCCCAGTATACCATTTTCTGTTATGGCAAGGAGATCTTCCAAATAGTAATTAAATTCAACTTCCCACCTCAAACACTTTCAAAAAATTCAAACCCTAGCCTTTTGATTCGTATTATGTTATGTTTTGGTGATAAAAGTTGTTTTCTAACGGAAAAGTCAAAGGTGGGTAACGAAAACCAAACGGAGCTAAACACAGGTGAGTAAAATGTTAAGTTTTAAATCACGAGTAGGTAAGATGAAAATGAGACAAACCACATGTGAGTTTAGTGTAATTTGCCCAAAACAAAAATACTAAATACTAGTATAATAGTGCTTTGTAAGTCAAATGTACTTTCTGAGTCTATTAAATAATAGTAAGCCAAATTCAATGGGCCCTCCCTCCATATAGCTAAAATTATATAGCACCTTTAACCAAAAAAAAAAAAAAATTATATAGCACCAATGATTCTATCGTAAGTGTGCTTTTCATGTAGAAATTATATGGTGACAAGCGTTATAAGGTTATTAAGGTTTATAAATATTACTAATAATTCCAAATAATGACTCATTTTTCAAAACAAAAAATAATAATACTGATTCGTTAATTTTTATTTTATTTATTTATTAATATTACCGGATTTGAAAAGAATTAGATGAGTAAAAATGCCATGGTCAACAATGGAACTGTAGGGTGCAATTTTGATGGACTAGGCACAAACTTTGCGGACTGTGAGCCCAACGAACCCCCAACAATGAATTTGTAGAGAATGGGTTAAACAACTGGGCTGATTATGGATTTAGCAACGGTTCGTACATGCAAGTAAGGATAAAACGTTGTTCAGACTAGTATTCAGTAAAAATTCTCTTGGGTCCGAAAAGACTTAGTATTTATCAACTTAATAAATACAATTTTTTTCTCCCCCCCCTTCTTCAGAGACCTATTCCCTTTATATATCCTCCTCCTTCCTCATCTTCACCGTACACTTGTTCTTCATCCAAGCATCCACTTGAGTACATGTCACATCAGACATTTGCTTTGGTCTGCCGTGAGTGGTAGTAGCTGAGGCTGAACTGTTCAGGTGTCTTCTCCACATAAATGTGGCAAGGAAAGTTGCTGTAATGCATTAAATGCGGTGGCAACAGCTTTTCCTTTTGAGATATTTTTATGCTCCTCATCCCTAGGCATGCCCAGAATTCGCTTTCCACCGTGGAATCAGTTGGGAAGGTCGCTTCGGCCTTCAATATGTTTGCTTGATCAAGCTCCCTAATGATCCGATGATAGGACTTCTTCTGACAAAGAGGATAGTCTTCGGACGTATCCCATTATTCTTTTTCAAGTGCATTTCCTCCAAACGGGCCTAGCCCTGATCCCTTTTACCTCTTCGGACAGACAAGGGTATTCAAATTGGGCCCTAGGCCCAATTCATAGTGTTGGGCTCTCACCCCGACAGGAACATTCTGCTAAGTTTTTATTTCTTAATTAAAAAGTTATTAATATACAAATAAGCACTCTATCCTTGCAGTTGTTATTTTTGTTAAATTAACATAAACAAACGAATTCTTGAAAAATGAGTCTAAAAACTCACGTTAATGGCCTTAATGCCCTCCCTAACAAACAAATTTGGCAAAAATTCAAAACTGACCCACTAAGTTTCAACTTTTGTCACTTTAGTCCTCTAAGTTTCAGTTTTGTCATTTCAGTCCTTTAAGTTTCTAATTTTGGCAATTAAGTCCTCCATTATCTTTCCATTAGTTGTTACCTTTTACTAAACAAAATGACGTCGTTTTGAGCTATTTTTTTATTTCGTAATTAAAAGAAAATGTAAAACTATTATTACAAAAAAAAAAAAAAAAAAAGAGGAAACAACGTCGTCTCGCTGAAAACAAAACACAAAACCCAACCCCACCCCACCCCACCCCACCGATACCTTGCCTCAACGATTTCTGAGAAAGCAATTAAGGGGCTGAGGGAGAAAGAAAGAGGGAGAAAGGGAGAGGGAGATGGCGAGGCAAGGTATCATAGCTTAGGTCTGATTGATTCTCTTGAATGAAAGACCATAGCTTGGTGTTACAACTCAGAGTAGTGGTGTCAAGGGGTCAGTCCGGGTCGGGTTTGTGCCCAACCCAGAACTGACCCGCTCACATCGGGTTGGAGGTTGAATGACCCGCCGCCGACCGCCAACAACCTCGGGTCGAGTCGGATCGGGCTCCAGTGGACAACGTTCGAGTCAGTCGAAGTCGAAGTGAGTTTCAACCTCTAGATCTTCGCTGGATCTTCGCCAGAAATCGCCAAATCTTTGCCGGATCTCGCCGAATCTTCCCTGGATCTTTGCCGAATCTGTTGATTTTTCTTCGGATCTGTGCGACAACCACGGGATCGAAGTAAGAAAGAACACTTCAAGCCTAGATTTGAACGAGAACTTCCATCTCATCGCCAGATCTTCGTCATATCTTCACTGGATCTTTGCCAGATCTGTTGATTTTTCTTCAGATCTGTGTGACAACCACGGGATTAAAGCATAAAACACGACCTCAAGCCCAGATTTGAGCGAAAACTTCCATCTCATCGCCAAATCTAACAAAAAACTACCAAATCTTCACCGAATCTGAGTGGATCTAGGTAGATTTGGTCTTCTTTCACGGGTTTCATTGGTCAAATCAGGTTCATCGGGTTTTGGAGAAGAAAACTCGCCATCCGACCTGTCTAAATCGGTTTTTCGTGGTGAAGACCCGCCGCTGACCATCGCCAACGTCGAGTCGGCCGGTTTTCGGGTTGGCTAGGGCGATTTAGGCAGGTGGGTCTGTTTTCGGTTTTTGGTGGACAGCCCTAACTTAGAGTACTCCTCAATTGCAAAGATAGCTTAAATTCACGGTGAATGATTCTTGGACTTCTCATCCAGCAAAACTTCTTTGAACAAGGATTGCTTAGTAAGTTCTATAACTTCATAAACAAGTAGTTGCCTTCATCGTTATTTGCTTAGCATATCCTGAAGTTATAATCTAGAGTTTGACAATTAGAAGTATGACGCATGTGAAATATCACATGAATCTGGCACCTTCTATACTTGAGCATAGGAATTTACTACTTGTCAAAAGGCTTTTAAACTAAATACTAAACTACAATAGCTATCTAACAGAAAAGAATAACCCTTTCCCCCTCTTGATCTCTCACTCTTTCACTTTCCCTCTCTTTCTTTCTCCCTCAACCCCTTAATTGTGTTTTCTTAGAAATTGGCGAGCCAGGGTATCAGTGGGGTGGGGTTGGGTTTTATGTTTTATTTTCAGCGGGGAACAACGTCGTTCTCCTTATTTCTTATTTCTTTTTTCTTTTTTTTCTTTTTTTTTTCTTTTTTTTGTAATAACAATTTTACATTTTCTTTTAATTATGAAATTAAAATAAAAAATAAAAAAGATCCAAAAACGACGTCGTTTTGGTTAGTAAATGGCAACAACTAATGGAAGGGTAATGGAGAACTTAATTGACAAAATTTGAAATTTAGATGACTGAAATGACAAAACTAAAATTTAGATGACTGAAATGACAAAAGTTAAAACTTAAAGGGTCAATTTTGGATTTTTGCCAACAAATTTTATGTACAGTGATAACCTTAATATATTTAAATAAATAATAAAAAGATTACATGCCACAAGTAATGGTCCTTCAAATTGTATGTCATGTTGCTTGTTATTAGAGTGTTAAGATTATTAACATGTATGTTTAGACACATTTTGATAGGAAAAAAAAAGAAAAGAAAAAGATGTTTCCTTTAATGTAAATTGTTCATTACAAAGACATAAGGAAAGATATTGCTATTTTTTAAACTAAAAGGAAACCTTAAAACTGACACGGGCCTTTATCAGTGTACATGAGTATTGGACGAAAGTCCTTTTATATATGTGTGTGTCTTTGTTTTTTTTTTTTTTTTGGTAAACGATGCTTTAATTAAGATTAAGAAACAACAAGTCTGTTACAAAAAGCAGTTCTGGCTTTCTCTTTAGCCAGTAAATCAACCACCACATCTGGTGGGTTAAACAAAAGATGAACATCAAAATCATGGTTGAGAGCAGCTCCTATGCGAGTAAGGTAGTCAGCACAGCCATTAGCTTCTCTGAACACATAAGTCACCGTGTGATTAAGGAAGGTCAATATCAGGTTCCTGCATTCAATTAAGAGAGGTTCAAGCATTAGATTGACTACAGAGGGACTCGAAACAAGGTGTACAATAAATTCAGCGTCCATTTCAATACAAATACTATCAATCCCCATCTGCTTGGCCATGTGTGTGTGTCTTTACCATAATTAGGGTAATATAAAAAATAAAAATAACAACAAATTAGTTCAATTAAAAATATGCAAATTGTCTTTAACCAAAAGATAGTGATTGGTTGGGGTGATTTGTGGGGAGGAGAAAATAGAAGGGATTTGTGTGTTCGATTTGGGGAGGGGAATGATTTTTGTGGGGCTCAAGGGTTTGATGGAAAATTACCTATTTGCCTTCTCCTTCCTCCTTTTTCGTTGCTTTATTGCTTTATTTTCTTTTTCTTTTTCTTTTTCCTTTTTTAAACTTTTAATTTTTAGGTTTCTTTCAATTTTTTTAAATACTTTAAAATATTTATTAAAAAAATTATATACTAAGGGCATAAGAGTAAATTTATACCATTTACATTTGCTATCTTCTTATTTTTCTTTTTAAATAAAAGAGTTCTCCATTTTTTACACTTTTCTACCTGCAATCAAACATGCATAAAAAAAAATAAACAATAAAAAACAATATATTTTCTATTCTTCCATTTTTCTATCCTCAATCAAACCAAGCCTTACTATGAATTTAATTACGATTATGGGGGCCTAGGGACCCATAACCCATTATTTATATGTACATAATGGGCCCGAGGCCCAAGCCGAGGACCCAAGGTCCATGCTGGAAAAGGGAAGAAGTCAGTTTTGACCATAAACAGCCCAAGGAGTAGTGCCGAGAATGATATCCTCCTCGGCTAGTCCAAGCCGAGGTCCACAGAGGTGGTTTACCGTTTGGAGGAGTGTCACAGAAGCACTCATTTGGTACAGATCAGTACTATAAGAGCCCAGAATAGAGAAGTGTCCTAGAAATATCTAAAAGGAAAGCTGCCACCTCCGCATTAAATGCACTGCAGCTAACTCCCTGGCCGCATTAATGTGGAAGTGATGCTTGAACATTGCAATTCAGCCTTACAGCTACTACATGAAGATTGGTAAAAGGGGTTGATGGGACAAGTATCAACACCAACTATTTGGCATGTATGTGGAAGGTGGGGATGAAAGGGAGTGACCGTATAAAAGGAAGAGGGGACAATAAGACAAAGTATTGAAAAACTAAATAGAAGAACACTTGTAAAACAGACTTGATAATAGTAAATAAGAACAGACCTCTTCGGACTTTGCCGAGGAAGATTTTCCTTTAACAGATCTCTTTTCTTTTCATTCTCTTATCATCTGAATTCTTCCTAGTGTTTGTTTGATTAGTTGTAGCCCAGTTTTCCAACCCACTCTCTACAAATTCATTGTTTTGTGCTTTTTAGGCCTAAGTCCAACCACATGGTAGGCTAGGATTTCAAATCTGGTCCTTACAATTGGCGTCGTCTGTGGGAATTACTGGTGTTACAGTGAATTCAGTGCAGAACGATGGTAGGTTCAGGTCCACATCAGGCAGAGTTTATGGGGTCTGAGCGTCAAGATCATTTCCGTAATCTTGAATGACAAAGATACCAGGAAGGAAGTGTACATACTACTCATACCAGTAACAGCCAAGCTTGAGGTAAAAGCCACGTCTCTCGTGAGGAGAACGCAAAAAACATGTAGAAGGAAATTAACCACCTAAAGAGGAGCTTGCGCCATGAACAGTGAAAACGAGCTCCATACAATTCTTACCTCTCTTCTGATGGTGAAGAGGATGACAACTATAAACGGAGATCGAGGACTCCCCCTAGTGAGTCTTTTTCATACGAAGAGGACTACCATCATGAGCATAAATGGAGGAATTCCTGCTCGATTGGTCTGGGGAATGATGCTATGAGCAAGGCACTCAATCAGATTTCTAGGTCGCCTTTCACACATTGGATCGAGGGAGGGAGACTTCCTCGGTGATTTTCACAGTCCACATTCACTATGTACAATGGCATAATAGACCCAATAGAGCATGTCAGCCACTTCAATCAGAGGATGGCCATACACTCCAAGAATGAGCCCTTGATGTGCAAGGTTTTCCCATCCAATTTGGGGCCTGTGGCGATGAGGTGGTTTGATAGCCTGAGGGCGAGTTCCATTGACTCCTTCAAGGAGCTCACTCAAGCGTTTGGATCTCGTTTTATAACGTGTAGTAGGGTTCCTCAGCCTTTGGCCTCTTTGTTGTCTTTATCCACGAAGGAATGGGAAACCCTGAAGACATATTCGGATAGGTACTAGGCGATGTTCAACGAAATAGATGGTGACTTTGATGATGTTGCCATTAGTACTTTCAAGCTCGGCTTACCTACTAATCATGGCTTAAGGAAGTCTTTGACGGGGAAACCTGTTGTCAACATACGTCAACTCATGGATCGGATTGACAAGTACAAGAGGGTCGAAGAAGACCAACAGCAAGACAAGGGAAAGGGCAAAGTTATCCCTCAAGAAAGGAGGGATTTCAGGTCGGACCGTTACAACAACAACGGACCCCGAAGAGATTTTGCTGGACAATCTAAGTCCGCAGCTCCTCAAATGGTAAACACTATGTTCAGAGATCTAGTGCAACAAGTTTTAGAGAAGGTTAGGAACGAGCCATATTTCAAATGGCCGAATAAGATGAGCGAAGATCCTTTGAAACGCAACCAAAGTCTTCATTGCCAATACCACCAAGAGCGGGGATATACCACCGAGGACTGCCAGACATTGTGGAATTATTTGGAGCAACTGGTCAAGGAGGGGAAGTTACAGCACCTCCTGTACCGCCCCAATAGGCAAGGTGACCAATCGAGATCCGGAACATAGGGGAATACTTCTTCAAAACCCCTAATAGGCACAATCAATGTCATTTTTGCTGCACCTGGGAGGACTGGATCACAGCCCTCCAGGGTGATGTCCGTAGCTCGGCTACCTGCCGAGGATACTAATTCGAGGCCAAAGAGGGCTAAAGTGGAAATTCGACTAATGTTGAGTTTCTCGGATGAGGATAAAGCAGAAACCATCCAGCCACATGATGATGCCTTGGTAGTGACACTCAGGATAGGATGGTATGATGTGAGAAGGGTGACGGTAGATCAAGGCAATTGTTCAGAGATCATGTATCCTGATTTATATAAAGGGCTGAACTTAAAACCCGAGGATCTAACCGCCTACGATTCACCCCTAGTGAGTTTTGATGGGAAGGTTGTCGTCCCAAAGGGCCAGATTAGCTTACCTATGCAGGCAAGCTCAAAAGTAGTGGAAGTGGACTTCATAGTGGTGGACGCCTACTCTCCCTACACGACCATTGTGGCCAGGCCTTGGCTCCACACCTTCGGGGCTATTTCTTCGACTCTGCATCAAAAATGAAGTACCCGTCAGGAGATCAAATTGAGGAACTGGTAGGTGACTAGTATGTTAGGACATATGATTCACATGTTAAGAACATATGTCATACTTATTTATGTAAATTGGCTAATCCTTTGACAAAACGCACTCTACTTGTAATTGGGTAGTTCTAGGTGTTTTTAATACTTCAAGAAACAAGGTTTCAAGATCAAGTGTTGAAGTCATCAAGTCTGTCCAAGAAAAACAAGCTGAAGTGCAATTTCATTAAAGCTCGACACCTGCTCGATAGCTCCTCGACACCTGCTATTTGTCGAGAATTAAAAAATCAGATTTTCTGTTCTGATTTCTTGGGATCCGTGAATATGTTTTTGGGCCTTCTTTTCTTCTAACCCTAAACATATAAAATGAGTGTTTTAAGAGCCGTCATGATAGACACAAGTTGCAAAAGCATTAAGCAATCCTTGTTCAAGCAAATTGTGATTAAAGACAAAGTTCTTGACCTAGTTCATCTTCTCTGAAAAAGTTGCTGTGTATTTGCACTAAAGGGTTTTGTGACCAAACATCTTCCTAATCTTCATCGTGTAGGATGAACTGAAGAACTTTGCAACCAACCTCTCCTTCTAAGTTGGTGTTTGAAGTCGCGTACTGGGATCCGCGCATCTGGTTAGTCACGTACTTGGGAGCCGTGCATCAAAAGAGAAAATTGTTACTACAGATCAAGTCCAATTGGGTATTGGGGTAAGGGTTCAACTGTAGGTTGGTAAGGTACTTGGGATTCCTTTACTTGTAACCGCTTGATTTAATAATAGTGGAGTTTCGAGAGTGGTGACCTGAAAATCACCCGGTGGAGTTTTTGCCGTTAGGGTTTTCCCCATTCATGAACAAATCACCGTGTTATTTAATTTTCACTGCATATTTAGTTATTTGGTGATTTGTTTGTGCTGCCACACAATTGCATGATAAATTGATTAATTAATAACTTGGCTAATTAATTAATTGGTTTAATCACAAGAGGTCATTCAGTTTGTGGCCTATTAAGTGGTATCAGAGCAGGCACACTCTGATTAGGTTTTAATCTTTGCTGTGTTGATCCATTGACCCCTGTTTGTCATGGATAGAGGACAATCATTAATTATACCTCTTTTATTTGATGGGACTAACTATGCCTACTGGGAAGTACGCATGAGAGCTTTTTTGCAGTCCTTAGATGAGAAGGTGTGGCAAGCTGTTGAGATTGGCTGGACCAAGCCAAAAGAAGCGCCGGCCGATTGGGATGAAGCCAAGATCAAGGCGGCAAACTTCAACAGCAGAGCGTTGAATGCCCTATTTAGCGCAGTCACCAATGAGGAGTTCAAAAAGATATCCTCAACTGAAACTGCTAAGGAGGCGTGGACCATCCTCCAGATAACCTATGAAGGGACAAAAGCTGTCAAAGATTCGGAGCTACAGAGGCTCATTACTAGCTTTGAAGAGATTAAGATGGAGGAGGATGAGTCGTTTGATGAGTTCTATGTCAAGCTTAAGGACATAGTGAACTCAGCCTTCAATCTTAGGGAAACCATCCCTGAACCCAAAGTTGTAAGGAAGGTGCTCAGATCTCTACCTAAGAGATTTCATGCCAAGATTACGGCAATAGAAAAATCAAAGGATATTGATAAAATTCCTTTGACTGAGCTGGTTGGGAACTTGCAGACCTACGAGCTAGGGTTATCAAGGATTGGCAAGTCAAGCAAAGGCAAGAGCATGGCCTTGAAGGCAAAGAACAGTGATACAGTTGAGTCTTCCGATAATGAAGATTCCAAGATGAAGTCCTACATTACAAGGCAGTTCAAGAAGTTTATGAAGAATGCGAATGGAAGGAGCTTCGACAAGGACCGCAGGCAATCTAGTTCTTCTCAATTTAAGAGCCAAGACAAAGGGAAGAAGGATGCAAAGGAAGGTGGTCAGTACACTGTTCCCGCAGGACCTAAGTGTTTTGGGTGTCATGGATTTGGACACATGAAGAATGAGTGTCCTACATATCTTAAGAGCATTGGGAAAAGCCAGGCACTTGCTGCAACCCTGAGTGACACTGAGCCTGAAGATGATTCCGACAATGAGGATGACAGAATCTTAAATGCCTTCACTGCCACAGTCAATCCTACTGAAGGGATTGTTGAAGAAGTAGATGAAGAAGAAGAATTGGTGGACACCAAGTGTGAGAAGATGGATGATCAAGATGATATCCATTCAACCTATGAGAAGCTTTACAAGCTCTCTGAGAAGCATGAGAAGTTGTATAGGCTGACCACTAAGAAGCTCAGTGATGTGGAACTTGATCGTGAAGAGTTGTCCACAAAGTTTGATGAGGCGAATCAAACTATTGGAGCACTTAGGTTTGAGAACAACTTCCTGGCGGAGAAGACCAAGAAGCTTGAAGCGGAGCTATTTCAAGTCAGAGCTCAACTGGAGAGGACCTCAAGTGCAAAACTTGATGAGATGCTCAACATTCAGAAATCTACTTCAGATCGAATAGGTTTAGGGTATGATCTTTCTTCCTCTAATATTGTTTCCACTAGTAATACTGTTTTTGTTCCTCTTGCTAATATTGTTAAAGTTGAGAACATTGATGTTAAAACTGAATTAGCTAGTGAGAACTTAGATAAGGGAAAATCTATATTAGGAGCACTCCCTAAGCAAGATAAGAAAGATGCTAGAAACCCTAGGACTAAGAAGGCTAACTCTCAAAAGCCTAAACAAAAGAAGCAGCATCTCTGTCATCATTGTGGAGCTGCCGGTCATACTCGACCAAATTACTACAAGTGGCTAGCCACCCAACAGAGCAACGGCATGACAGCATCTGGAAGCCAAAATCAGCTTCAATCCTTTCTTGCTCCTCTTGGAGATCTTCTAAAAGCCCTCATGTTTCTTTCGAACTTGAACGGTTTCAATTCTTCCCCTTCACCACCGGTTCAAGGGTTTAATCAAAGGAAAGGTTCTTCCAAGGTGTGGAAGAAAAAGGATTCTAAGTGATTTCATCACTTTCTTCTCCCTTCTTGTTTTTCTTGTTTATTGCATTGCTTGTGTGTTTTGCATTTTTGTTAAGTCAGTCCAGTTTTATGCTTTGCTTTGTTAACATGTTTTTGTGTGTTTACTTTCAGTTTTGCTTATTTTGTTTTTGATATAAAAATTAAAAAAAAATTTTGAAAAATCAGAAAAATACAAAAACAGTGTGTGTTTTGTGTACTTTGGTACTTGTGTACATTGGATGGCCAATGAAACAAAGTTTTCTAAATTTTGTATCTCTTGTAGCTTAGATAAGTATCTCTATGCACAACTAAGCAAGTGAGCTTTGTGGCTCTTGTTTGTGATGAGTAAGATTAAGTTATCTCTTAAAACTTAACACTCATATCACTCTTTTTGACGGGTAGAACTAGAAAATCTTAAGAGAAAGGCATAAATAACCATCTCACCACTGTTACCCGCCAATCATTAATGACATCTATATGTTTTGGCATAGTAAAAGTGTGATGTTAATGACATTTGTGTGCTTCGGCATAGCAAAATTGGAATGTCAAAATATCAATAGGTATTTCTTTTCTCCTCTTATAAGCCCATGTATGATATGCTTAAAAAGAAAATATGCAAAGAAAATAAAAAGTAAAAAGATCAAAAATGCTTTAAAAATGGTTGCAAGCGTGTATTCTAGGAGATGTGGGAGTTATAGGATGTACCTCGAAGGTGATAGTCTCCATCAAACAGTTATGATTGTGTGTAAGTTAAAGGTACTTTCTCATATCTCAGATCGTCATAACATGTATACACATATGCAATCTTGCGATGTTTTTCACACACAACACGCAATATTCTTTGCTACTTTTGATACATGTACAGGTACAATGTGATTTGGCCATCATTAAGGTTTTACATGTGCTTTTGTATGCTCACTAAACTGTCCTGACTTGTTTTTGAAAAATAAAATTGGTTAGACTTGTTTAGTGTGTGTGTGTTTTTGGGAGATCCATGTGCTTAATTTTTTCATTGAGAGATGAGTTTGAGAGCCTTTTTATGTTAATTGGATCATTATTGAGGTGCATGTTTGATTGCATTCATGTCTATGTTTTTCCTTCTCGAAAAACTGTTTTTAAAAGCTAGCTCGACACCTCCTCGATACCTGTCTATCTGTCGAGTTTCTCAAGCCTTTTTCTTATCACAATCTCGACACCTCTTCGACACCTGGTGGATCGATCGAGAAAGTTCCTGTCTCCTCGATACCTTCTCAATACCTGGTCAATCGATCGAGCTTCTGTTCTTGGTTCTGGTGTTCATTCCTCGACACCTTCTCGACACCTTTAGCTGTCAACGTGCTTTTTCTCGACACCTACCTCGACACCTCAGCTGTCGAGAATTACTGAGGCTTCTATGTAAGGCTCTGTCGCGATCTGAAACTCATTTCTCTCAATCTCTCTCGATCTGTCTGCGACTGTTCATCTCCCAAATCACCTTTTCTCACTCAAAATCTCCAATCCTCGTGATTTTCGGCCATTCCTTGCTTCAAATCACTTGGTAAGATCTCATTTTCCTTCCTTATTCATGCATTTCATGTTTTGAATCTTAGGTTTTGGGGTTTTTGAAAAATTTTGGGGTTTTTTAAAATCAATGAGTTTTTCTTGAAATTTTGGGTTAGGTTTTCACTAAAAGATGTTCAAAATGTCATACATTGTATTTCATGTGCATTAGAATGATATTTACATGCATTTAGATGTGTGTTTCTTGTATGTGTGCTGATAGGTTTGGATTGGGCTGAGCCCATGATGCTTTTTAAGTTTGCATGTCACATGTTCATGCATTCCCCATGTATACGTACTTTTTGTTCAATATATTTGATATTTGAACTGTTTTGGGACTTTTCTGATTGTCTCCCTCTCTATCTCTTTCTCATTGTGTTTACGTTAGTAGTGTCTATGGCACCCAAACGTAAATCCACTCCTTCTCGGAACCCTTTGCGTTTTGGAGCTTCTTCCTCTTCTGATTCTGCTCCTCTCACTCTTCGGTTCCGTGATGGAGATGCCCACAAGGCATTTTCGGAGAACTTTTCTAGACGAGGTGTTCATTCGGAATGCCAATTCATTTTGGCGGACTTCGCCGACACTGACCTTCCCTCTGTCATTCACAGTAGGGGATGGGAGTCACTGTGTGACGTCCCAGTCACATGTCCTCTCGTGCTGATTTAGGAGTTTTACTCCAATATGCACGGGATTGATCGTTCAGTACCTCTTTTTCACACTTGCGTTCGAGATACGCGCTTTGCTGTCACACCGCAGCTACTTGCGGATGTGCTTAAGGTTCCTAGGATAGAGTTTCCTGACTATTCTACTTGTGAGCGTCTGAGGACTGTGTCCAAGGATGAGCTCATTTCTGCTTTTTGTGAGCGCCCTTCTGATTGGGGTGAGCATCAGTATACATCATGTAGACCTTTTGCTAAAGGTCCTAGATTTCTTAACATGGTGATGACTTTTGTACTCCATCCAGATCAGCTCCTCTACATCTGCTCCTTCTACCTCTACAGGCGATGTATCTCTTGAAGATATCATGGCGCAGCTGCAGCGCATGGATGCTCGCCTCGATACACTCTCCACTGAGTTGTATCAGATGAATGTTCGTGTTGGTCGTATTGCACGATGGCAAGCGACCATGGGTGGTTTTGCTTCTGAGGCTTCTCCTCCGCCACCTCCTCCAGTCGTTTCTGATTCTGATGCTGAGGATGATGATGGTGATAGTGATAACGATGATGCTTCGGATGATGATGATGATGGAGATGCTAGCTCTACTGATGATGATGATGGAAATGCTAGCTCTACTGATGAGATGTCTACATGACACTCTACCCTTTGTCACTCATGACAAAAAGGGGGAGTAGTTTTGGGTTATAAGAGTAGTCATCTTAGGGGGAGAGTTAGTATAGGACATTTTTGTTAGAGGGAGTGTTAATATTATGAGGGATGTAGTGAGGTTTTGATGTATCTTTTCTTTTCTATTCTTTATAGATACATTGATCTTGTATATGAGGTCTTGTGACCAGTTTTACATACATTGTACTTATTTTTTCTCTATATGTGGATGTATGTTTCTTTCACCTATCTCTTCATGTGTTGTTTCTTCTCTATCTTTAGACACATGTTCTTTATACTTGTATGCAATTTAATTATTTCTGTTTCACACAAGATGCCTTAATGAGTTTTGTTTAAAGTGTTTCAGAAATACAGGTTGTCAAAGTCTACTTGCCATAAACTCTTTTCTTGCAAAGTTTTTCAAGAGTTTGTGTTAGGATAGATTTTATTGTATTCAACAAGTGAATATGAGTTGAGTGATTTATGACTTCTCTCATATGTTCATTTGATTGTTGTGGTTTTGTCACGGATTGCCAAAGGGAGAGATTGTTAGGACATATGTGATTCATATGTTAAGAACATATGTCATACTTATTTATGTAAATTGGCTAATCCTTTGACAAAACGCACTCTACTTGTAATTGGGTAATTCTAGGTGTTTTTAATACTTCAAAAAATAAGGTTTCAAGATCAAGTGTTGAAATCATCAAGTCTGTCCAAGAAAAACAAGCTGAAGTGCAATTTTATTAAAGCTCGACACCTGCTCGATAGCTCCTCGACACCTGCTATCTGTCGAGAATTAAAAAATCAGATTTTCTGTTCTGATTTCTTGGGATCCGTGAATATGTTTTTAGGCCTTCTTTTCTTCTAACCCTAAACATATAAAATGAGTGTTTTAAGAGCCGTCATGATAGACACAAGTTGCAAAAGCATTAAGTAATCCTTGTTCAAGCAAATTGTGATCAAAGACGAAGTTCTTGACCTAGTTCATCTTCTCTGAAGAAGTTGCTGTGTATTTGCACCAAAGGGTTTTGTGACCAAGCATCTTCCTGATCTTCATCGTGTAGGATGAACTGAAGAACTTTGCAACCAACCTCTCCTTCTAAGTTGGTGTTTGAAGTCGCGTACTAGGATCCGCGCATCTGGTTAGTCACGTACTTGGGAGTCGTGCATCAAAAGGGGAAATTGTCACTACAGATCAAGTCCAATTGGGTATTGGGGTAAGGGTTCAACTGTAGGTTGGTAAGGTACTTGGGATTCCTTTACTTGTAACCGCTTGATTTGATAATAGTGGAGTTTCAGGAGTGGTGACCTAAAAATCACCCGGTGGGATTTTTGCCGTTAGGGTTTTCTCCATTCATGAACAAATCACCGTGTTATTTAATTTCCGTTGCATATTTAGTTATTTTGTGATTTGTTTGTGCTGCCACGCAATTGCATGATAAATTGATTAATTAATAACTTGGCTAATTAATTAATTGGTTTAATCACAAGGGGTCATTCAGTTTGTGGCCTATCACTGTATATGGCTAGGCAGTGCCTTTTGTTCGCAATTTTGCATCAGCCGGCAGCCGAGTCCTCGGCCTCGGTAAATGAGGGTTTATAGCAATTAAAGTCCCTGGAATTACCCGCAAAGGTGCCAGCTGAGGAAGCTTAATGCGAAGATTTAGAGAAATTTGCCATAGGTGATGATCCGGAGAAGTTCTTCCAAGTTGGAGCTTAGCTACCATCTTAAGAGAAAGGAGAGTTAGTAGAATTTCTTAAAAGGAACGTTGATGTTTTCGCCTGGAATGCCTACGAGGCTCCGGGGGTGGATCCAACATTTATCTACCATCATCTGAAGCTCAATCCATTGGTCACCCCCAAGAAACAACTACCTCGGCGTTCATCCAAGGAACATTCGGATGCTGTCAAGGACGAGGTGGTAAAACTTAAGCAGGCTGAGGCTATTAAGGAGGTCTTTTACCCTGAATGGTTGGCTAACACAGTGGTGGTGAAAAAGAAGATTGGGAAGTGGCGCGTATGTGTAGATTTTACAGATTTGAACAAGGCCTGCCTAAAGGATCCTTTCCTTATGCCACAGATTGACCAGTTGATGGACGTCATCCTCGGATAAGCTTTCTGGATACCTTTCAAGGGTACCATCAGATATCGTTGGCCTTAGACGACCAGGAGAAGACAACTTTTGTCACTCCTACTGGAAATTATCATTATAAGGTGATGCTCTTTGGTTTGAAGAATGCAGGAGCTACTTATCAGAGGATGATGACCAGGATGTTTGAGCCTCAGTTGGGAAAAAGCATAGAAATTTATATCGATGATATGGTGGTAAAGAGTAAGGTAGAGTTCGATCATGTTGATGACCTCAGAAACATTTTTGATATCTTGAGGAGGTACAAGTTTCGGCTTAATACTTCCAAATGTTCTTTTGGTGTCGGGTCAGGGAAGTTCTTGGGCTACATAGTCACGCACCGTGGAATTAAGGTTAACCCTGACCAAATTAAGGCAATCAACAATTTGCAACCACCTCGGAATCCCAAGGAAGTCTAAAGGCTAACAAGGATAACTGCTGCTCTATACTAATTCATCTCTCGATCGACAGACAGATGCAGGCCCTTCTTTCAGTTATTGAATAAGTGAAAGGGATTTAAATGGACCGAGGAATGCGTCCAAGCATTCCAACAGTTGAAAAAGTATTTGTCTCGGCCGTCCATCATGTCTCGGCCCAAGGTGGATGAAATGTTATTTGTTTATATCGTCGTGGCCTCCCACGCAGTGAGTTTGGTGCTAATACGAGATGATAATAGTGTACAGAGGCCAGTTTACTATGTAAATAAGTCCCTACATGAGGCCGAGGTTCGTTACTTACCACTGGAAATGGCCATTTTGGCAGTGGTGCATGCTACACGTAAACTTCTCCACTATTTTCAATCACACACAGTGGTCATCCTAACCCAACTCCCACTTAAATCTCTACTACGGAACGCAGATTACACAGGGAGAATTGCAAAGTGGGGCACGATTCTAGGGGCTTTTGACATCAAGTATATGCCCCGCACCTCTGTCAAGGGTCAAGTTCTTGCTGACTTGGTTGCCGAGTTTGCTAAATCCCTGGAAGAAGAAAAGATAGAAGAGCAAAACATAGATGGAAAATCGGTTGGAATGATCTCTATACAAGAACCTGTATCCTGGAAGGTTTACATTGATGGTGCAGCGAACCATAGGGGATCTGGAGTAGGGCTAGTCTTGATATCTTCAGAGAGGATTACAATTGAAAAATCCTTAAAGTTGGGCTTCTCAGCTACAAACAATGAAGCCGAATATAAAGCACTGCTGGAAGGGATGATCATGGTGCAAAAAATGGGTGGAAAAGCAGTGGAATTGTTCTCTAATTCAAGGTTGGTTGTTGGTCAAGTCCAAGGACAGTTAGAAGCCAAAGACCCCAGAATACAAGAATACTTAAACCAAGTTAGACATTTGCAGTCTAGGTTTGAATCTTTTAATTTATCACAGGTCCCTAGAAGTAAAAATACACATGCGGACTCTCTTGCCACGTTAGCAACCTCCTCAGCAAAAAGTTTACCTCGGGTAATCCTCATAGAAGACTTATGTAAACCTACCGAAGTGGGAAGAGCAGTAGTTCATGCTTATCAAATAAGGGCGGGTCCTAGCTGGATGGATTCTATTGTATTGTTCCTTAGGAAAGATGTTTTACCGAAGGATAAGTCCAAGGCTGACAAAGTGCGAAGAAAAGCTCCTCGGTTCTGGCTGTTCGAGGACCAGAAGTTGTATAAAAGATCTTTTTCTGGCCCGTATCTGCTGTGTGTACACCCGGAAGCGGTTAAGCTAATCCTGGAAGAATTGCATGAAGGGATTTGTAGAAACCATACGGGGGGCAAGTCTTTATCACATAGGGCCCTTACACAAGGCTACTAGTGGCCGAGGATGCAGAAAGAAGCACAGGACTATGCAAAAAAGTGTGACCAGTGCCAGAGGTTTGCCCCAAACATTCACCAACCTAGGAGAGTTCTTAATCATTTGCCTAGTCCTTGGCCTTTTGCACAATGGGGCTTAGATATTGTAGGCCCTTTCCCTAAGGCAGCCGAGAACAAGAGGTATTTGTTGGTCGGCACAGACTACTTCACCAAGTGGTTGAAGCTGAAGCACTTGCAAACATCAGGGATGTGGACGCTAAACAATTCATATGGAAAAATATTGTCACTACGTTTGGAGTCCCACATACCCTTATCTCGGACAATAGACTCCAATTTGACAGTAAGGCCTTTAAGAGATACTGTTGTGATCTGGGAATAAAGAATAGATATTCCACCCCGGCATATCCACAGGGGAATAGGCAGGCTGAAGCTGTCAATAAAGTCATAGTCAGTGGACTCAAAAAGAGGTTGGATGATGCAAAAGGGAAATGGGTAGAAGAGCTGTCACATGTCTTATGAACTTACCGGATTACACCTCGTAGGTCCACAAGAGAAACCCCCTTTTCCATGAGATATGGGGCCGAGGCTGTTATTCCTCTAGAGACTGGATTTCCCACAATGAGAACAAGTTCCTTTACTCCGAGCAGCAACGATGAACTGCTAGAAAGGAGCTTGGATTTAGTTGAAGAGCGAAGGGAAAGTGCCATGGTATAGTTTGCGTACTATCAAAACAAACTCAAACAAGGATATGACGCCAACGTGAAGTTAAGGCCTCTAACAGTGGGAGACTTGGTCTTAAGAAAGATTATGGGAACTGCCAAGAACCCAGCATGGGGGAAGTTGGGACCCAACTGGGAAGGGCCATATCGTATAACATCAGTAGCTGGGATAGGTGCGTATTATCTGGGAGATCAAAAGGAAAAGGCTGTACCACGTCCCTGGAATGTAAATAACCAGAAGAGATATTATTATTAATGAAAGTTTCCTCCATCTAATCTGGGTTTGTTATATCATGTATCCTGCGTTTTTAATTAATTTTCTAAGTGTTAAACAGAACCTTAGCTATGCCTAGTTCCTCGGACCACCTGTTTTGGGAAAATTAACACCTTATGACATCTAAGTATCAAACAGAACCTTGGTCACGTCTGGATCCTCGAACCACATACCTTGGAAAAATTGATATCTTTCAATTATTTTTCTAAGTGTTAAACAGAACCTTAGCTATGCCTGGTTCCTTAGACCATCTGCTTTGTGAAAATTAACACCTTATGACATCTATCTAAGTATCAAACAGAACCTTGATCTTGTCTGGATCTTCAGACCACATACTTTGGGAAAATTGATATATTTCAATTATTTTTCTAAGTGTTAAACAAAACCTTAGCTATGTCTGGTTCCTCAAATCATCTACTTTGGGAAAATTAACAACTTATGACATCTACCTAAGTATCAAACAGAACATTGGTCATGCTTAGATCCTCGGACCACATACCTCGGGAAAATTGATATCTTTCAATTAATCTTCTAAGTGTTGAACAGAACCTCAGCTATGCCTGGTTACTCGGACCATCTGCTTTGGGGAAATTAACACGTTATAATAACTACTTGATTTTCAAGGAGAAACTTGGTCATGCCTGGATCCTCGAACCTCATACTTGGGGTAAATTAATCTTTTCCTTTGAATGGTTGTATGTCAAGGTAAAATCTTGTTTATAACTGACTTTAGGGAAATACATGTATTTACAATTTGTTTCCTTTTTTAACTGCTTTGTTAATCACTCTAAATAGCAATGATGTTCATTGCATCAAGAGTTCCAAATGGATGCCCATGAGCATTACTTAAAGCATTTACAAGCATACCTGTATTTATGTAAAAGTTGACCATCTCTTTGACCCACATGAGCATTACTTAAACCTATGTGCATACTACAACACTGTATATGTTCATAGAATTAAGTTTATGCTTTGCCGAGGTAATAAACTTAGTGAATTCTTTTAATTTGATACTGACCATGTTATGAGTAAGATTTATGCCATCATTTCAACGGATCAGTTATTCAAGATATGTTCGTTTACCACGATTTTTCTCAAAGTGTTGAAGCAAGAAAAGACTAAATTGGAAATAGCATTAACACTAAAATTATAAAGAAGAAAATTTACAGGTCTCATCAACATTGAACTTCCGACAAAGGCAAATGGATTACATAAGTCTGATGCAAATACAGAACTAGAAAACTAAAACAAAAGAAAAAGAAAAGAAGATAATCTATTTCTTCATTTTATTACAATTTTGTCTTTTGGATTTTTAGGAGGCTGTGTGTTTGCTGTTATGGTGGGCATTTCAGTCTTGTCCTTGGGATCCTCTTTTGGGGGTATGGTTAGAGTTGCCAATACCAACTCCATACTTTAAGAAGTTTCTTTATCCTTGGAGGTATCCTTGGGAGCAAAAGGAGGTAGGTCAAAACCTTGGACTGTTTCTCTATTGGCTTCTCCTATCATTAAAGTGTCCTCGGTCTGCTCCGCCCCCTCTGTTGTAGTGCCAGTTGCAGGAGGAGCCTTAAGTAGGCCGCCTTGAACTTCACCGGCCTCCAAGGACAGTGGATCAGCCTTAGAGTCCGAGGAGCTTTGAGGGCGTATGGCTGGGGGGTAATATATGCTGTCTACCTTTCTCAACACGGAAAAAGCCTCAACCTCAGCTTGGTTAAGGGCTTCATCCCATACCAAGGCACAGTAAGTCCTGCACACATCTGGGACCTCGGCCCTGAGGGTGTCTTCGGTCTCAGCCACCCCAACATCGTACCCGTGTTGCTCAGCTGCGTCTTTGGCCCTCACTGCCTCGTCCCAGGCCTTCTCAGCTAGAACCTTGGCTTTCTCGACCTCTTCCAACTTCTTTTTCAAAGCTGCAACTTGAGTCTTGGTGGTGGACAACTGGTCCTCAATACCGCGCAACTGCAGCCTTTGGCTCTCAGCCTGTTTCTCAGCATTTTCCAAGGCAGCTATTGCGTACTTTCTTTCCTTCTCTTCTTCTTGGCACTTCTTCTTCATCTCCTAGAGGCTCCTCTCAGCCACCTGAAAGGCCTCCACGGCAACGTTGCGCCTTGCTTCCTCCTCTTTCATCTGACGGTGGCTAGAGTTGGTCATCTCTTCTGCTCGAAAGGAGGCTTGAACAGCCTGCCAAAGAAGAAAGTGGGTTGCATAAAAATTAATTTAAAAAAAAAAAAAAAAAAAAAAAAGAAGAAGAAGGAAAAGGAATAAGTCGAGTATAAGGGAAAAAAGAGAAAGGGGTTTAAGTAAAATCATACCATTGCCAAATATCTTTTTAGGCTAAGGAAGACCTCATGCCTCCTCATAGACCGCAGCTCAGCCATGTCTCTTGGAAGCAATAGAGCTTGCTCCACTTCGTCGGCCACGTAACCGGCCTTTCAGCCTTGAAAGTCCTTAATAGAAGCATCGTCTAACAAGGGGGCCCCATCCAACATTAAGCTGGAAGCCAGGCTGTGGGCTCAGGCAAAGGGTCATTCCTCCTTTCACTACCTCTCTGCCCCATTTTGCTTGTTTAGATACTCTTTGAACCTCGTCCTCGCGAAGGGGAAGGGTTTGTCCAGCTTCCATCACCTCCTTCACTTTTTGCTCCCTTTTTCTCTTAAGGTCAGCTGGTTGAGGAGGGGGTAAAGCAGGTGGAGGAGTGGGAGGCTTGGTACGGGTTGCTTTTCTGGGTGCATCCTTCCTAGGTTGGGACTCTATTAAATCCAGCAAACTAGATTTGGGTTTGCGTTGAATGCCCATCTTGTCAATTATTGGGGAAAAGTGTGGGCCGAGATCTGGGATAGAAGTTTCTGAGGACGAGACTCAGTTGAAAACTTCAAACTCATCCTCAGAATCGGTCACCTCTACCACCTCTTCTTCTTCTGAATTGATGGTGCGAGATGAAGTGGCAACTCTGGTAAAATGCTGTGACGACAAGGCTCCTACTATTGGTATGCCTTCAGGTATATGAGTTGTACCTTGGACACCCTTCGGTGTTGGACCAGGAAGAAGAATAGGCTATGTGGAAAGTGTACCTTCTAGAATGGGTGTGCCTTCTGGGAGGAGAAAACCAGGGGCGGCTACACTTATGCGGTGTAGACGGGGATCCTTGGCCTTAATCAAGCACTTGGGAGCCTAAAAGCTAGATGAGATTGGCTTGTAACCTAAGATTATATGAGCCGCTCGTAATTGGCCATACAAAGACGACGGCTTTTTGTATTTTGTCCAAGCTGTCCTTGTTGACTAAGCCAAAGTTTGGTTCAACAGTGCGTCTATCTGCAAAATCATCAAGAATGCAAAAACTTTTATTATCAGATGTGAAAGTGGAGCAAATCAAAAGAAGAGAAAGAACTAGTAAGTAATCATCCTAAACCCAAAACCCCACCTGGTTGTCCCTCTCTCGTTGGACAGGGGAGGCCATCGTGCCACTCCCCAGACAAGATCAAAAAATATTTTTTAAGGCCTTTATTGGATTCTGGAAGGCACTGAATGAGTCTAACTTTGGGATACCTAGACTTTAAGTAGTACCCTTGTCCTTTCATATGGTGGAGGTTATAAACCCAGTTGACATCGTGATGGGTGAGTCCTAAACCCATCTTTTCATTGAGGGCATCTACACACCCTAAAATCCTAAACACGTTCGGAGCGCATTGGGTGGGAGCTAATCTATGAGCCCTAAGATAATCTCTGGTCACGATGCTCATGGGAATTCTCATTCCCCCCCCCCCCTCTATGAAGGCAATCATAGGGATCATGACTTCTCCCTCCTGCCTTTCAACATACCACGCTCCCTCTTTACAGTACTTAATACCCACACCTAGAGGAATCCTATACTGAGCCCTAAAATTCTCTATCTTCTCCTCAGAGTCTACCAGACACTTGAATCTACCCATTCTAGAATGGTTTAAAGGGTCCTAAAGTGGTTGAAAGAAAAAGAATAGAGCCGAGAAAGGGAAGAAGTATGAAGAACAGAAAAATGTATGGAAAAATAAAGAGTAGAGATTTGTGAAGACTTACAAGAGTAAAAAGTGGGTCCTTGGACAGGCTTTTGGTATTTGTAGAAGCTCGAGTAAGGTAAGAAAATTGGTAAGTTCAAAGTATGTGTGCTAAGATTAAATGATTGCTAAAGTAAAGGGAGGTTTTGATTTGATTGATATTTATATCAAAGAATGAACTACAAAGCGGGAAAGTTCCCACCCAAATCCCAATAGAACTCTCAACTGTTAGATTTACATTGCGCCGTAGAACGTGGGGAACATAAGGCCGTAAAAATTTAATGAGAAGCGCGTCTCGTAAGTCGAAGCGACAGAAGCGTGTCTTGGGCAGTTAAAACAGCATATCTATAGGACGAGATGGGACGGGACAAGCACAGAACAAATCTGGAGACATCGAAATCCTCCCTTCTTCCCGAGGAGCCAGAAAGAAGGATCTCGAGGGGCTATTGTGGGGGCCTAGGGACCCGTAACCCATTATTTATATGTACATAATGGGCTCAAGGCCCAAACCGAGGACCCAAGGTCCATGCTAGAAAAGGGAAGAAGTCAATTTTGACCATAAACAGCCCGAGGAGTAGTGCCGAGGATGATATCCTCCTCGACACTCATTTGGTAAAAATCAATACTGTAAGAGCCCAGAACAGAGAAGTGTCCTAGAAATATCTAAAGGGAAAGCTGCCACCTCCGCATTAAATGCACTGCAGCTAACTCCTTGGCCACATTAATGTGGAAGTGATGCCTGAACATTGCAGTTCAGTCTTACAGCTACTACATGAAGATTGGTAAGAGGGGTTGATGGGACAAATATCAACACCAACCATCTGGCATGTACGTGGAAGGTGGGGATGAAAGGGAGTGATCGTATAAAAGGAAGAGGGGACAATGAGACAAAGGATCGAAAAACTAAAGAGAAGAACACTGTAGACTTCCAAAATCAGACTTGTAAAACAAACTTGATAATAGTAAATAAGAACAGACCTCCTCGGACTTTGTCGATAACAATTTTCCTTCAACAGATCTCTTTTCTTTTCATTCTCTTATCATCTGAATTCTTCCTAGTGTTTGTTTGATTAGTTGTAATCCAATTTTCCAACCCACTCTCTACAAATTCATTGTTTTGGGCTTTTTAGGCCTAAGTCCAACTACGTAGTGAGCTAGGAGTTCAAATCTGGTCCTTACAACGATGATGATGCATCAAATTAAGTCCAACAAGCCCAATAAATTCAAAGACAAAGCAAAAAAGATTTTGATTGAAACCCTATTTCATTTCTCCTTTATAACACGATCAAGACTCCTCGAAACTTGATCACGACTTATTAGCAGACTTTCTGTTTCCACTTTCCACGAAAAATGTTACAACATAGTAATATTTACAGAAGCTAGTACCTAACAGGCCTAGGGAGGAATAGGATCTTTTCATGTAAAAAGAAAATTTTTAAACACACATATTTTTATACTCTCTATTTGTAATTGTGTCATTTCAGGGTTTTGATTAAATAAAATTTAAAGGTGTATCATGTGATGTGGTACTATATGCATTGTTAAATGGAGAAGATAAAATTTTAACAGTAAAATACTCTCTATATTTTAAATAAAAAGGATTTCCAAATTCTGAATGCATGATCATACTGGCATAGTATGTTCATAATTACTAAACTGTTTTGGAGAGAGTCCAAATGTCATCAAGGCCAGCTCGCCATGCAAAGTAACCAAGCAATCCCTTACCCTTAACATACAGGACCTTAGCCAGAATACTTTTAACATCGTCATAACCAACCCAAGTTGTCCCATTGTAGCAAAAATCTGAGGCAAACGTGTAATTGAACGCTGTTATGGCACCCCCTTGACCTATGATCCTGTTCCTGATATGCGTATAACCTAATGCTCCATCTGCCGTTATATCAGCACCATTAGCTGGTGCTAAAAATCCATGGTTACTAGCATCTTTAAGCTTCCATGCATAGCCATAGTATGGCAAGCCAAATACAATTTTTCTGGCCGGAAAACCAGCCTGAATCCAAGAACTAATCCCAGAATCACCACTAACCTCACTGAATGGATTGTATAATGCAGCTGGCGCTTCGGTCAGATTTGGTTTCCAAGTTGGTGCACCGAATTCAAAAGCCATTACATTGATGATTGATCCAATCCAAGTTGTTTTCCATAGCCTCAGCCGGATAACTCAATGAACGAAATACCGATGAGTAATAAACCGCCACAGTTAGAAGCAACTGTGGCTTGTTAGAGTTCTTGGACTCTTTTTCCACGGCTTCTCGCCACTCCTTGAAGAGTAAACCAAGGGTGGTCATGTCTGTAGTTGTGGATGGGAATTCCCAGTCTAAGTCAAGGCCATGGAAGTTATAAGACCTGCCTATTTTTATTGAAGAATCAATCAATGTTTTTCGGGCACTGGCATTGCTAGCCATTGAAGACAAGGCTGAATCATCAGCCATTCCTCCAGCTATGGATAGGAGGGTCTTAAGTGAAGGGTCTTTTTGCTGCAAGGTTTCTGTGAAAACTGAGAACTGGGCTGTTTTTGAGTTAGATATGTTGAGTTGGAAGGTGTTGGGATCAACAAATGCTTGGGCACACAAGAGGTGGGTGTAAAAGGTATTGTTATTTTTTTTTTTCTTTGTCTGAGTTGTAAGATATTGGGTTTAAATAAAGTTAGAGATTGAGACTGTAGAGCAACTGATCTTTCGGTAAAAATCTCTGCAAGAGTGCAATTCTATGAATACATATTAAAATGTGAGTAGAAAATAAAACAACCTCAAGTAATTAACAAGACTATTTTTTGTATTTCTTTTCTGATTTGTTAACAAGATATGTGCGGTTTGACCATAACGCCTATATCTATGTACGGCTCCCCCTAATGTTTTCAGCGTGGAGATCATATCTTTGGGGTTTTATCATGCATATCCTTGTGATAACCATAAATGGAAACTCTCAATTAACCATCTCCCTCTCTGTGTCATAACTAATGCAAATTTAGATCTTGCTGATATGTCACAACTCCTCACTCTAGTGTGAAACTCCTTCACTCCATGGATGTCACAACTCCTCACTCTAGCCATAATCCTCGGGCACTCTCCTTGAACTGGTACAATTAGAGATGAGTGGCTAACTCGTACAATTAGAGATGAGCAGCCACTCCAAAACAGAAACAATAAATAAATAAATAAAGTTAGAGTGATGTTAATAATACTACAAATTTTACCATAAAAGTCTTAGAAACCGTTATGTCACTAATTATAAAAAAGATAATTTAAACATTAATGTTATTTAACTAGCACCAATCATATTCTTGACAAATTAGTTTACAAGCTTTTTATAAAAAATTTAGAATTTTCTCTAAAGTTACTTTCACTTAATTTTATTACAAAAAGTTTGTAGACGAACTTGAAAATTAATGTAATTGCTACCAAATTAGTAGCATAATAACTCTTTTTTTATTTTGTGTGTGTTTAAAAATTGACACATCGGTATATAAAATTTCTATAGTAATATTTTTAATATCAGTAAAAAAAATAAAATAAAAACTTGCAAACTTCATAATTTTTGTTAGGGGTTTTACATTAGTGTCCATTTGGGAATTTTTTTTATTTTTTGTTATTTATTTGCATAATATGAAATAAAAAACTAAAAACTAGCTTATTAAAAAAATTGAAATTTAGATTATTTGAAAGAAAGCTAAGACAAAAGGCAAAAAAGGAAAAAAAAATGTTAATCGGTAAACACACACTAATTTTTACTTGTTCCAATGAAATGGATCAGACTTGTTTTACTTGTGCCATTTTTCGGCTACTCTACTAATTACCTCTAGCAAGGGAGTCTGTAACAGTCATAAATTAATTGATAGGTTTTTTTAAGTATTGGTTCATTTCATTTCATTTGCATTTAATTAATTTTAAGTTTATTGATGTAATTTATTTGTTGTAAAAGTTGGTTGAATCTAAGTTAGAAATTTCTCAAAGATGACAAATTTTCAATACGCCCAAGAGGAAGGGTTTATACTCCTTTGCTCAAATCTTTTGCTCCAAAATGAATTTTTGAGTGAAACTTGTTTTATTGGAAAGTAGACATATAACGCTCCAAAAATGATAGAAATTTGACTCAATATAAATTTGAAATGAAGGTTAAAACCACATAAGACTAAATCAGATTTTCAAGAAGACTTGGATTGACCAAAGATTGGTTTGCGATTGGCGGATAGACTTGCGGCAACAAGTAACGTTGAAAGCACAAGGCAAGAGTATACTATTGAGAGTAGGGTTGTCCATGTGACGGTCCAGGTTGGGTTTGAACTCTACTCAAGCTCAAATTGATTTCAGCGGGTGGTAGGATAGTGGAACCACCACCAACCGTATTGTGAGTTTAGGAAGCGCGTTTTGCGCGTTTACCAGCGGGTGCTTTTTTTTAGTGAGTTATGTGCACTGTTCATGAGACCCGCAAGTACTTTTTTCAACAAAAACAATTTTAAAACTGGGTCCCACGACACTATTCACACATTTAAAAATTATTTTGCTACAGTATTTTCAGTTTTCAGTAATAAGCAGTATCCAAACAAACCATTAGTCTTCATATTTGCACTCAGCCAAGTTTTGTTGCTTAGTCTTCACATGAACCAAACTGATCTTTAATGGCTAAAATCTCTTCTTACTAGAGGTTAGAAATATTATTCGTTAGCCTTTTTACACATAAATTTTCATAATATTTTTTTCTAAATTTTGCTAAGTTGACAACCTTGTATTAGAGTAACATCATTTTCATATAAACCATCAACACAACTTTATTGTGTACAAATCACAACATATGTCAGTAATTGTTAAAATAAAAAAATAAAGTAAAATAAAAAATTTTTGACAAATTTTGGATCACTATTTTTCTCTTATTTTTTGATAATTCAAAGATTACAATGGAGGAAGATAATTTGAACTTTAAATGTCTTGAAAACATCAGAATATACTAACGAGTTGAACTATAAGGGCTCATAAACTTATTATTGTTACAAATTTATTGTTATACATAACATGCTATCATATCATGGCCTTTTACATCGAATCCTCTATGTTCTATGCTCCCCATGCACTTGAAGCTGTGACAAGAGTAAGAATTACAAGTTAGAGATAAGAACATCCTGTCATCTACATACTATATAACAAACACTAGATCCTTTTCTTTTCTTTTTTCTTTTTTTCTTTTTTGCTGAGAATAAACTCTAGATCCTAGAATATCTTTTCTTTGTGGCTAATGAGTAATGATTACCTTCTCCTGTCGTCAAATAACTTTCACTTATTAAAGACTTCAGTAAACTATATAATTCCTGTATAGTTTGATGCGGTTTTAAATTAAATCCTAATTTTTTTTAAAAAATAAAAATCATTAAAATCATAAACTTTTTAAATTGTTTCAATTTGCACCCTCCAGAAGTTATTATTAACTAAGTAATTGAACACATAAGTTGTGAGTTGTGGCTAAAATCTACTTAAACCAAAAAAATTAAATCATTACATATGAAATTATAAGACTTTTGTGCACTATTTGAGAGTTGTGAAATTATGTAAAAAACAATCGTTTAGTTATTATCTCCAAAATATTCAAAATTAAGTTACATTTATTTTGTTCAAATTAGATCATAACATACTAAAAAAAACACGTTTAAAATAATAATGTTAGATCAAGCAAATTATGGTAATAGATAATAAATGTTGCACTGTATGTCCAGAAAAGTATGGTTTTAGACATTAAGGAGGAGTTTGGTGAGTGTTTTCAAACAATCATTTTCAGTTTTTAAACAACATTTCACGTATTTTTACATACTTTTTTACCCACACGTATTCCTGTAAATGTTTTTAAACAATAATTTTCAGTTTTTAAACATATGTACCAAACGGGCCCTAAATGCTACATTTAAAAATTTTCACCATTAAAGTCTATATTGTATTTCCAAGAGTTAAAGTCTTTAGGATATATACCACAATCAGTTTTTTTTAAGACATTTTTTCTCTTTTCCCGTGTATGTGTTAAAAAAAAAAAAAAAAAAAAAAAAAAAACCCTTTCACCAAATTCACAATTTGGCTTTTTGGGTTGGCTAATGTGCTCCTTGGGTCCAAAAAGTTGAAACAAATGGGCACTTAATTGTACAGCACACAAGTGTTGCCATATAGCACCGTAAGCAGGTTAAATTTATTAATATGATTTGGTTGAAGTCAAACTGTTTTGCCAACGTTTCAAGAAGTTTAGAAAACTACATCAATTATCAAAAAATTATTTAAAAATTTAGGAGAAATTTTATTATTTATTTTAATCATATAATTTTTTTTTTTTTTAAACAAAAGAAAAAGGTCTTATACATAGTGTTAGCACTATGTCGCCCAACATAAGTGTCATACGTAATACGATTTGTACTTAAAATTACTAATATAATTTGCTCTAAATAAAACTCCATTAACCACAGTTTCAAGAAATTTAAAATGAGTTGCATTATCTAATTTAATAATGTATTATGTTTTTATATTGTTTTTATGAAACTTTGGTCTCTCACATTATGCTTTTTTCCACATTACTTAAAGTAATTTTCTTTATTTAATTTCAATCATATTATTATTATTTTTTTTTTTTTTTTTTGCTTAGATATAAGTTTTGATTAATTAGTGTATTGCACAAACACAATACTATTTAAAGTTTAAACAATAGAAGAACAAAAAAAAGTTTAAACAATAGAAATCCAAACAAGAATAGTAATTATCAAAGTGTTGGACTTTCTTACTTAAATAAGTATTTTTATTTAGGTGGAAAGAAAAATTATTCCTTGTCAAATAAAGTAATTTAGTCATTATTTTCCACCAAAGAAAATGTGTTAGTGACTTTTCTATAGGAAGTATGCGAAGGATTGAGGGATTTTGGCCCAAGAGA
The DNA here is from genome assembly GCA_023736055.1 of Quercus glauca. Taxonomy (NCBI): domain Eukaryota; kingdom Viridiplantae; phylum Streptophyta; class Magnoliopsida; order Fagales; family Fagaceae; genus Quercus; species Quercus glauca. Next base: position 12,299,309 of record CM043316.1, on the reverse strand, counting down.
CCCACCCATATTGTTCTTTTGGATTAAAAGATACCCATGTGTGTGACTTAATAGTTTACTTGAGTGAGAAACAACACCATCGGATGTGTTTGAGGTTTTGGAACTGAGCATATAAGTTTGCAATGATGATAATCAGTTATGTGATTATAATCAACTAAAGGAAAGAATCCCTTCAAAAAAAAAAAGGCACGTTGACATGTCAACGTGCAGACAACTATAAGTTGAGACTTTTCTTTTTTTTTCTTTTTTTTTTTGTCTTTTTTTGTTTGTTTGTATTTTTAGAAGTTCAGATTTCAGACTTCAAAACAGTGACCCAAAACTATGTTAACCAAATACTGCTTCTTCTTTTTAAGGACATTTATATGTTTATTTTGTACTTGTAATGTAAAGTTAGACATAGAAAAAATGATAAATACTGTACGCATTTGTAAAAAATGGCAAATATGATATTCATTTGCCACTTCTGTGTCTCTGCAATGTAAATTTACATTGTATCATATAATGAAAAGAAGAATTTCCTCTCTTTTTTTATTTTTTTGATTTCCATGTATTGAAACGCTAAAGAGCTATCAGCTATGATTGCAACCTATATTAGCTATTAAAACTCGATTAGGGGAAACATTCTCATACATATATGCATCACAAAAATCAGCCAGATTTTCATGTGCTCGAGCCTTGACATTCTTTAAATATTGCACGAATTGAAGCAAATATAAATTATTAAACAAACTCATACTAACCTGTTTGAGCAAGGATCGAATTTAGGTCCGCACCAACGTGCCATGCAAAGTAACCAAGCAATCCCTTTCCCTTAGCATATGTAACCTTGGTAGACGTACTATTCGTATCATCATAACCAATCCATGTCGTCCCAGAATAACAATAGTTTGTAACAATGGAGGAATTGTACACTGTTGTGAAATTTTTAAGACCCTTGATTTGGCTATATGTTATGGACCCGTCAGAGGATATAGCGGTAGCTGTCCCATTAGCAGGTGCAAATATTCCATGGTTAGTAGCATTTACTAAACTCCATGCGTAGCCATAAAATGGAATTCCATATACCACTTTTTTGGCTGGCACAGCCTGAATCCAAGCTTTGATCCCAGTATCTCCGCTAATTTGGCTTCTTGTAATATTGTACAACCCAGCAGGAGGTCCAGTCATACTTGGTGCCCAACTGGGTCCATAAAAATCATAGGCCATGATGTTGATCCAATCCAAGCTGTTTGAAATAGCTTGAAAAGGATAATTCAAGCCTCCATAGTAGCTTGAAGTGTAAAACACAGCTGCAGATAAAAGCAACGCTGTCTTGTTAGAGGTCTTAGACTCGTTGGCCACTGCAGCTCTCCACTCGTTGAGAAGATAGCCAAAGTTGGTCATTTCAGTGGCTGAAGATGGGTACTCCCAGTCAAGGTCAAGGCCATAAAAGTTGTAAGACCTGGCTAGCTTTATAGAGGAATCTATGAATGATTTACGGGAACTGTTTTGGCTAGCCATTGATGCAAAAGTTGAGGCATTAGCATTTCCTCCACCGATGGATAAGAGGGTTTTAACTGAAGGGTTTTTCTGTTGCACAGTGGCGGTGAAGTTTGCGAAAGGAGCTGAGTGTGAGGAAGAAACTGTGACTTGGAATGTGGTTGGGTTGAGATCGGCAAAGGCACAAAATAGATGGGTGAAGAGTGTGGAATTAATGCTGGAAGCCAGGTATCCACTCTCGGGAAACCAGTATGTGGCTTTCACCACAGTTGTCGTTTGTGCTGAAGAGAAGTGGAATTGGTGAAGGAAAAGGAGAGTGAAAAATGCATATGGAAGGGTTTTGGAAGCCATTGAAGGAAAGTATAGGTAGTGTTAGATGGCTTGCAAGCTAGCTAGGAGATATTGCTTTGAGCTTTGAAATAACATGTATTTATAGCCTTTTTCTTTGCCTTTTATTTTTATCTCTTATTAGTTTGTTTTAATTCTGAGTATTTGATTGATTGGTTCTTGGATCATGATATGCAAATTGCCGTACAAGATAGTGTGTTTGAGAACATTCCCCTTGAACTGTTTAAATGAAGACCTCTGACTTCTTAGAGAGTTTATTGCAGCTAGTTGATGATGCCGTGTCGGCGTGATCTAAATATATAATCTATATAATTCAGTTTTTGACTAACTATACTTATATGTTTATATTTATATTGTACTATCTATCAATTTAAGATTCTAATTAAGGTTTATATTGTAGACTCCGAATGAACTTTTTCTATAAAAAAATAAAAAATAAACATTGTCGATAATATAATTGTGTATAACATTATACACATTTGTAAAAAGATAGATTAAGAGTATCAATTTTGTTTTCTTTATCTTATCTTTTATCGATCTAAACCCAAAATTTGAAATTAAAATACATCACATATATTCTATAGTCCATTCCACCTATAATATATATATATATGAAATTTCAAGACATCAAATTTCATCTGATTCACAAACTATATGATCTCAAGAAACTTTTAACTCAATCAAGTCCATATAATTTTGAAATCAATCTACTTCATAAATAAGTAAGTCAATAACAGCAAGGATATTTTCAGTTTTGTACCACTTGGTTGTGACCACGCTAGTGAGTGGAGCTCCAAAATTGGCTGATCAAATTAAACAAATGCACAGAGAGTCAACTTTGAGAAAGGGATTCTATAAAGCCAATGCCTACCCAACAAGTGCAATATGGTCCCAACCAGCCCTCCTACAAAGTGGACGCCGTAACTTTAATGTGACAGTACTATATCGATCTGAATTTCTGATATTTGCTATTTGTAGAGAGGCTATAAAAGAACCCTACTGCGTGCCTTGTCTGCTATCAAGGTCAAGGCTCCAATTGAATACACCTTTGAGTGCAGAACAGAAGCTAAGACTTCTCTCATACCTTAAAATAGATGGGGAAATATTATCTCACAGATTATAAGTCAGTCATGAGCTGCCTAACTGGTCCATTTTGTTTATAGCACAAGACATTGAGACTGAGTAAATGATAAATATTGTTACACACACCTTAATTCATGGGAAATTATTGTATACTCCCGGAGTACCATAAATGCGTGCTCCCTCCTCTCACATGAATGGTGGGTCTCACTAATTAAATTCATGGTAAGACCCACCATTCATGTGAAAGGAGGGAGTACGCATTTATGGTACTCCGAGAGTACCTAATAATTTTCCTTAATTCATACACTTTTATACACAATTGAAAAAATATTAAAGTGTGTAAAAGCGTATAAATTAAAGTGTGTAATGAACACACACTTTAATGAGTAATAAGAGGTAAATTCAAAACATAGCCCAACTAATTAATAGGCTTCCACTTGTAAGCTTTCGTGGCTGATTCCATTTCCAACCTCCCTTTGTTGGGTTCTTAGTGATGTACATATAGATCGTCTTGTTCTTTCTTTCTTTTTTTCTTTTCTTTTTTAAATAAATTTAACTACAAAATTAGTTGTAACTTTAGGTACGACTTTACTCAATAAAAATTACTACATATTTTGAAAATCTAACCGTTGAATTGCATGTTCTTTATTCTTTTAATACACGTGTCAATTTTATGTCAATCGAATATTATTTACTATATGATCAATAAACTTATATTTTATACATAATTTTAAACTATAAAAACTTGCAATTTAAACAATTTATTGATGACATAACTATTGATTTTTAATTTTTTAAAAATTTTGCAAGTATAGAATTTATAAAAAGAATATGTAATCTAACGGTAGATTTGTCAAAATTCACTTCCAACAAAAAGATATTGAGTAAAATTGTAATCTTAAACTACAACCAATTTTGTAGCTAAATTTTGTTTTTTTTTTTTTTTCCTGATTTAGTAAATTTTAAGGTTTTTCCCCCCTTTTTAGATGAAAAAAATATATATATTCTTCTTGGATTTGATATAAAGGGCCTCACCTGTAAATATATCTTTACGAGCCTCTAAATTTTTTTTTTATACCATGACCAGTTGACCATCCCATTGGTCCAATGCATGTGACCCACTATCGGGAATTATGTTGCAATTTAACCCAAAATCAAAATTAGCACTACCCAACTTAAGATAAATTGGCCCACTTAATTAAGAGCCCAAAAAACCTAGTACAAGATGAGCTTGAAGTGAGAGGAGCTGTCCAATACTTTGAATAACGTAAATTACATAATTGATGACACCTAGCCGCCTAGGTACTTATTTGGTTCTATATTTATTGTTTACAATAATTATCACACAAAAAATATATATATCGTTTACAATAAGTAAGAATGAGGAAATTTGTACCAAATTCTTCTCATAAAGAGAACAATGCAATGGTATTAACTTATAAGCCTCTTATAGTTGGTGCCAATTTGGATACAAGATCAGTATTAATGATTTTTTTTCTAAAGAAAAATAATTTTGAAATGGCTTTCCTTCTAGTTCTTCATTTGTTTTTTTTTCCCCCTTAATTTATGATAAGTACAAAACCTCATACCTCATTGGGTACAATTTGTTTTTAATTGTCAAGTAAACTGGAGCGGATATGATGTAAATACGTGTCCAAAACATATCATGTACGTGTCCGCATCATGTTAGGTCCAATGCATAGGAGCATTGGACCTAAGTCTTACCCTATCTCACCTTGCCTTTTTCCTTATTATAATCTCATATGTTACCGCTTGTATTTCATAAACTTTTTCCTACTAGCATTTGAGACTCTTTTGTGATGATTCGTATGTAAAGGTAGAATTAATCTGATCTTGCATACCATGTGCTTAAAATTGAGTCTCGCATTAAGCAAATAACAGCATATCATGTCATATAACATATAAGTGCAAAAAAAAAAAATGGTGATATAGTGGTACTGGTTGTGACACAGATTTATAATTTCCCTTATTCACCTCATTTTGCTTGCACGCAGCCAAGTTTTGCTTATTGATTTAATATGAGCCAAGCACCATTCGTTAAACTACTCATTCTCACCTTTATTGCACATAACATGCTAACATAATTGATATTGGCCTTATTGTGAATAATATAGCCTTTTACATCCGTTACTCTAAATTTTATGCTCTCCATGCACTTGAAGCTGCGACAAGGGTAGTACCGGATAATTACACGTTAGAAGTAAGAACAAAAAAAAAAACCTATGTAAACCAAATATGTTGGCGTTTAAAATATATATATATATATATATCATTGATTGAAATTAAAGAGAAATATGTTTGCAAGTTGCAATCAAACATAGCTACCTTAAAGCCATTAGGAGATACAGTCTACCTGCATCTAAATCAGCCAGATTTTTATATGCTTGGGTCTTGACAAACTTTAAATGCAGTTGAAGCATATACGATGCTATATAGTATAAACTTAAATAATTAGACTCATATTCAAGAGTCTTATAGCATATATTAGAGCAAGCTCATTTTGTTCCTTTTGAGTTGTATCTGCTTTGTTGAATAAAAGCTTCAGTTGGTCATTTTTGAAATACAGCCACTTTTGAAAAAAATTATAGTATAACACGGAGAGAATATATACGTATATTAATTAATTATTAAATATGATTTTTTTTTTTTTACTTTTATTAATGTTAAATGTTTTTATATTTTTTTTATATATTACAAAAAGAAAAGGCCCTTTGTTTTATTTCTAATGTCCTTGGATAGCACAAACATAGATGCGGTGTGCCTTTTTTATCTTACAGAAATAAAAAATAATAATAATAATAATATTTATGCTCTTTGCATGGAGTCCATATGGACTACAAGTGGGGCCTTATTACATATAATGGTAAGTTATGTGGTGGAGGTGTTAAGTTTTTAAGGTTCTGTTTAGTTGGAGGGGTCAAAAGTAGGAAAATAAAAAATGATGGGAGGAGGGAAAAGTGGAAGGATAAAAAAGATTTTAAGTTCTCTCATTTTTGTTTGGTTGGGAGTGAAAAAGTGAAGGGATAAAAAAAATAAATTGAACAAATTTACTCATATACCCTTATTAAAGAATGATGCTCAATTAAAACAAAAAAGTAACAAATAACTTCACAAAAAAAATACCCAAATTTATTAAAGAAATAAAAATCATGTCCCAAAAAAATCATATCTAGTTAAAAATATTTTTTTTTTTTTTAAAAACAACTACCATCACACCCAATCCTAGAAAATCAAAAGAAAAAATAAAGAATAGAATATAAAAAAATAAAAATGTTACTACCCAAAAAAAATAATAATAATAATAACGAGATGAAGCCCATGTGCCAAACATTCTAGTAAGCTTTGAGAGAAAATATCAAAACCCCACTATTTATTTTTCTTCCTCCTCATTTAACCAAATACACTTTAAAAAAATTTTCATTCTCATTTTTTCTCTAAAATTTTTTATCTACTTTATTTCACCTTCAAACAAACACACCACCCTAAGTACACAAGTCAGAAAACATGTGAGTTTGACCAAGTTAGTTTTAGTCTCCGTTTGGATTGGGAGTTTTGCGTTTCACGTTTTCCCTTTTTTTTTTTTTTTTTTTTTGTTCCAGGCGCTTGCGGGAGTAAAGAGGGTACTGTGCGGCTACTGTTCATTGAACAGTAGCCGCAACTTTTGACTTTTTCCAGCACTTTTTACTGTTTACGGACCCACAATTTTCACTTTTCAACAACTTTTTCATTAAAAATGGGTCCCACGGTACTATTCACATATTTAAATATTATTTTGCTACAGTGTTTTCAGTTTTCAGTTTTCAGTGGTATCCAAAGTCTGACCGGAAAACCAAACGAAAGAGAAATGATAGGGAAAGGAAAAATGAAAATGGATAGAGGGATGCGAAATTTTAATGCTGTACCAGCTGGCAGCTGGTATAGTGCGATTTTGATGCCTGTATCCACGCTAATTTGGCTTGCTGTAATATTGTACAACGCAGCAGGAGGTCCAGCCTCCTTCGGTGACCAACTTGGTCCATAAAATTCATAGGCCATGACGTTGATCCAGTCCAAGCTTTTTGAAATAGCCTGAAAAGGATAATTGAAGCCTCCGTAATAGCTTGAAGTGCGAAACACCGCTGCAGATAGAAGCAACGCTGCCTTGCCAGAGTTCTTGGCCTCGTTGGCCACTGCAGCTCTCCACTCGTTTATGAGTAAGCCAAAGTTGGTCATTTGAGAGGCTGATGATGGGTACTCAATCAAGGTCAAGGCCGTGAAAGTTGTTAGACCTGGCTAGATTTATGAAGGAATCAATGAATGATTTACGGGTACTGGCTTGGCTAGCCATTGAAGCAATGGTTGAGGCATTAGCATTTCCTCCACCGATGGATAAGAGGGTTTTAATTGAAGGGTTTTTTTGTTGCACGGTCCGGGTGAAGGTTGCTGAGACCAAGGCTGAGTTTGAGGAAGAAATGGTGACTTGGTATGTTGTTGGGTTGAGATCGGCAAAGCACAAAATAGATGGGTGAAGATGCTTGATGCCGGAATCCACTGCTGGAAAACCAATATGCAGATTTCACGACAGTTTGTCCGGCAGAGAAGTGTAGTTGGAGAAGGAAAAGGATGGTAGAAAAAATATAGCAAAGGGTTTTGGAAGCCATTGAATTGGGAAAGAGCTAGTACTATAGTATAATCTTGCTTGGTAGCTTGGAGAGATATATATATCTATTTGTTATATGGTTGCTTCATGGATGATATGTTTTATGAATGCAAATTAGGTATAATGTTGTTCCTTTGAACTTTCAACGAAGACTCAATGACGTTTTCAATGTAGATTTTATTGCAGATGTCCATAAATGAAAGGTTATTGCTAATTAAAGCTATTTGCTGATGCTGTGTAGGTGTGGTTTTGAAATATGGTCTCATAAATTACGGAAGCGGTAGCCTACAACTCGGTTTTAGTCTAAAATATCAGCTATTCAATTTCTCCAAAGGAAAGAAGATGGACAAAATAGTATGAGCTGTTGAAATAGCTTAAAGCCATAATATTGCTAGTTGCAAATAGGTCTTCCAAAAAAAAAAAAAAAAGAACTTCAGGTATAGGGGCTAAAGCACCAAGGTTGAGGTCATGATTATTTGCTATTTTTTTTCATTTTTTGTTTGATTTGGAGCTTGCTAGGATTTGGATCTTAAGACATTTTTTCTTCATAATGAGCTTGAGAAAAAAAAAATTATATATGTTAACCAAAGGATTTTGTGATTCAAGGAAAAACAAAGGCCATGTTGGTTATTGAAAAAATATTTTTATATGAATTTATTGAGGAACCACAATTTGACTTTTTACAACCACTCTAAATATAGACTTGTGAAGTACAATATCAAATGTCATAAAATATTTGAGTATGTTTTCTTCATCATTAATTGATTTCAAGATAGAGTGACATAGCTCACTATCCAGCAGAATAAAAGTGTTTGCCATAATGGTAATTATGGAGTCCAAATATTTGGCAACTCCGGCCCACTCTATATCGGGCCCAAGACCCACGCCGAGGAGAGTGCAGAATCCGAGGACAAGTGAGAGAGGCCCAAGTCATTAAGGGACCTCGCCGAGGATGCCCACGTCCTCGGCAAACCGACATTGAAAGAAGGAAGCTGTCACTCACCCATTAAATGCACACCACCAACACTCTGGCCGCATTAATGGTGAATCAACCAGCAAACAGTGATGTCTTGGTTACTTCAACTAACAGAAAGCCTGCAAAGGCGGCTGATGGGACGAGCCCTCAGACACAAGTTCAGATGACCAACAGGTGGACGGCAGAGATCAACTGAACAAGACTATATAATAGATAAAACCCCTAGGGTAATGGGAGGTTGGTTGGTTAGGTCTTTCATGGGGGAAGTTAAAGGGTTTTTCAGGGTGTTCAAGGACAACCCTTGTATGCGTTAGTTCTAAGGAAAGAGCTCCTCGAGCTAGGCCGAGGACGAACTCTCCTTAAGAACACTTAGTCAGATTCTTGTTATTATTCTTGTAAACCCACGTCGACTGTTGTCTTTCTTGTTAGTGCCTAGCCCTTCTACCCACTCTTTACAAATTTATTGTACGGAAGTCGCCCGAAATGGCTCCCTACAATTGGCGCTGTCTGTAGGAAGGACTTGTGCATTAACAAGTGCGACGGTTGGTGTGAAAAGATTAAGAGCAACACTTATCTCAAAAAATATACACACAGCCAAGGGCAACATATTCATTCAAAAGGCAACTATCACAAAAAATCGAAAAGATGCAAGAAGTAAAAGAAATAAAATGGGGCTACTTCTTTATTAATATTGAAGAAAAATTACATTTTACAGCAGACGCTCATGCAGGCTTGTTCTAAAACTAACTACAAAGACAAACACCCATGCAGGCTTGTTCTAAAACTAACTACGAAGAAAGACGCCCATGCAAGCTTGTTCTAAAACTAACTACAAAGAAAAATGCCTAAACAGGCTTGTGCTAAAGCTAAAAGAAAAGGAAAGGGTGAGAGGCCTAGGCAGGCTTATTTTAAAGCCAAGCCAAGTAGTAGAGGGAGAGGTGGAGACAGACCTATATTAAAACCGTCCACAACTCTCCAACCACCACTTGCGGCAGAAGGAAGGAGAAGAAAGAAGAGGTCGCGGCGCATGTCGGTTCCACCTGGTTTCCCTCCCAATCCCATGACGACAGGGAGCCGGCGAATCACTACTAACTTGGAGGGCTGACAGATCCAAATCCGGAGGAAGGACGTTACGTTTCTTTTGAATCTCCTTCCAAACAGCAAGGGGAGCCCCATCTCTGGCTAGGTTGAAAAAAAGGAAGATCTTCAGCCTCTGCCTACTCCGCCTCCGTTGTGTTGTTCAGGATCAGAGTGGCATCCTCGGTTCCTGAAAGGAGCTCGGCTTTCTGGTCACCGCCCCTTCCCGGGGCCACTTCATCTCATAGGGCACAGGTTACTGTTCTGATAAGGCTCTTGAGATGCCTAGAAAATGGGGTGTTTGTGAGATTTGAACTCAATTGTTGGCGAAGTTTGAAGAAATGGTCACCCCAAAATGCCTTATATAGAAGGCAAAAATCGGCGAAAGTCAGCCTGCACAAAATTCTAGGGAGAAATTACCGAAGAAATTAACTCTACCCAATTTCCAAGAGGCTTATCAGCCGCTGGATCCTCGTAAATCTGCAAGGATATTAATGAGGAGGCGCCTCGCAAACCGAAGCGTTAAACACGTTATTCGAATAACCCAAGAGACGCCTCGTAATCAGAAGAGGCATGCCAAACGAAGGGGCTAGACCGAAGAAGAGTCCTCCCTCGGCGGAGCAGGCTCGAAGCTGCCGTCACTTCAAGGACAGACTCCTCAACGCTGAGGATAGGCCCCCTAATTCCAAGCAGTTAAAAAGAACTAGGTGCTAAACAGAACTAAGGTCTTGCATGGTCCAAGGACCCAAACCTATGGGGAAACTAGTCACTTCAGAAGAGCTAAGTCCTGGACAGAACCAAGACCTTGCATGGTCCTCGAACTCAAGCTTCTGGGGAACCAATTACTGAAAGAAGAACTAAGTGTTAGACAAAACCTAAGCCTTGCATGGTCCTCGGACTCAAGCCTCTGGGGAAACTAACTACTCGAAAAAGAACTAGGTGCCAGACAGAACCAAAATCTTGCATGGTCCAAGGACCCAAACCTGTGGGGAAACTAGTTACTTCAGAAGAGCTAAGTGCTGGACAGAACCAAGGCCTTGCATGGTCCTCAGACTCAAGCCTCTGGGGAAACCAGTTACTGAAAGAAGAACTAAATGTTAGATAGAACCTAGGCCTTGCATGGTCCTCGAACTCAAACCTCTAGGGAAACTAACTACTCGAAAAAGAACTAAGTGCTAGACAGAATCAAGATCTTGCATGGTCCAAGGACCCAAACCTGTGGGGAAACTAGTCACTTCAGAAGAGCTAAGTGCTGGACAAAACCAATGCCTTGCATGGTCCTCGGACTCAAGCCTTTGGGGAAACCAGTTACTGAAAGAAGAACTAAGTGTTAGACAGAATCGAGGCCTTGCATGGTCCTCAAACTCAAGCTTCTGGGGAAACTAACTACTCAAAAAAGAACTAGGTGCTAAACAGAACCAAGATCTTGCATGGTCCAAGGACCCAAACCTGTGGGGAAACTAGTCACTTCAGAAGAGCTAAGTGCTGGACAGAACTAAGGCCTTGCATGGTCCTCGGACTCAAGCCTATGGGGAAACCAGTTACTGAAAGAAGAACCAAGTGTTAGACAGAATCTAGGCCTTGCATGGTCCTCGGACCCAAGTCTCTGCGGAAACTAACTACTCGAAAAAGAAATAGGTGCTAGACAGAACCAAGGTCTTGCATGGTCCAAGGACCCAAACCTGTGGTGAAACTAGTCACTTCAGAAGATCCAAGCCGATGGAGAAATCATCCCCCCACGAACTACCAAGTGTTAAGCAAAGCCAAGGTCTTTGTGTTCCTCGGCATCAAACCCATGGGGAAACTAGCTGCTTCAAGAGAATCCAAGTACTAGATAGAACCAAGGTCTTGCATGGTCCAAGAACTCAAACCTATGGGGAAACTAGCCACTTTATGAGGATTTAAGCACTGGACAGAACTAGGGTCTTGTATTAACCGTAGGCCTAAACCTACGGCGAGGCTGACCACTTTGGTACTAGTAGTGAGCACTGCAGGGGACGATAATCAATGTTGTCGGCCGAAGCGCAATTGAAGCCAGAATCGTGCAAGTAATGTATATATATATATGTGTATAATATACTAACAAGCAAAACGAATAAAAGGAAACAAAATGTGCACTTTACTGAGTCTTTAAAAAAAAAAGAGTTATACAAGGCAAATGTGCCATTACAATGCTATAAAAAAAAAAAAAAAGAAGAAAATCAAGGCAAAGGCGCACACGTAAGATCATTCATTCAGCTCCATCTCAACTCTCCCCTCAGGGGGCTGGGCAGAGGAGGTCTCAGAATCCCTGTGGCCCTCGCTTGGGACCGTAGCCTGGGGAGGGTCAGCTAGGTGGGATACCTCCTCAACAAGGGGTGCTTGGACGTCGACTGAGGGGTCCGTAGTCTCCCCAGGTGCATCGGCGATGGGACCCTTGCTTGCCTCAACGGCCTCAGGAGGATCAACTTTCTTGGTTGGCTCGCCCGAAGTGATGGCAGTGGGCACACCTTCCTCAAAGACAATCCCAGCGCCCTCGGTAGCCACCTCGGCCTCAGAATTTGAAGGGGTAACCTCACGAATGGCATGGGGATAGAACACATTCTCCGCCTTCCACAGATTGGACGAGGCCTCAACCCCAGCCTGTGTAAGGGCCTCATTCCAAACCTAGGAGCAATAAAGCCTGCACACCCCAGGCACTTGGGCTCTAAGACTGTCTTTTGTTTCAGTCGCCCCTACCTCATAAGCATCCTATGCTGCCCTGTCTTTGGAGGCCTCGACCTCAACCTTGGCAGACTCAACCTCCTCCTTGACTTTCAGAGCCTCGTCCCTGGCAGACTTCGCAGCGCCTCTAGCCTTATCTGCCTTAAGCACCCTCTCCTTCAGGGTTGCGATCTCCTCTCTGGCTATCCTCAGCTGATCCTCTGCCTTGAGTAGGCTGTCCGTTTGTTCCAGAGCCAAATTTTCGGCGGCAGCAAGGGCCGTCTCAGCAACGTCTCAAGCCACCTTCATCTCCTCCAACTGGTCCATCGCCTTCTTGAGATCATCCTTGGAAGCGTTGAGAGTCCGCACGGTTTCCAACAACTTGGTACGCTCTGAGCCTGCGACCTTGCTCTGGCTACTGGCCATATCCTCCAACCTGAAGGTAGCCTGGATAGCCTGTCAATTGAAACCAGTATGCAGCAGATAAGGAGCCAAAGAACGGAGAGTCAAGAAAATCACAAGCAATTAGAAAGCTTACCATGCCCAAGTATTGCTTAAGGCCGAGGAAGACCTCTTTACTCCTCAAAGCCTTCAACTGTGCCATGTCCGCAGGGAGCAACAAGGACCTCCCCAATACGTCAGCCACGTGCGCACCCTCGCCCCCTTGAGGGTTCCTTAGGGAGGTATCATCCGTCAAAGGCTTCCCATGAAGCGTGGGGGCAGAAAGCCAAGCCTAAGCCCCAGCCTGGATAGAGGCCTGCTTCTCTTGCCCTCGGCGCCCTATCTTCAGCTGTTTTGATGGCGGCCGAATATCGCCGCCACCCCGGGGAGGGTCAGACTCTTCTTCCCCCCTAGGTTTTTTTGCCTTTGTCCTTCTTCTGCGGAGAACTAATGGGCTTGGACCCAGACTTCGAACTCTTTGGGGTGGAGGAGGAGGAAGCTCAGGAGGAGGAAGCTCGGGAGTAGACTTCCCCGGCGCGTCCCTCCCTGGCTACCCCTCGATCAGTGCCAGCAAACTCTTCTGAGGTCGCTTCTTGAAACTCATCTTCGACCAAGGAGTGGCTTCTTCGGACAGAAAGTCTGCTTCAGTTAAACTGGGGTCACCCAAATCACCAGAAGGGTCCTCGGGTGAATGGGGTTGATCGAATACGCCAAAATCGCCCTCGAAGGGACCAGAATCAACAACTTCCTCTTCCTCTAGCCCTTCCCCTTCCGCCTCGGCAACTTGAGCTGATGAAGAAGTATCTGCCAACGGTATTCCCTCGGGAATGAGAGACCCTTAGGGGATCAGAAATCCGTACTCGACTACAGTGATGCTATGCAACCGAGGATCTCTAGCTTGGATTACGTTCTTCGGAGCCGAGAATGATTTTTGGATCAGGTCGTATCCTAAGACCACGTGGGCGGCTCTAACTTGGTCGTCGTCTTTATTCACAAAGATCTCTGACCTCAGCACCTTCTCCAAGTCTTCCTTATTAACCTGGCCGAAGTGACGCTCAAAAACTCGCAGATCTGCATAGAAGAAAGCAAGTCCCTGTCAAAAACCAAGCGAAGCAAGACACTAAAGTACAAAAAACTAAACGCTCTCCTAGTCTGGATGCCCCACCTGGTGTACCCTCCACTGTTGGGCAAGGAAGGCGCTCGTGCCACTCCCCGGACACAATGAGGAAGTCTTTGTTTAGACCCTTGCTGGACTCAAGGAGGCACTGAATGAGATGGACCCTATCGTCCCTCGTCCTCATGTAATAAGACTTCTCCTTTAGGCGCTGGAGTTTGTAGCACCAATTTACATCATGATGGATTAGCCTCAGCCCCATCTTCTCATTCAAGGCATCCACACAACCCAAGATCCTAAATACATTAGTGGCACACTAAGTGGAAGATAAGTTGAAGTGCCTAAGATAGTCCCTCATCACCGACCCCATGGGAATCCTCACTCCACCCTCCAGAAAGGCGATTATAGGAATCGCCACCTCACCCTCTTTCCTCTTCGAACTCCATTCCCCCTCTCCGCAGTACCTCAAGCCTACTGTATCGGAGATCCTATAATCAGCGATGAATTTTTCCATTGACTCCTCAGACTCAACTAACTTCTTAAGCCTACCCATCCTAAAGAACTACCAAGGAACTCAAGCGAACAGTATGAATTAGAGAGAGAAGAAGACTTACAGAAATAAGGGAAAACTCCTCGGGCAGGCTTTTTGTGCTAAGGGGAGTTGCAAGTATAATTGGAGATATGACCGAATTCAAAGTATGTACACAAGATCTCTTGGATGCAAAAGTAAAAGGACGAATCAGTTCAGCTGGGTATTTATACCCCCTATTAAAAATAACCGCACGGGTTTTCCCACCCAATAAGCCAGGGGCATCCCCACCATCCATTCATCATCACACCGTTGAACGTGGAGGACACAAAGCCGCCGAAATTTAATAAAGGCACATTCCAAATACCGAAACGCCAAGAACGTCCCCAGGGCAGTTGAAAGGATTGCGACACTGACAGAAAGACAATGCTCAACAGACCAGGACATAGGCCTGAGAACATCAAAATCCTCCTCCCCGCCCGAGAAACCGGGCAACAGAATTTTGAGGGGCTATTGTGGGGCCCAAATAATTGGTAACTCCGGCCCACTCCATATTGGGCCCAAGACCCACGCCGAGGAGAGTGCAGAATCCGAGGATAAGTGGGAGAGGCCCAAGTCATCAAGGGACCTCGTCGAGAATGCCCACGTCCTAGGCAAACCGACATTGAAAGAAGAAAACTATCACTCACTCATTAAATGCACACCACCAACACTCTAGCCACATTAATGGTGAATCGACCAGCAAACAGTGATGTCTTGGTTACTTCAACTAACAGAAAGCCTGCAAAGGCTGTTGATGGGACGAGCCCTCAGACACAAGTTCAGATGGCCGACAGGTGGACGGCAGAGATCAACTGACCAAGACTATATAATAGATAGAACCCCAAGGGTAATGGGGGGTTGGTTGGTTGGGCCCTTCATGGGGGAAGTTAAGGGGTTTTTCAGGGTGTTCAAGGACAACCCTTGTATGCGTTGGTTCTAAGAAAAGAGCTCCTCGGACTAGACCAAGGACGAACTCTCCTTAAGAACACTTAGTCGGATTCTTGTTATTATTCTTGTAAACCCACATCGACTATTGTCTTTCTTGCTAGTGCCTAGCCCTTCTACCCACTCTCTACAAATTTATTGTACGGGAGTCACCCGAAATGGGTCCCTACAGTAATATAAGCAGTTTAACACTTTCATAATTTGCCTGGTTACTCGAGAAGTGATTGTAATATTCCGTATCACTTGAGTCTCTTGTATGGTTTTCTTTTGTCTCCTTATTGTTGTATGTTGATGGATCAATTCTGCGAAAATCTAGTTAAAATAAACAAGTTGAAGACTAACCTTAGTGTTCAGTTTGAGACAAAAAATCTATATATTGTATCTAAGAAAATCTTCGGCATAGAAATTCAAAGGAACTGTCAATTAGTATGTGCATTACAGTTTTTTTCTAAACAATATATCTGTCCACCAATGTGTGTTTTATATTTATTTTGTCCCACAATTTAAAGTTTTTTTTTTTCTTAAAAAATATATTTTGTGCATCTAGAGAGAGAAGAAGACACAATTTAATCGCTGTGCATTCAAATTGTTGTGATTCTTCTAATTGTTGTAATCATTATATATATCTTAGGAGACAGACATCTAAGAGTCTTAAAACACCGATGGTAAAGGGTGGAATATGTCTTAAGGAAATTGTGTCAAACACAAGCCTTGATGAGAATCATTGTCAATTTCTATGTGCATTCAATCAATGAGTTTTAAACTACTTAATTTTTACAAATCTCTATTTGTTGTATTTGTATACAAATATATTATTATTTTTATTAATAGCATTAGTTTGTTTTCTTGATACAAAATCACAAAATAAATAAATTTTCATAATATATATAAACAACATAAACATCATTGGTAGACAGACATCTAAGAGTCTTAAAACACCAATGGTAAAGGGTGGAATATGTCTTAAGGAAATTGTGTCAAACACAAGCCTTGATGAGAATCATTGTCAATTTCTATGTGCATTCAATCAGTGAGTTTTAAACTACTTAATTTTTACAAATCTCTATTTGTTGTATTTGTATACAAATATATTATTATTTTTATTAATAGCATTAGTTTGTTTTCTTGATACAAAATCACAAAATAAATAAATTTTCATAATATATATAAACAACATAAACATCATCGGTAAAATCACTAATTAGCCTTATTGGACATAACATGCTAAGTGCTAACATGACAGACTATTGGCCTTATTGTGAATAATAAAGCCTTTTACATCAGATCCTCAAATTCTAAGCTCCCCATGCACTCGAAGCTGCGACAAGAGTAAGAATTACACGTTAGAAGTGAGAACATCAAAGGATAAAAATTAAAATGCCAAATAAGAATTAATAGTAATAATCAAAGACGCCATGTACGTGAATTTTGTACAGACAACTAAAATTTCAGAGTTCGAACAACTCCATTTCATTTATCTTTGGCTAGAACTCTACTAAATTCTTCAACTTTCTCACGCCTTGTGTAATTAAACCCAGAACTATGTAAAACAATACAAAAACCTGTTTTGCACAATTTATAATTGAAAATGTGATTTAAAGTCACGTTTGTATGTTATTAAAATATGTGTAATAACAAACACGGCTCACAAACCAAATATTTCTTAAAAGGTATTAATTACTTAATGTATGAAGGTATTAGTGTTTTTTTTAATTGATTGGAACATAAAAGAGCAATACATTGCAAGTTGCAACCAATATGGATATAGCCACCATAAGGCCATTAGATTTAGGGGAAACATTGTACATGCACCTCAGAAATGAGCCAGATTTTTATATGCTCGGGTCTTGATGACGAAATTTAAACGCACGAGTTGAAGTATATAGGATATATAAACGATTAAACTGATCATACGAATTACCTGTTTGAGAAAGAACAAAATCTTTGTCCTGACCAACCTGCCACGCAAAATAGCCAAGCAATCCCTTTCCCTTAGCATATGTAACCTTGGTAGAAATACTCTGTGTATCATCGTAACCAATCCATGTCGTCCCAGAATAGCAATAGTTTGTAACAAACGTGGAATTATACACTGTTGTTGTGGCACTATTCTGGGCTATGAAATCCTTGATTTCGCTATAAGATATCGCATCTGATAAAGCAGCTCCATTAGCAGGTGCAAATATTCCATTGTCATTAGCATTCACTAGTCTCCATGCGTAGCCATAAAATGGAACACCGAGTACCAATTTTTTGGCAGACACACCTGCCTGAATCCAAGCTGCGATACCACTATCCCCACTAACTTGGCTTGTTGGATTGTACAAGGCCGCAGGAGCACCAGTCAGATTTGGTGCTGTTGACCAACTGAATGGTGAAGTAAAGTCGTAGGCCATAACATTGACCCAGTCCAAGCTGTTTGATATAGCCTGAATTGGATAACTCAAGCCGTAATAGTTTGAAGAGTAAAAGAAAGCTGCAACTAGGATCAATGGCGTATTGCCTGAGCTTGTGGCCTCATTAGCCACTGCAGCTCTCCACTCGTTGAGGAGTAAACCAAGGTTGGTAAATTCAGTAGCTGTGGAGGGGTACTCCCAATCAAGGTCAAGGCCATGAAAGTTGTTGGACCTTGCTAGTTGTATGGAGGAATCTATGAATGATTTGCGGGTACTAGCTTGGCTAGCCATTGAAGCAAAAGTTGGGGCTACAGCATCTCCTCCGCCGATGGATAAGAGGGTTTTAACTGAAGGGTTTTTTTGTTGCACAGTCTGAGTGAAGGTTGAGAACTGAGCTGAGTTTGAGGAGGAAATGGTGAGTTGGTATGTGGTTTGGTCGAGATCGGCAAAGGCACAAAATAGATGGGTGAAGAGTGTGGAATCTATGCCGGAAACAGACAATCCTGTGCCGGGAAACCAGTAAGCAGCTTTCACTTCAGTTTGTCCCGCAGAGAATTGTAGTTGGAGAAGGAAAAGTAGAGTAGAAAAAATATAGGGAAGGGTTTTGGAAGCCATTGAATCGGGAAGGATAGTAGTATGGTATAATCTTGCTTGGTAGCTTGGAGATATGTATATATACATTTGTTATATGGTTGCTTTAATGGATGATATGTTTTATGGGTGCAAATTACGAATAATATTGTCCCTTTGAACTTTCAATGAAGACTCAATGAATTTTCAATGAAGAATTTCTGTGGAGTTGATTGGTATACGGATTTGAGGTCCACAAAATCAAAGGTTATCGCTAAGTAAGGCTATTTGCTGATGCTGTGTCGGTGTGGTCTAGAAATAAGGTTTCATAACTCACGGAAGTGGTAGCCTACAACTCGGTTTTGGTCTAAAATGTCAGCTATTCAAATTATCCAAAGGAAAGAAGATGGATCAAGAGTTTGACCACATGGTATTGTTGATTGCAAATAGGTCTTCAAGATTATGAGCCCATAACATTGAAGGCATGATTATTTGCAATATAGTCAGAAAGAATGTACAGACTGTAGAAAAGTGTTCTCTCCTATTACGAAAACATGGCTCTATTAATTCGTGTACGTGTTGATTGCTATGGTTTTTTGTTTGACTTATAGCTAGAACTTGATCTTAATTAACACAATTTTTGTGGTTCAAGGAAAAAAAATACCATGTTTGTTTATTAAAGAAATTTTGAAATTGATTAATTGAAGTAAAGGCCATGGTGGCTAGTGATGTAGATTGCATTTGGATAGCTTATTTTTTGCCAGCTTATTTTACTATTTAACTTATTTTGCTACAATTCATGGCCCCACTACACTTTTTATTATTATTCATGTGTCTCATTGTACTATTTCAAATAATTTTTACCTTTATTTACAATACTTTCAACAAAAAATTTTCAATTTCAGTAAAATAAGCAAATCTCAAACAGACTTGTAAGCGGTTTAAGACTTTCATAATTTTGCATGGTTACTTGAGAAATGATTATTATGTTGTGTATCACTTAAGGCTCTTGTATGGTTTTCTTTTGTCTCGTTGATTTATGTTGATGGATCAATGTAGCTAAAAACCTAATTAAATTAAATAAGTTGAAGACTCAGCTTAATTAGTCATCAGTTTGAAATGAGTAAGTTATATATTGTAGCTAAGAAAATGTCGGGCATGGAAATTCGAAGGAACTGACAAAAGGGCAAGTTTTTTTTTTTTTCTTTTTCAATAATTTTACTTTGAAAATTGCTTGAATGCTTTGGTGTGGAACGATCAAAACCAATGAGTACCCCCATTAGTGACACATTTCAAGCTTTTAACAGCTTTGTCACCACAATCTGCATAGGAGGTGCACATGCTTGTGTTCCTTAAACTAGTGCAATAGTAGTATGATGTATACTATAATGTTTTTTTAAATTAGAATTGTTATTGCATGCTATTCTACTTTCTTTTTATTCGAAAGAAAAAAAGTTGCAGTATTTTAGTAGAGGGTGGAATAGGCATAATATTTTATACCAAATTCTTATAAAATTTAATCGCAAAAAAGTTATGTGTATAATGAGAAGGAAAAAATATTCGTACAGGTGATTTGGTTGGGTCAATATATTGCAAACTATTAAAATCATAAATTAGCCCAGCCCAACTTTAGATAGACTGACCCACTTAAGTGTAATTCAAAGGCCCAGAAGGCTTATACGAGTTGAGTTTCAGGGGAGAAGTCATTACTTTTTTTTAAATGTGTTCGGCGTGTGCTTGTCCAATATACTTTTCTTTTTTTTTTTTTCTTTTTTTTTTTTTAGCATCAAGTTGTTGCAGAATTTAATTGAATAGTCTAGTCTCAACTATTACAAACAAGATGGCAATCGAGCGGAGCGGTTATGAAGGACGGGGTTATAGCTCCCGTCCCGCATGATTTTGTCTTGCTCTATCTCCGCCCCGCCTCGCATTACAGAGAAAATTTTCTTGCCTCATCCTTGCCCCTTGAGACCCCGCAAAGTCCCACCCCACTCCATAAAACTCTATTTCTTGTTAATTTGCCAACAATTATTATAATTTTTTTATAAAAAATAAAAAATAAAAAAACAATTGTAATAGCTGTGGACAAATTAACAAGAAGTAGAGTTTTAATAAAAACATATTTCATTAATAAAAATATACTTGAAATTACAAATAAGTTTATCACATCAAATCAAACTAATTTTTAGCAAAAATTGAATAATATTATTAAAGTGTTTAACAAGACAATATCACAACAAAAACAAAAATCTCATAATACAAAATTAATGATTCAATAGTATATATATATATATATATATATATATAATTTTTTTACAATAAAGATAAAAGTAAATGTTAAAATTGATACCTTATTTCCAACCTTGCTAAAGAAAAAAAAAAAGGCAAAAAACCTTATTAGGTAGAATAAAATAATCTAATAATATGTTTGTTTAAATAGTAAGGTTTTAGAGTATAAAAAATTTATATTTAACCCTTATCAATGCGAGGCGGGGCAGGGATGAGGTGGGTTGGGTCTAAAATGTCTAAACGCATTCCCGCCCCATCCCGTAGTGCAAGGATAAAATCTCGCCCCATCTCTACCCCACCACCTTTGTGGGATGGGGAAACCCCGCATGGGGCGAAACAAGGAGAGGCAAGTCAAGCGAGGCAAGGAAAAATTGTCATCCCTAATTACAAACAAAATTCCAGAGGAAAAGAACCTATCCAAAATGAGAGTACCCTCTAACAAGGTTTTCAAACCCGGACCGTTCATTGAACCGTAAAAAGGAAAGATTCAAGGTTCAAGGTTTTTGAGGTCGAACCGAGGTTGAACCGGGGTTGAATCGTGATGACGTCATAATTAATTTAATAATTAATTAAAGTCTAAATATAGATATTAAATTTATAAAACTAGCAAAATTGACTAATATATCTATATATGTGAGGGAAATTTAATGATTTTCAAGCATATATTTAATAATTAAATAATAAAGTTAATAAAATAAAATAATAACCATGAAAACATTAAAATTTAAGATTAATTTTTAAAGTAAAGTTGAATATCTTTGAAGGATTTTAATTCTAATTTTTTTTTCTATTCATTGTAAAAGATGGATAATTTAATTAAGTAAAATAAAATTGTGTTAAGTTTTTTTTTTTTTAATTGCTAAGGGGTTGGAGTGCACGGTTCTTGCCACCGATTCGTGCAGTCCAACCCCGGTTTTAGGGGTTCACGAAATTAACTAAAAATCCGGTTCTTTAGGCTTAAAAAACCGGTTTTCATCTCGATTTTTGGTTTTCACGGTCCGACCTCTCGGTCCAGTCTGGTTCTGAAAACTATGCCCTCTAAATGCCTAGCTTTTTGAGCTAAGGTATGACCTATGATCAATACCAATGACTCAAATTTAAGAATAATTGTGAACTTCCATCTAGTTCTTTTATTTGATTCTTGTTTGAGGTAGTTCACAATTCTTCCATTTATCTTCGAAACCAATCAATTTCTCCCTTTATATATGGAAAATGAGCAAATAATCTCAATATTTTACTTTCTCAGTTAAATCTAATAGAATCTTTTAAAGAAATTATTAGTCAAACACCACAAAGAAGAGAAAAGGTTTAGAATCACATTGTTATTTTCTTGGATTATATTTGTAATTGTTGTGATTTTATTGGATTTAACTCAAAAAAAGTATCAAATTGAAGATATTTGCTTGTTAAAGAAGCTTATCTCTTTGCCTTGGCCCTTTGGGTTTTCTATCGTTCTATCTCACTCAAATCTCTCTTTTTGTCTCTCTCTCCCCTTCTCTCTCTCTCTCTCTCTCTCTCTCTCTCTCTCAAAAATTAGTGCTCTATAGATAATTTTGACCTCAATGACCTCAGTTCACTCATCAGAGTATTAGTAATCATTGACATCGTAATCATTGATCGTCTCCAATCGCCGCACTACAATCTTAGTACTCAACTATAGATCATTCTCTTTTCACACACACATATATATATGGTGGCAGGTTGACTCTCAACCCAAACCTGCTCAACCTGTGATCACCATGTACTACTTACATCTAGGTAAAAAATTTGTACTTTAAAAAAGTGCAATTGAAAACCATTAAAACAAAAATCACTTTAATATGGGCCAAACTAAACTAAAATTGCAAAAATCTGTCCCTCGGTCATAAACATCATTGCTTAATTGCTCATTAGCCTTTATGCACATAACATGCTAACATAATGGATATTATTGGCCTTATTGTGAATAATATAGCCTTTTACATCTGATCTCTTAATTCTAAGCTCGCTCCCCATGCACTTGAAGCTGTGACAAGAGTAAGAATTACACTTCAGAAGTATGAACATCAAAGGATAAAAATGAAAAAGAAAAACAAGAATATTATAATAATCATCAATCAAAGATGCCATGTATGTGAATGTGCAGACAAGTATAAAAGTTCAAGAGTTCAAACAAATGCCACGCTGATTGTCGCTATTATCTACTATATTCTTCAGCTTTCTCACACCCTTGTCTAATTAGACCCCCAAAACTATTTAAACCAAATATTATAAGGTCGTACTCAACATATATATGTATATATATATATAAAGTTCCCGCTAGTCTTTTTTTACTTTTTTTTTCATTGATAGAAACATTAAAGAGCAACATGGTTGCAACTTGCATCTCAGAAATCAGCCAGATTTTTATATGCTTGGATCTTGACAAAATTTAAATGCACGAGTTGAAGTATATAGTATATATAAATGATTAAACCCATATTTATCAAAATAAAAATGATTAAACTCATACGAACCTGCTTCAGAAAGAACGAAATTTGGGTCCTGACCAATCTGCCACGCAAAGTAGCCAAGCAATCCTGTTCCCTTAGCATATGTAACCTTGGTAGATGTACTATTCGTATCATCGTAACCAATCCAAGTCGTCCCAGAATAGCAATAGTTTGTAACAAACGTGGAATTATACACTGTTGTGGCACTATTCTGGGATATGAAATCCAAGATTTGGCTATAAGCTATTGACCCATCTGAGGATATAGCAGCTCCATTAGCCGGAGCAAATATTCCATTGTCATCAGCATTTACTAGAGTCCATGCGTAGCCATAAAATGGAAGACCGAGTACCAATTTACTGGCAGAAACACCAGCTTGAATCCAGGCTGTGATGCCACTATCTCCGCTAACTTGGCTTGTTGGATTGTACAACGAAGCAGGAGGTCCAGTCACAGTTGGTGACCAACCAGGTGCAATAAAGTCATAGGCCATAACATTGACCCAGTCCAAGCTGTTCGATATATCCTGAATTGGATAAGTCAAACCGTCATGGTTTGAAGAGTAATAGAAAGCTGCAACCAGAAGCAATGTTGTATTGCCAGAGCTTGTGGCCTCACTAGCCACTGCAGCTCTCCACTCGTCTAGAAGTAAACCAAGGTTGGTAAATTCAGTAGCTGTGGAAGGATACTCCCAGTCAAGGTCAAGGCCATAAAAGTTGTAAGACCTTGCTAGTTGTATAGAGGAATTTATGAATGATGCGCGAGTACTTGCTTGGCTAGCCATAGCAGCAAAAGTTGTGGCATTAGCGCCTCCTCCACCAATGGATAAGAGGGTTTGAACTGAAGGGTTTTTTTGTTGCACAGTGGTGGTGAAGGTTGAGAACTCGGCTAAGTTTGAGGAAGAAATGGAAACTTGGTATGTGGTTGGGTCAAGATCGGCAAAGGCACAAAATAGATGGGTGAAGAGTGTGGAATCTATGCCTGAAACAGACAACCCTGAGCCAGGAAACCAGTATGCGGCTTTCACTTCAGTTTGTCCGGCAGAGAATTGTAGTTGGAGAAGGAAAAGGAGAGTGGAAAAAATATAGGGAAGGGATTTGGAAGCCATTGAAGGAATGGAGCTAGTAGTACTGGTCCTATTGGATAATATTGCTTGGTAGCATGGAGATATATATATTTTTTATGTGAGTCCAATTTGGTTAGATCCAAGTACGGGGCTTTTTCTCTTTTAATTTCTCAGAGTTTTTTATATGATTGCTTCGTGGATTAAATGTTTTAGGTAAGCAAATCATGTATAAGATTGCGTGTTTGAACTTTCAAGTTGAACTTTAGGCTCAACGACTGTTTGAAACTTTCAATGGAGACTCAATGAAGTAGTTGATGGGGCACACAGATTATAGAGGTCCGAAAACGAAAGGTAATAATTCAATTTGCTGATGATGCAGCGTCGGTGTGCTCTATCGATGCTATTAATATAAGGGTAGTGTTAGGAGGCACCTTACCATGCCCCTTAAGAAACTGTTTTTTGTCAAATTATTTTGATCTATGTCTAATTTATTACTAATTTTATGGATGTAAAGTCAATAAAACTAACTTTTTAAGTTTCACTAATTACTTTAGTACTATTTTCAATCACTCATCAATTTATACCAATTTTTTATTAAGTAAATCTCACAATAAATCATTCTTTAACATTTCACTCATATAATCCAATCTTTTACTCTTCGCAACATATTATAAAACGTGTACTAAACTATAATGCACCCTCCCAAATAGGATTGTTTTAATTTGAACTAAAGTTTTAAAAATGAGACCAGTCAAAAAATCGAAAAGAAAGTGGATTTCCCATTTTATGATGGGTCGAACAAATGGTCAAAAAACGATGAAATAATAAATAATTTATTAAATAGTTTTAAAATTTTTAATATAAATAACATAAATGTATGATAACTCATTCATTTTTTTTCTTAAAAAATATCCAAAACATATAAATAATTTTAAGTGAGTTTTCATGATTTTATAATATTAAAAACTTAGAAGAAAAAAAGTGTATTAAAGATTGCACTGACATTATACAATATAATATTTTTAATTTTTGTTATATAAATCCATATATATTATTCCCTAAAACAATAATTAGAAGAAAAACAAAAGTCACGTGTTGCGTTAACTGTTAGTGGCTGCCACTCAAAATTTAAAAATGAGGCGACTTCAAATGTGAATATTTGAGGCGGCTAGCATCATTAATGAAATGACCCACCTCTTTCATTTTCCACCAAACATCTTCCCCTTCCGTCACTTCACATTGATCAAAGGTTGCTTTTCAAATTGAGGGTCGATATCGATGTTCTATTAACGTTATTTGTATTTTATTTTTAAATACACGTGAGGCAGCTAGCATCATTAATGAAATGATCCACTTCTTTCATTTTCCACCACACATCTTCCCCTTCCATGACTTCACGTTAATCAAAGGTTGCTTTTTCAAATTGAGGGTCCATTTGGTAACGATATTGTAGTAACGTTATTTAAATTTTTTAGTAATATATGTGAGTGAAAAAAAATGTAAAAATATGTGTAATATTGTTTAAACATTAAAAATTATTGTTTAAAATACCATACCAAACACCTCCTGAATTATGTTAGAAACACAACTTTTAGCACAATTTTGTACCACAACTCGCTATATGGCTAGTTGTGATTGGTAAGAATGTATCCTCATATAGCCCACAGATATATTCTTACCAATTACAACTCGCCATATAACAAATTGTTACATAAAATTGTGCCAAAAATTATGTTCCTAGCATAATTCCTCCAAATTGCTTGCTGCTAAGGTGGGTTCATATTTTCAGGTGACTGGTGAGTGCTGCTTTTTCAAAATTGTGCTATAATCCTTAACTGGAATTTGAGCCAAGTGTCATTTTGTGGATTTGGTTGCATCTCTGGCATGTCTTATGTGACATCAATACAAGCATTTAAATGCACGTCCTGACTAGATAAATAGGCCATTTGTAGGTTTGGGCGGAGCCTAATTGTGCCACTGTTTCTAGCAGTTTTGCTAAAGGTGGCTTAAGTTTATTTGGTTCATTTGTTTCCACTTTGTATATATTTGATCCAC
Organism: Quercus glauca; assembly: GCA_023736055.1. Lineage (NCBI taxonomy): Eukaryota > Viridiplantae > Streptophyta > Magnoliopsida > Fagales > Fagaceae > Quercus > Quercus glauca. Next base: position 12,273,086 of record CM043316.1, on the reverse strand, counting down.
TATCTTGAATTGTGGATGTGTCGAGCAAGTTGAACAAGAAGAGTGGTCACTTGCACCGGAGGCGATTAGGTTGGTTTTAAGGTCTGCTAATTTTGTGAATGTTTTGGAGATGATTTCTTTTTTAAGCAACCTAAATGAGATTCTCTTAATTAACCAAACCAATTAAACATATATGAATTCCAACTTCTTCTTCTTCTTCTTCTTTTGGTTAAAATGATAGATTCATAAAACTAACTAGTCAGCGTGGGCTGTGAGTTGGCTATAAGCCTTAGGGAATACATGCCAGCAATGTCTGCATCAAACAAAATACACAATTCATTTGACAAGTTCATTTGACAAGGGATTTTCAAGAACTACAAAATTATCATTCAAGCAACTGCCTTCCCTAGCAAGCATGTCCACGCATTTGTTCCCCTCCCTGTACACATGCCTGATCCTCATGCCCTAGAAACGGGTGAGCAAGGTCTTGCGGTCATTTAGAAGAGGAGTATAATATATGTTAGGGGTATTGCTAGCACAAACCAGGTCTATGACTACTTTTGCATCAAGTTCCACTACAATGTTGTTTATCCCCATTTGAGATGCCAATATCAATCCATCTCTCAAAGCCCAAAATTCTGCCTCTACACTAGTTGCCATGCCTATCTTCCTCATGTAACCTTTTACCCACTTCCCTTGAGAGTCACGTATCAAGCCTCCACCCCCTGCCTTCCCCGGATTTCCCATCAATGCCCCATCAAAATTCAACTTATACCAACCCATTGGTGGTTTCTATCAGTACACCCGAGAGGCAGAGAAGTGTTTTCCTCTCTACTGCTTGCTCACACAGAAGAAGTACTCTATTGCAAATCTGATGCAAGAGTGGTGAAGATTAAAATTAAGGGGTTTGTTGTCAAAGACAACTTCATTCCTATGCTTCCAAAGCTCCCAAACAGTAAAAAGGAATAAAGTGCTCCAAGGAATCCCATTAATTTGAAACTGATTGCCGCAAAAACAGTTTCTTTTCAGCCATTCCAACAAATCCAATTGAAATGTACTAGTTAAAGGTTGAGGGATTCCAACCCGTTCCCAAAGATTCAGTGTAAAGGGGCAATCTTTAAGCATATGAGCTATTGATTCATCTTCATTTCTGCATAAAAAGGCACCTAGGATCACAATTAATCCCTCTCTTGGCAATGACCTGTCTAACAAGAACACTGTCATGGAAGCACAACCAGAGGAAGGAAGTAATTTTTGGCCAAATGTCAAGCTTCCAAATCCAATGTCCTTCAAAGGTTTGGTTTTCATTATCCTTGGGTCTGAGCAGGGCATAAGCCGATGCCGTGCTAAATTCTCCGTCCCTTGTGAATTTCCACATCAGGGTGTCTTCTTTATCACCCCACAGCTACATAGGAATAGCACATATTTTTTCTTTAATCTCCCTTGGAAAATCATAGGAAATCATATCCCAATTCCATTGACCTCCCTGGAAAATCTCCGCAATAGTCAACTTGTACTCCTCAACCCGTAGGGGTCTTGCCATCAACTCCCTTAAGGATTCACCCTTCACCCATTTGTCTTCCCAAAATTTTAATTTAGAATTCCTTCCCACACTCCAACATATTCCCTCCACAAAGGTAGGAAATCATTTCTTCACTACTGTCTAGCAAGGGGAACAAGGAAGTTTGTTTGGATCTTTTGCTTTTTGTCGAGATTGAGAGCAATACTTCATTAGCATTACCTTTGCCCATAAGGACTCTTTCTCCTGGTAAAGTCTCCAGTTAAGTTTAGCCAGTAAAGCTATACTCTTTGCCTGTGCTACTTGTATGCCCAAGCCCCCTTCCTTTTTAGATTTAACTACTTTGTTCCACCCAACAAAGTACAGCCTTCTTTTTTTTGCTGTTGAGCCCCATAGGAAGTCCCTATTAATTATGTCAAGCTTATCACACAAGTGTGCAGGTAGAGCCGCCCCTTGCGTAACATAGTTAGGGATGGCATTCATGACTGACTTGACCAGCACAGTCCTTCCTGCGAAGGACAAAAACTTTGTCTTCCATCCTGCTAGCTTCGTGAGCACCCTTTCCACAACAAAATTAAATTGGTGCCAAGTTGCCCCTCTCTGCTTCAAAGGGAAACCCAAATACTTTCCAAGATTGGATGTAGCTTGGATGCCAAGATTATCACACACTTTCTCCTTAAGGCTGGTTGAGATATTTGGGGAGAAGTAGATCCGTGACTTTTCATTGCTGATCACTTGCCCCGATTCCTCACAGAACTTGTCTAATACCTCTTTAACAGCCTCACTTCGCTTTTCACTCACCTTAGCAAAAAGCATTAAGTCATCCGCGAAAAACAGATGTGAAATTCCAATATTTTGCCTCGAAGCTTTTATCGAAATCCACCTTTTCTTGATACACTCCTTCTCAATCAATTGTCCAAGATATTCCATAGAAAGGATGAACAAGTATGGTGACAAGGGATCCCCCTGCCGGATTCCTCTCGAGGGTTTAAAGGTATTAGACTTGTCTCCATTAAAGAGAAGTGACATGCTGGTAGTGGAGATGCAGCTTATAATTAGCTCTATCAAACTTTGAGGGAAGTGAAAAGCAATTAGAACCTTGTGAATAAAACTCCACTCAAGGTGGTCATAGGCCTTAGCCAAATCAATATTTACAGCCATGAATCTTATCCTACCTTTTTTCTTATCTATAGAGTGAATAAGTTCCTGTGCAATGATAATATTATCCAACCCTTTTCTACCTGGCACGAAGGTAGCTTGGACAAGGGAGATAATTTCGTCAAGAAAGGGTCGGAGTCTTGCCACTATGATCTTTGACACTACCTTATAAATGGAGTTGCATAGCCTAATAGGTCAATACTTGTTGAGACTTTCTGGGCTTTGGCACTTGGGAATGAGGCATATAAGAGTTTCATTAAGATACTCCGAAATCACCCTAGTCTGAAAGATATCAACTATTTCCTTTCACACCGAGCTTTTAACATCAGCCCAAAAATTTTGGAAAAATTCGACGTGAAGTCCATCAGCCCCCGATGCCTTAAAGGGCTTCAAGGCCCATAACCCTTGTCTTATCTCCTCCTCAGTGACAGGACTATTGAGAAGACCCTTTTCCTCATCAAACAAAAAGCAACAAGAAGAATTTTCAATCTCTGGGTCCTTGGTAGAAAATGAGTGGCTTGTTTCATAAATCTCCCTATATCCAGCAAGAATGAAATTTTTAACCTCATCCTCTTCTGGTGGAAACATGAATTCTAGCTTCGAGGCTTCCCTCCCCCCCCCCCCCCCCCAAAAAATAAATAAATAAAGGCATTATTCCGATGACCTGTTTGTGGGACTTAGCAACTAAAGAGGTTGGATATCGAGCACTAAGAATGGGCTTGTATGAGAACTTTATTGTTATATTTGCTGTCACTATGCCTGCAAGTTTTGTGGATTCATCCTCTTATCTTAAATGTTGCTCTTCAAATTAATTTGAATAGAAATTATCTAAACTTGTTATGTATTTTTTTATTGAGTGTGAATTTTGAAAATCTATCTGTTGGATTACATATTCTTTATGTTCTTAATATGCATGTCAAATGTAAGGGGTATTTGGCATTTCTAACCCCAAAATGTAATCCAACTGTTGGAGACATTTAAAGGGTTTCGCTCTAATAGAATGGATTGATGCGAAGGTAGTTTTTATTGGGTTGCTAGAACTCATGTTAGTAACTTACATCACACCACTCTTATTATGGATTGCGGTAACCTCCTTAATCAAATCCTGTACATGTGAAGATAAAGCACTGCTCCTCCTCAATCAAATCCTGTACATGTGAAGATAAAGCACTGCTTTTGTGAGAGTCGTGAGGCAAACCAATGCGCATATGAGAGCATTAGCACTAGGGAATGCTAATGCCAAATGTACGGGGTATTTGGCATTTCTAGCCCCAAAATACTCCAAAATGCTCTGCATCAGGGAATGCTAATGTCAAGTATTACAATTTTTTTTTTGCAATACTGCTATAGTGCAATTCTAAAGATAGAATTGCACTGTAGCACAATTCTAAAACCAAAAACCATATTTTATTCGGTCTGACTCATCCTCTCTCTTCTCTATTTTCTCTCCATCTCCCTCTGTTTATTGGCGTGGTGGCTTTGTTGCCATGGTTGATGGATTTCTAGATCAACAATAGCAAGATCGGTGGTGGTTTTTTTGTGGGTTTTTCTTGGTGGTTGCTGGCCGGTGTTGTGGTGGGTTTGCTTGGTGGTGGCTGGGTTATTTTCCTTGGTGTCGTGCTAGGTTTTTTTGGTGCCGTGGATCGGTGATGGGTTTGATCGGTGCTGTGGTTGTTGATGGGTTGATGGGTTTGGGATCGGTGATGGGTTGATGGGTTGATGGTTGTTCATGGTGGTGGTGGTAGCAGGTGGTGATTTGGGTTATTTTGATCGATGCTGATGGGTTTGTTAGGTTGATGGGTTTGTTGGGTTGACGAGTTTGGATCGGTGATGGGTGATGGTAGCAAGTGCCAATCTCATCTTTCACTCTGAAAGCAATTGATAATTTCATCACTAAAAGTACAGTTCTGAACATTAAAGAACCATGGATGAGTGATGCATCGTTTCTGCTAAACAATGGGAAAAATGGCTTTTAACTTAATATATTACCAGGGATCGCTCTGCAAAAGGAAAATCTCTCATAAGTCACAAATAGTACAAGTTGTCATGTCTAGTCCCGAATTCTGCTCTGCCAATTCATTTTATACCAGTGAAAGATCTCCACCATGGACCGATCTCTTGATGGTTGTTCGTGGTGGTGGTGGTGGTGGTAGCAGGTGGTGATTTGGGTTTTTGTTTTTATTTGGGATTTGGGATATATTATTTTATTAAGTAGATATATTATTTTAATGAGTAGAATAGGAAAATAAAAGTTTGGGATGCTGAAGGTATTGTAAAATGGTATGGTATAATGATAAAGTAGCTTTTTAGGGTGGTAAAATAGAGTAGAATTGAAATTTTCCAATGCTAATGCTCTGACATGGCTAGGAAAAGACCTAACCTAAGCCATAGTTTTTTTGTTTATCATAGTCCTTCTATGGACATCTGTATTTTACTTTATTTTATGACATATGAGATTTGTATTTTGTTTTAAAATATTAGGCAAAAATACTATTTTACTTCCTACATTTTGTGGTCACTACTCTCTATCAATTTGGCCCTTATATTTTGGTAGCAGTCTATTTGGTCTATGTTACTTTCACTTGCAGTCAATTTAATCTTTACATTTTGGTAATAGTCAAATTGGTTCATATTATTTTTAATTTACAGTCGATTTGGTTATTGTTATTTTCAAAATTACAGTCATTCTGGGTACAATTATAGATTTGTTTTGATTGCTGAGTTGATATATATGTCCACTAGAGTTAGAGATTGGTAAATTTGATTTATTTTTTTGTGTATGGTTGCTAATAAAGTGCTAGAAAAAGCCATGAAAGCTATGATTTGATTGTAAATTGAAAATAACATAAACCAAATTGATTTTACTAAAAATGTAAACACTAAATTGATCGCAAATAGCACTGATACTATTTTTAGCGCGTGTACGAGCGAGTAAGAGAAAACCAAAGAAGCTACCTATGTTAAGGACGTTGGTACACGCGCCCACTCTGTGCTGTCTCTCCGGTCCTTCTCCCGCCAATTCCACTTCCTCCAACCTTTCACGCTCTCCCATGGCCACTTCTGCTCGAATCGCAGTCATCGGAGACATCGTGAGCTCTCTCTCTCTCTCTCTCTCTCTCTCTCTCTCTCATTTCTTTTTATGTAAATTCAGAAACCCTAGCTCCGTGCGAAATAACAGTTTTTTTTTTTTTTTTTTTTGGGAATGAAAATTTGGGGTTTTTGAAGCATAATGATTGGAATCTACAAGAAGATACAAAGGCACTTCAATTTCTTCAGGTATCTCTCTCCCACTCTCTTTTTACTTTGAAAGATCTATTTATTTCTTTCTGTAATTTGCTTCTTTTTTCTTTTTTTTCTTTTTTGTATTGTTGAAATTAAACCGATTTAAAAACAGTATTTGTTAAATTGTTGGGTTTGTAATGTTTAGTGATGGATTAAAGATCCTAGCTTTGAACAATTTCAATAAACATGAACTATGATTTATGCTGTGAAAACCTAAATTGGAAGCTTTGAGAAACATTTGGTTAACGTTGAAACCTTGGTTAGAGTTTTTATATAGGGAGAAAAAACCGAATGGTAATTTAGTAAGGATTTATGGTATTTAACACTTTTTTTTTTGTTAATATATAATCTCAGTACTGAAAATTGCATGAACAACTTGCTGAGCAACTATGTAGATGGAATTTAATTAACTACTAGTTGTTTACAATTACACGGTGAAGAAGTGATTTATGTTAACTTTTAAATACACCCAAAAAGAAAGTTAGAGAGAGAGAGAGAGAGAGAGAGAGAGAAATTTTAGTTAACCCAATTCTTTTTTGCTTTGGATTAATGGTAAAAAAAGGACATGTCAATTAAGGAAGTAAGTATGGCTTCAAATAGTATAGAATGGTAGACAAGAATAAATATGGCTGACCCTTACTAATTTGTTGAGGATCAATAAGCGACCCCATAAAATTTGGGGCTAAGGCTTGATTGTTGTTGTTGTTGTATTAATGGTAATCTCAGGTTTCCCATATAGCCTCTTTGTTTCTGATACATCCAATTGTTTTGTGCTCTCTTCCCCGCCTTTATTTATGGTAGTTGTTTAGCTTTACATGGTAAAAATTTGTATGGATATCTACTCTAACAGTCTAATGTGGGTTTCTGGTGAACTGCAGCCAGATCTGGTGCTGTTTACAGGCAGGTTCTATTCTTCCTCACCGTTCATCTACCTAGTTTATGTGCATTTAGTCTCTTTTGGCCTAGTATATATGGTGGTCTAAGTGGCTTGGAATAAAGAGTTTTGTCAATGACACTTCTATGTGCCTGACATGCTCTGGACTGACTTGTCCATAAGTTTGGAATAAATAGAACAAACTCCAGACACTTAGTCAACAGGGAAACGTTCAGCATATTCATGTCATGCTGAGCCTGTATTTTGTATCTGTATCTGCTCAAGAGAGCCAGTAAGATCTATTTTTATTTATTGATTTAAATATGAAACTTTCTTTCCCTTCTGTTGCCTTTTTTTTTTTTGGCTTCATCCTTTCAATTGATTTTTTTCAGGTGATTTTGGTGAGGAGAATGTTGAACTCGTCCAAAGTGTTGCCAGTCTTGAATTTGCTAAAGCAGCTATTTTGGGAAATCATGATGCCTGGTATACTCAACAGTTTTCTGGAAAGTAAGTTTACACCATACCAGTGTACAATCATCATTTATATTTGCTTGCTAGAGGGTTCCTTTTCTTCTTGATTTTTATTAGACTTTATTAGTGTTCTTGTGTCATTACTGCAACTTTTAAAGGAACATAACGAGTCTGGGAACTTGATCCATTTATAAGCTATGTGAACTCTGTGTGTGTGTGTGTGTGTGCATGTGCCACATGTTTAGAAAACTATATGTTTGACCAGTTCAACATGTAAGCTCTATTATGTAGACTGATAATTAGTTTAATTAATTCCTTGATTTGATTATCAGGAGGAAGGATGGAGTTCAACTTCAGCTTGAGTGGTGAGATTGTCATATATTCTGGAAATCCCTTTGATTATATATTTGACCTGAAACCGATGAATCTAGCCATGAGAATATTTTGACATTTCCTATTTTAATATATGTTTTCATACCCATGAAAGTATTTGCTAGTGCTCATTTCATGTCATGGTTGACAATGCCAGGTTTGTTTTTTCTCTGTATTTTATTTGTGATTTTCATTTTCTTGAAATGCCTAAAAGTACTTGTTAGTGCTTATTACCATGTCATCGTTGGCAATGTCAGTTTTTCCCCCCCTTTTTGTTTTTGTGCTTTCCATTTTCTCCAACTCTGTGAAAGTATTTGCTAGCATTTATTAAAATATATGGTGGAATAGCTACAAAGTTCTGATGACTACTTTAAACTATCTTGCAAAAATCTTTCAATAAATCGATTAAGTTTTCTCTTAAAAGGTCACATGTCATGCTTGAATTGTTACTTTGTAATAATCAGTCTTGGTGAGGAGCATGCAGCTTATCAACATTTAGACTTTCCCTTGATAAAAGTAAGCATTGTTGGTGGACGGCCATTTTCCTGTGGAGGGGAGCAGTTGTTTCGAAAAAAGCTTCTATCTGCAAGGTATGTTGTACAACTTCAACAGAATTAGATAGTATGTAATTTGATCACATTTGTTTTCTTCGTAATAGTTCTTTCAAGTGTGGAATTTATAGAATTTCTGACTGCAACTTACAAGGTCTGTGTTGATTTGCTTTATCTACATCACTACCATCTTTCTATTTTCCCTTGGTTTTCATGCAAAAATGATATTCCTCGTCTATGCAAATAGTGATGTGATCACATCAATAGATTGTATTTGAATGATTGGTATCTGAATCTACCAATCTTTTCTTAGGGCATCAGATTCATCTACTATAAAATAAGAACTGAACAGCTTCTTGTAACATGTAGATGAGATTCTCCATTATAGAATCTCACTCGTCTTATTGTCATTGTGACTTACATCACAACTCATCAATTTGGAAATTCCTCTTAGATATGGTGTCCAAGACATGGATGGAAGTGCTAGGAGGATCTATAATGCTGCTTTGGGCACACCGGAGGATCATTTTGTCATATTGCTTGCACATAATGGACCCACAGGTGTATCCGTCTGCCATAATCAATTTTAGTTAAGCTTTCCCTGACAATAATTTTTAAGAGAGAATTTATGGGCAGGGCTTGGTTCTAATTTGAATGATATTTGTGGAAAGGATTGGGTTTTCGGGGGTGGTGACCATGGTGATCCAGGTAATTACTTAGAATTCAGCTTGTATTTGGTATTCATTTTCTGTTTCCATCTTGCAAGGTATTGATCTATTTTAAGATGGAATAATATTGTTACCTTACAATATTCTCTTGTGGTCTAGATCTAGAACAGGCAATATCCCTCCTAAAAGAGACTGGCAAATCATGCGTCCCACTGGTCGTATTTGGTCACATGCATAAGGAGCTGGCATATAGAAAGGGTCTCCGGAAAATGATTGTGGTTGGGGATGACAACACTATATACCTGAATGGGGCTATTGTTCCTAGGGTTAAAAGACTGAATAATGAACAAGGAACTGGAAACAGAAGCTTCCTGAATGATGAAACTCCTGTATTGACACCGGAGTCTGAAGGTACAATGCGAGCCTTCACGTTAGTGGAGATCTTAGATGGAAGAGTGGAAAAGATTACAGAGAGTTGGGTTTCAGTTGTTGGAGATAACACCACATTAGCAGAAGAGCAATTCTTATTTAAAAGGGGCAGTTAGCTTTCGCCATGATCGGGATATTCAGATTCCAGTTTCAATCACATATATATTAAAGTACTAAGAACAATAAACATTGTCCAATGTAGTCTTTAGGAAAGGCCAAAACTATACCATCCTTGTGATGTCTTATACTTATTGTATCTCTCTTTGGTTGTTGAATAAATTACTTGTCAAGAGAAGAAAATATGCCCCAGAGATATAAGTTGAACGGATTTCAGGAGATGAATATACACAATGAGATCTGGTAGTATTTGTGGCTGTATGATAATTGGGCGGCTTTAGTAGTGGTTTGCCACACATTCACAAATGTATTGTTATATAATGATTTATATAATGAGGATTGAAAAGCTTGGAGATTGTATGGTGATGATGGTCCTTGGAATAAATAAGAGGCTTCATTTAAATATTCTGGGTTGCAACAATGTGTCATATATTCATGGCCCCATCTAAAGGTTTGACATTCTTTTACCAATGACTTGAGTTTACCATACTTAATCAAGTTTCATATTTCCTATATCGCTCTTGTGGAACCCGATAGGTGCTGTAATTAAAAATTATAAAATGGATTATAACTTTTCCTGATATTTATTTATCACAATGGCACTCTCCAAAGATTTGTATAAATGACGCTACCTTTAAAGATTTTATAAATGTGACAAAATTCATGCCTGATTTCTTATTTGATTATTGTATCTGTCACAATTTGTTTGTTCTCTATTCCATTTTGGGATGTCTCAAAATATTGTTCTGTTTCTAAAATTAAAAACTATTAATTTACTAATATTCCTATTATGTCTCTACTTTATTTTCAAAACTATTTATAATAAATTTAGGGATAATTACAATAAACCCACCTGAGGTTAGGCCCGTTTTCACTTTGCCTACCTGTGATTCAAAACTTATCACTTTGCCCACCTGAACTTCAATCCGTTACTCTCCTGTTGCCCACCTCACCCTCAGACGTTAGAAAAACACATTTTTATTCCAAATTAGAACATAACACAGATCAAACAACACAAACTCACTCTTTTTTCCTCATGAGCCCTAGAAACGCGAAAATCCCTGTAACTGAGTTGGGGTTTTGATTTTTCTGATTGTGCTTTCGTGTGAGGGTGAGGTTCTAACTTTGGGTTGTCTTGAGACATTGAATATTCGAAGATAAATCATCACCGAGTACGACATTTCTGCTTTATGGTTCTGAGCTGGGGTTTCAAGTTTTGATAGTAGCTTTGATTCATAGGAAGTTGATAATGGGGAATCTACTGGGATTTTTGCGTAGCTGGGATTTTCAAATTTTGAAACACAAATATACACAGCCTAGAAAATATTTATAAACAAACACTCTCTTATTTAACCATCATGACCACGTCTTCTCTCTCTATAAATCCCACTCTCTTTCCTCCATCTTTCTCTGCCTGTTCTTCATCCTTTTCATTTTCACCTTATTCTTCTCCTTCTTTGTACTCAAAGTTTTCCGTTAAAGTTTCCAACTTTAGCTCCCAAAGAACAAAACCCATTAACCTTTTTGCCAAACAAACTTCTGGGTTGTGTTTTCTTGAAGGGTCAAAGAGTTTGTGCCATAAAAAGAGAGAGCTTTTTGTTGCTAAAGCAGACGGTAACATTAGCAACAACAGTATAACTATCACAGAGGTTAGAGAAGAAGGGGAGATGGATGCTCCTTTGCTTGATTCTGAGGCCTTATCAAGGCCTTGCCGTATTGCTCTCTTTGTTGAGCCTTCTCCTTTTGCGTGAGTTTCTTTGAAAATTTTGTACTTGATCAGACTTTATGGGTGCTTAGTTTAATTAGATCTTCAACCATGAGAGACCCATTCACTCAAATGCTTTGTTGATTTTGGTTTTTGGTCAATTTTTGACTTTCTTGTTTTTGTTTTGACTTTGCAATTTTCGTGTATAATGGGTTTCAAATTTTGATGGTAACAGGGATTTTTTAGAAACTCATGAGGAAAAGAGAGTGAGTTCTTATTGTTTGATCTGTGTTATGTTCTAATTTGAAATAAAAATGTGTTTTTCTAACGTCTGAGGGTGAGGTGGGCAACGGGAGAGTAACGGATTGAAGTTCAGGTGGGCAAAGTGATAAGTTTTGAACCACGGGTAGGCAAAGTGAAAACGGGCCTAACCTCAGGTGGGTTTACTGTAATTATCCCATAAATTTATTTAAGAGTAGTTTTGGAAACTTAGAAATTTTTGTACAGTAAACAAGACAATAAATAATATTCCTTTAAAAAATTAGTTTTTTGAAACAAGATAATCAAATTATGATAGAAGGAATATATTTTTAAAAAATCCTATCCAAATTATAGAGAGAATAACATTCTCTCCCTTAATTTGTATAACACCCCCCTCTAAATAGATTTGTACAAATAAATATGAATTTTTTAACAAATATTTTAATAAGAAAGTAAAAAATATCTTAAACAAAAATTTGGAAATGTCATTTCAATATATTTAAGGGGGGTTGGTGTAATTGGAAAAAAAAATAAAAAAATGCGAATTAGTTTATTACTATTGCAAAATGGATTTGGATCAATTTGGTTCAAGGAATCTCATCCAAGGCTGCTAGCGCATCAGAGAAGATTGAACATTGTTTAATTTCTTTTGATGATGTGATTGATGTTCACAATTCAACCTTTTTCTAACAGCAATGCAACCTTCTTTTTCCTCTACCAAACTTTTAATCAATTACCATATGCTATGAAAAAGTATAATCCACATGGAAGTGATGTTTCCATTTCCTAGATTTCTTCAACTATTATACATTTAAATAATGCATAGTCTCTGTAAACCATTGACCATATGATATAGACATTATGGACACAATTGTTTCGTACATTTGTTAACATTTTATAGCAATTGTGTTTCTAGTGCATCTTATCTTTTCTTTTTTGTTGTGTATGTTAGTGCTCTTAGGACAATCGTTAAAAATTAATTTTAAAAAAATTTTAATACTAATTTTATGAAAAATAAAAACAAATTATTAAAATATTAATTACTTTTTTTTATATAAATTTTTTTAAAAATAATTTGTTAACAATTACCTTAAAAACATCGGGTTAACATCCCTTTTATTTTTTTCCTTTGATGAGTTTTAGTGGTCAATATAATGTTGTATAACTCATCTTTCTATCTTTAAACATCTTTTAGTCCTTGTTTTACTATTTTCACTTTTCTTGGTTAGTGCACCAACTTCCATGCTGTCTATGGGCTTTTTTGACCCATTATTTTCTTTGGATTAAAGCTTAACCACCACCCCCCGGGTCACACTCACATGAAAGAAAGGGAAGAAAAAAACAATTAGGACTTCCCCCGAGATCATTTTAGGGCTGTTAACCAAAGCTAAAATCTCTGGGCTGCCACAAGACCAACCACTGCCAGACATGCAAGTTTGACTAATGTAAGGATTAATACATATTTCATTATAAACTAATCCTCGCAATACAGGAAAAATTTTAATATAATATTTTTTCTCTTTTTTTATATCTAAATATGAAATTTAGCAATTATGGTAATTATTAATTAATAAGTATTTATTATGATTGTGTTTGTATATGAAACTATATATTATAACGTTAGACATTTATTACGATTGTGTTTGTATATGAAACTATATATTTTAATATTAGACATTTACACCACCGTGCACTCTTGGTGCGGTTGTCACTCCACAAGTATAAATGCTTGTAGGGTGTTGGGAGTAAGGGCCGTGGTTCAAGTCTCTAGGAGGAAGTTTCATACACATATATGATATGTCAAGATTATAATGAATTTTTTTAATATAAAATAAATTTTAAATTCAATTATATATATATATATATATACTCACAACCACAATATTTTTCTTGGTACCATTTTTTAAGAAAAATGAAATTAAAGATTATTTTTATTGAACAAGTTGAACAAGTTACAAATTTGAATGATTAACAATTATTTTTTTTTTTATAATAAGTTTTTTGTTGAATAATTTGTTCACTTGTTGTTTTGTCTTGTTTTGTTTTTGTTTTGTTTATGTTTGTTGTTATTTGGGCTAATATTTTTTGTTGCTATTTAAGTTTTTTTAAGTAATTAAAAAAAGGATTAAGAATTATGTTTGGGGGTATAATTAATTTTAGAGTAATGCTACGTCTATAACATTTTTACAATATATCTTATTCAAAAAGTTGTTATTAGTGGGTAAAAAAATAAAATCAGTTGTGAATGTACCATATTAGATTTGTTGTGAAAATGTTGTGAATGTAGCATCAATTTTTGTAATTCTCAAGTCAAGGTGTTCAACATTCTTATTAGAGTTGTCACAATAAGTTAGTTTAGCATATAATTTTTTTTGGCAAATGTACCACCCTAGCTTGCATGTGGAGCTGCCACTATATTATATATTTATATTTATATATATAAATACACACACATATATATAATATATAAATGCAATTTGTTAATTTTAAGTTACAAAAAAATCTTTTTATTATATTGCTATTGTGGTGGTATCAATTATATTACGTATTAATTTATAAAAAAATTTATAGTAAATTTAATAATAATTTACAATAAGAAATTTATTTATTAAGTTGTTGAAATGAGTGGCATAGCCTGATTTGTGTACAAGATGATAGAACATAAAAGATGTGGATAGACCCTTGTAAACAGTAAGGTGCAATGCTCATAGATTATTATTCTTTGTAGATAGTTATGATTTTTTTTTTTTTTTGGGTAGAAAGTTACGAAGTTGTAAGTACATATGACTATAAGGATACTTATTGGTTACCAAATAAAAAAGGATACTTATTGTACTTGTAGTTGAAATAATCATTGATTATGAAGGACATGTACTGTCCTTAGTGTCCTATGGGTAGAAAAGATGGATATTGTATTTTGTCCTATATTACCTATTCTCTTTCTATTTAATAGATGTCTTTTAGTTGTAAACTTGTAAGAGCATTCTTATCAGTTGTTTTATAAAAAATGTCATTTTGACACACAAAAAACCTACTTTATTATTTTACCACATTATTTTACAATATCTCATTTATCGGGTGTTCTATTCTTCAATCTCATATATTAAAATAATATATACCTCACATTAAAATATCATTTAAAAAAAACTTCACCACTGCCCAGCACCACACCACCACCACCCCTGCCCATAGTAGCCCACCGCCGACAACCATAATCAAAACCCAAAATCAACAAACCAACCCACTACCATCGACCACCATAGCTAAAATCCAAAATCAGCCCAAACCCACCAACATCAGCCATCACAACCCATGAAAATCAACCTACCCACCGCCATAACCCACCATCATCAACCCATTAAAACCCATGAAACTCAACCCACATCCACCAAAAAAAAAAAAAAAAACCAAGGCGATCTGATCTGAGAGTGTGAGATGGACGGTGCTGCGTGGTGGACGCCGATCTGCCCCTCCGAACCCATCCACCACCGATCTGTCCATTTGAAGCCAACCATTGCCCAACCCACCCATCAAACCACAGCCAAAAAAAAAAAAAAAAAAAACAGAAAAACCATAGCCAAGAACCACTACCCAGACCCACGGCGAGCAAAGCCCACCATCCATGGCGAGAAAATGTCACCCACGACACACGGCAAGCAACAGTGGCGAGCTGGGCAGTTTGTCTCTCGACGTGGTCTGTCTCTCAGCGTGGCAAGATCGATGATGACGAGATCGGTGATGGCGAAATCGGCGTGGCCAGATCAGTGATGGCCAGATTGGCGTGGCCAGACGGTGATGAGAATGCCAGGGTTGTAGACGGAGAGAGAGAGAGAGAGAGAGAGATGGGTTGCAGACGGAGAGAGAAAGAGACGGGTGAGATAGGATTAGATCTGCTCGGAGGAGAAAGAAAAAACAATTTAAATAAGCCAAACAGTATTTGGCATTTCTGTCCGTACGCTCTCAAAAATGAAAGCGTACTGTAGCATGTTCCAAAATTTTGGAACTTTCAGCATACCTGATGAGCCTTCGTTTTTGTGTTTGATATGCTAAATATTTGGCATTTGGCACATTTGAGAGAGCTGATGAGAGTGCTCTAATCAACGAATAATAGAACAACTCTCTTTTCATATTTCCATACTTTTCTCTTTAAGCCTGTAATTGAAATAGTTCCCTGGGGGCTGTTTGTGAATTTTTTTTCCTTTTTTTTTATTACTATTTTTTTTTAAATCCAGTTTGAACTTATTTAACAAAAAAAGTTTCCACTTGTAAATCTTTGGATAGTACTTGGCTAATATACCAATCATATACTTACTTAACAAACCCGGAAAATATCCCATGCCTTGATGTCAAATTTTTGACTAAAAAAAAAGTCTGGTTTTAGATGAGTCAAAATAAGCTTGATTTACATCTTTCATTTGACAAAGGGAGAATATTTATCTTTATTCCATTCAGATTTTGTGTTCTTTTATTATGTCCCCTACTTTTTTAAGCCCAAAGGCCCCCTACTTCTAAAAGCTAGCGAGTCAATTTTATTTTTTCAGCAGGTACAGGAATAATTTATTTAACTGAAATTAAAAAAAATTTGTTAAAAATATTATAGATAAAGTTAAAATATAACTAAAATAGTATAGTAAAATTCATAAATAATACTAAAAAGTGCAATAAAACCTATAAATAATACTACAAATAAGTTAAATAATAAAATAAAAAAATTAATTTTTTAAGCCAATGTGAAACTCACACTTCATCTACACAATCATCTTATCAAAAACCAAACCATTTTCTACCACCAATCCATTTCACATTTCTTTTCAACTGGAAAGTGATTTTTCTATGTCTAATCATTTTTCCTTAAATAGTTTTCTCTTCAATGGTATCCAGGCTATTGCAGTTTTTTTGTTTTTTTGACCAAAAATATGAGATTCTTTTCTGTATTATTTTCAATACATTATAAATATTTAGTGAAAATTCAAGCCATTGACATTCTTCAATCCCACCTCAATCAATGTATTAGAACCAAAATAAATATTCCTATTTTCATTTATTAAATAAGATGCATACAGGTATTGACTAAGGACAAAGTTTAACTATAAAATTAGTTGTAACTTAAGGTTACAACTTTATTTAATATGTTTTTATTAAATGTGAATTTTGACAAATCCACCATTGTATTACATCTTCTTCTTATATCCTCCATACTTGCAAATTTCTAGAAAATTAAAGATCAATAGATATGTCATTAATAAATTGTTTAAATTACAAATTTTTGTAGTTTAAAATTAGATATAAAATATAATCTTATAGATCATATAGTAAATAATATTTAATTGTTACAAAATTTGACAAATGTATTTAGAGCATAAAGTATATACAATCCAACAGTTAGATTTTCAAAAATGTAGTAATGTTAATGATATTGAGTTTAGACTACAACCAATTTTGTAGCTAAATTTTGTCCTTTGACTAATTATTGGTTACACAATTTAACCTGACTTGTTCTCTCCTCCAAGCACTCAAAAGTGAATTCCAAAATTTATGAGACAACTAAATGGTGCGTTTGGCTCCAAATTAAAAGGCTAGTTTATTTTATTATTCAGCTTATTTTTGCTACTATTCATGAGCCCCACTGCACTTTTTGGTACTATTCATGAGTCTCACTGTACTATTTCAGTTAATTTTTACCTTTATCTACAGTACTTTTAGCAAAAAAATTTCAGTTTCAGCAAAATAAGTGGATCCCAAATTATTTGGCTAGCTTATTTTTTGTCAACTTATTTTACTATTCAGCTTATTTTTGCTACTATTCATGGGTCTTACTGTACTTTTTGGTACTATTCATGGATTCCGCTGTACTATTTCAACTAACATTTACCTTTATTTACAGTACTTTCAGAAAAAAAATTTCAATTTTAACAAAATAAGCGGATTTCAAATAGACCATAAATAGAAAGGTTTCACTAATCATGGAAAATTATTCAATTGCTACAAAATTATACTCTACTCTTTTTTTATATATATAAATACAATAATATTACGTGAGATAATAAAAAAATCAAAATATTGAATAATTATTCAATGTACAAATGTACCCCAGTTCTTAATGGTAAATTTGTAATAAATCTTAAAGGGTCATGTTAACGAGTAATTTTTAGGTATTCCTGAAGCACATTAAACGATGCTCTCTCCTCTCACATTTATAATGGAGTTCACTAGTTAAATTTATTATAAGGTCTATCATGAATATAAAAAAAAGGAAGTATCATTTCATTATACTTTCGAAGTACCTAAATAAAAATATTTTTAAAATTTTTAATGCTAACGAGTGATTATAGGCAATTGTTAATAAATTATTTTAAAAATTTTTTACATTAATTTTATGAAAAATATAAATAAAAGTGTTAAAAAATTAATTACTTTTTTTTTTTATAAAAATATTTTGTAAACTAAGGCACATTTTAACTTTGCTTAATCTTATTAAAACATGGTAAACGGTAAAATGTGTCGTCAAAAGAGGACAGTTGTGAAATTGACTCAATCTCCAAAGCAAGCAAACCCCAACCGGTCTTCTTTAGTAAAACTTTGGGTGAGCAAAGCAAAATGAGGAATGTCTGACTCTGACTCTGACATTCTGACCCCTCAATCTGCCATACCTTTGTCTCTCTCTTTCTGAAGATCCCAGTCCCCTTTGACCAAATCTCAGCCCTTCATTTTCTCCCTTCTGATCTTACACTTTTGCATTTATCTCTACCCTTTTTATTTTGTTCTTGTTATATAATATTTTTTTTGAAACCTAAAGCCCCTCCTGTTTAGGATAATGGGGACATTCCTTTCATACAATCTTTCTATGAATAGTCTAAAGTGTCCCTTAAACCCGCACAAACTTCATGGTGATCATATCATTTATACACTTTATCCTCTAATTTTAATTATAACTGTGAAATTATACACTTCTCAAAAAATATATATATATATATATATAACTATGAAATTGTGTATATACAGAAATGCAATGGAGACAATGTTTTCACAATAAATCATAAATAACAGATTATTATGGGTTGTTATTGACGAATAAAAAAGCAATTTCAGTGGTAAGTTTAAATTAGAACTAATAACAAATTACTATTTATAATTTGTTGTCAACATAACAAATGTTGACAATGTTTTCACAACAAATCATAAATAGCAGGTTGTTATGAGTTGTTATTAGTGGGTAAAAAAGTAATTTCAGTAGTAGGTTTAAATTAGAACTAATAACAATTTACCACTTATAATTTGTTGTGAACATATCACTTCTCTGATTTATCAACTTACCATCTTAACTTTATTGAGGTGCCTTTCCTTAAATTATGATTTTCTATTCAAATGATATATTGATGTAATGTATTATAAACTTAGTTTAAAATACTATTATTACTATTTTTGTGCCTGTTCTAATAAGTATTAGTGTTACTGTTTACTAAAAAAAAAAAGCCTTTAAATAGAAAATAATAATAGAAATAATAAGCGATGGTGTTACTAATTTTAAACCATAAGGATTAGAAACACTATAAAATCAAAAAATTAATTGAGATATTTATTAATGAGTAGTTTTTGTTTATGATGAAATGCCAACCCTTCAAATAACCTAGGACTTCCTAAAAATAAAAAAATAAAAATAAAGTAAGGGATCCAACCCTTGGTATTGTTGATAAGTTTTAGCCCTTAAATTCTTAATCTTTCCTTGTCACATAATTAGTTTAGATTTAATCACATCATAGTTTTCAAAAAAATTAATAAATAAATAAATCACATCATATATATAACTGGAATATAACTTTTTAGTGTACACTTTTCCATATGATATTATGATTATCTAATTGAAAATGATTATCCAATCAAAAAAATGAATTGAGTTACAATAAAAAAAAATTAAGAATACAAAGGTTACATTACAAAAATTTAAATTTAAATTCATTTTTCTTAAAATTAGGATAATAAGGAAAATTAAGGATAAGATAAATTAAGACACACATTTTATATAATTACCTCTAGACTCTAGTTACAACTTGAAATTTAAAAAAATATATATTATTATTAAAAAGATAAGGGCCTCTAAACAAGAAACGCCCGCACATCATTCATGTAAAGAGGCCCATCTAAATTATTCATGGCATGAAAAATTCTATAAAATGGTCAAAATTTTGATACCTTATTATTATTAAATTAATTCCAATATAATTGCTATGAATTCTAATTAACCACTAGTAAATTTTTTTTTTGTTACAAAACTAATAAACTTTGTTATTGTTATAGAGGATTACATCAAACATTCAAAAATATAAGTCTACGAATACTATTGATTTTACTTATTGAAATGGTAAATTATAATTGACATGAACTCTAATTAACTCACTAATAAATTTTTTTTTTTTTGGTACAAAACTAATAAACTTTGTTATTGTTATAGAGGGATTACATCATACATTCAAAAAAAAACTATTGATTTTACTTATTAAAATGATAAATTATAAGTGGTAAAATATAAAATTGGCCATTGATAAAATCATATGAAAGTGATTGCCCACTAATCACAACTTTCCATCTAAACAAATTGTGGGAAAAAAAATTATATAATAGAGTTGACATTCAAATCCCATCATTTTTTATTTTTAATTTTAAATAAAAATAAAACACAAAAATTTAAGATAATGGACAATCTAATGAAGGGCAAAAATGTCCTTTCACAATTTCCTCAAAAAAAAAAAACAGAGCTGTGCTGGTACAGATCATCGTTAACAAGAACTGTCCTCTCCAATGGTTTCCAACTTTCTATGTTCTCAAAAACATATCCAATCCTTTTTCTTTTCTGGGTCCTTGTTCCTCTCTCTCTCTCTCTTTCTCATCTCCAGCACAATTTCCAGCTCACCCCGCTTAGATCGGATCTATTTTCTGCCATTGCCACCCTTCCCTACTTTTTTGCTCTCTTTAGTTTCATCTGACGCCATTTGGTTGGCTTTTCCATCATCCCCAGTAAAAAAAAAAAAAAAAGCAAACCCAAAAAAAAAAAAAAGAAAAGAAAAGAAAAAAAAAAAAAAAGAAAGAGAAAAGAAACCCATAATTCCTGAAACCCAGAAAAAAAAAAAAATTTGAAAAACAAACAGCTTATGCATCATAAAAGCATTAGAGGATTGATAATTGAGTTATTGTTAGTGAGTTACATTTTTGGGTCAGTGTTAATGGGCAATGTGACATCAAGTGTGGCAGCGAAATTCGCATTTTTCCCACCAGACCCTCCTACGTATGATGTGTTCAGAGACGAGGAAGAGAGGCTTGTGTTCCCAGGTTTGACCGCAGACAAGAATGTGGACGTTCATTTGCTTGACACAAAAGGTGGGAACAAGATCGTTGCCACGTTTTGGAGGTACCCTTTTGCGAGGTTCACATTATTATACTCACATGGCAACGCTGCTGACTTGGGTCAGATGCACGACCTCTTCACTGAGCTCAGAGCTCACCTCCGTGTCAATATCATGAGGTCTGGTTCTTTTGGTTTTTTTTATCATAGGCTTAAATTCTTCGTGGGTGTTTGTGACTTGTGTTTTTTTTTGTTAATGAATTTGGTTGGCTTATTGGAATAAACTTTTTGGCTGTGTTGATTGATTTCTATTCCAAATTTGCAAACGTTTTTTTTATATAAGAATTTGCGAACTTTCTTAATTGTTGTATACTTGTATCACGGGTTTTTTTTTTTTTTTTTTTTTTTTAAATGGGTATTTGTGGTCATTCTTCTATGGTTTTTTTTCCCTTTTATTTTTAACAAATTTGGTTGCCTTATTGGAATAATGATAAATTCAATTCCCAAGTTGTAAACTTTCTTAATTGTTGTGTCATGGGTTTTTTTTTTTTTCTTTTTCTTTTTCTTTCAAAAGCCTTGTTTGTGGTTGTTTTGAGTAATTTTTTATTGTTCTGCTTGTATAATTGCCAAGAGAGGTACTTTTACTGATTGTGATTTTCCAACCTTTTCTTTTCTGCAATGCTAATCTCTTTTTTTCATTTTTCTTCTCTTAATTATTTATTTATTTTTTTGTGAATAAGCTTCCAAAATTTTTCTTTTGGTGTATGGTGGTGTTTTTCTTATATGATTTTTCTTATTATTTTTTATTCTTCTTCCCAAAGTTTTGCCTTTGCATATGAGGGAAACCTATTATTTGTGTGAGTTTTATAGATGGGAAGGTGATTAATGGAACCATATGTGATATTCATATGCTACTCTGCTTCATCATAACTATTACACGATTGTTTTGTCCGGCTTTATGTCTTAGTCACACCAAAAACATATAATAGAATATTTTAGTCGTGTTCTGATTGAAATTTAACAAGAGGCCTATTTAGAAATGACGGCAATAGATTGAGTCTTCTTGGCTTGATTTTGTTGGAAATTTGCTTGTGTAATGTTACTAATGTGTCGTTATCTATATCATATCATAGATAATTTCAATTTAATGTATGTGAAAGACACATCAATTTTCCTGGTTCTTGTGATTTTCTATTTGGGGTAGAGGGGAGAGGTGGTTTCAACTAAGATCATTTGTTTATTTATTGGTAATTATTGATATATTGCAGCTATGATTATTCAGGATATGGAGCATCAACTGGTAAGGTATGTAATCTCTGAATCCAGTGTGCATTTAAAGTTTTTCCTTGTTTTGGAAATCTTTAAAAAGTTTAAATTAATTCCGTAGCCTTGAAATTTTTATTGAATAAATTTTAAAAGGTTGAAAATAAGAAAAAAGAAAAGGAAAGACAAATGGAAGCAAAAGAATAATGTCTATCTATCAATTTATATACTAGTATCTATAGTGGATTCATTCATAATAGAATATCATAAAATAATACATGTGGCTAATCCTGATTAGTCTTTTGAGAATCCATAGCCAACTCCAAAATTTTAGGACTAAGGCTTGTTTGTTGTTTTTCAATGTGTCTACCTGTCTAGCTAATTGTACACTCATAAGTGATTATCTCTGTAACTGTTGTAGCCTTCTGAGTTCAACACATATTATGACATAGATGCTGTGTACAACTGTTTGAAGAGTACATATGAAATTAAGCAAGAGGATTTAATTTTGTATGGCCAATCTGTTGGAAGTGGGCCCACACTGCACTTGGCTTCTCGGTTACATAGGTTGAGAGCTGTTGTTCTTCATAGTGCCATCCTTTCGGGCATTCGAGTCTTGTATCCTGTCAAGATGACATTTTGGTTTGACATTTTCAAAGTAAGTCCACTCAAATACTCTTTAGAGCTCTTTTCTTGTTGTATGCTTTATTACTTGGTTTTGTATTGAGGAAGCACCCTTGAAATTTTTCAGAATATAGATAAAATACGGAGTGTCAACTGTCCGGTTTTAGTTATACATGTAAGTTCTTTCTACTCTAATAATTTTCATTAGTTCGTCCTATTACATTTGTTTTAGCATCCACAGAACTTCACATTCTGTGTTCTTATGTCATCTCAGTGAAGCTCATGATAAAATCGTTGATTGAATAGTGTAGTGCTTTTTGCAAATTATTTTTTGAGATATGAATGCATTGAATTTCTAGATTCATTTTACTCACTAGATTTTTCATTTGGTATTTTTTCTTTAAGCTGAATGTTTTATTGCACATCAAAGAATTTGAAGACAATTCCATCTCAGATTCTGGGCTGGTGGCACTAAGAAACCTTTAACAACCTTGATATTTTGTGTTTTAGGTCATCAACTATGTTTAACTTCTGAATCCTTGATTTCCTTATTTCTCCCCTCATTTAGAGATATTCAGTTGCATTATGACTTAAAGAGAGTAGTCTATTTAATAACCTTCTGTTTTTTGAATCTTATCAGAGTATTCTTTTTCTATTATGATATTATAGAAGAATAAAAAATGATTCTCTTGCTTCAGGAGTCTCTGTATTTGTTGCAATGAAGGTAGAGTCTTTTAACTAGAATGATTTGTGATTTCTAGTATCCAACAAAAGATTTTGTTGATCTTCTTCTTCTATCAAACTAAACAAATCCATTTAAACATTTTCAAGTTTTCTCTTTGATACTGAAAAATGCAGTGAATCACTACTGGATTCTTTTCTAGTGAAGTAACATTTGATTAACCTTTTAAGGCCTTGACAAAGATGAGAGAGAGCTGAAGATGATCTCTAAACTTTCTTTTTAAAGTATAGTGTAATAGCAAGAATCAATGTTATTTTGCATGAATTTTAGACATTCAAAGAATAGTTTTTATGAAAGTTGAGGTCCTGAAGGTTATATACCTAATGGCAATCAATTAAAGGAAGGGGGTGAATACTACATGTATAGATTGGTCAGTGCAACAGATCACTCACTATGTGGTAAGGTTAGTGAAGGAGCCAGGATTTGACTTCAGGGCAGGAGAGCGTTCGCATCAGCAATACACATGCACTCGAACATATATAGTACTTGATTTAAAAAGAAATTCATGTATATATTAAGTGGTATTTATATTGTAAGAAAACCCATAAGTACAACTAATGATTGAAAAGATTTTTAATAGTTAGATAGACATCAAGTACAACATATGTAATTTTATGCTATTATGTAATTATTCCAAAGTTTTAATGCTTATTACACAAATTTTTATGGATGAGAACAAACTATTAAATAAAAAATTTAAGGTCCCATTAGCTATTAAAATTGGAAAGATTTTCATTCTTTTTTGAATGAATTTTGATGAGGTGGTACTATATCGATTATAAGTATTTAATATATCAACAAAAATGATGAAAAAGAATTCACCAACAAAAATAAAAAATCAAATAATCATTGGGGAAGGGGGCAAAGTTACTAAGATAATGTTAGTGTTTAATTTGTTTTTGTGGAATTGCCCTCTACGCGCCCCTGGTCTTAGTCTATGACTCTTTCAAATTACAAGCAATGTTGCTGTTGTTGCTAGATTACCAAGAACCACAGGTGTTTCTTTAGTACATTTTCATAGAGCTTCACATGTAGGCTGGTTTTCATTGAAAAAAAAAAAAAAAAACTTCTTTTTACTTGGTTTAGGGTTGAGTTTCTGATAAAGCTATGGATGAATAAAGAACTCATTTTTAAAATAAATTCTATTTTATTCTGCTTTGTCTGTAGTACTGCATTGTATCTTTGGTATAGTATTCTCTACCCATGTTTATGTCTTGCCAATGACTATGATATTTGATGTAGACTCTGAATTGATTCATTCTTATTGCTATTGGGTTGACATATCCATTAATGGATGATATACAGGGAACAAATGATGATATTGTTGATTGGTCCCATGGAAAGCGTTTGTGGGAACTTGCCAAGGAAAAATATGATCCCTTATGGGTCAAGGGTGGGGGTCACTGCAACCTTGAAACTTTTCCCGAGTACATTAAGCACCTGCGCAAATTCATAAGCGCAATGGAGAAACTCGCACTTGCGAAACAGGCAAAACAACTCTCTTCTAACTCAAGTATTACAGAAGTCAAACACAACAAGTGCTTGAGATTTGGAATAAGGTAGCCAATTCTTTCTCATCAGTTGATTATTAGAAAATCTGAACATATAGGTTCCTTTGCATGGTTGGCCTTTCTCCAAGAATAGTTGTGCTTGCTTGCCAAGTTATTTGGCCTGGTAGTTTCTCAAGAGTGAAAATTGATAGGAATCATATAGTCTGCTTGATCCAGATCCTGTTCAGATAACCATTTTTGAGGTAGGGATCTCCTGCGCCGTTACTGTTGCAAAGAGTTGTATCAGTTCATTTTAGAGAATGTGCTTCTTGGTCTGGATCTCGTGTATGTATAATTAACAAAGTTGAGTGTTATGTAAAAACTGTCATTAGTTCCACAAAAGAAATACATGGGTTTGTTTCGTTTACATGTTGGCCCAATGATCTTATTTTCACTTGCTCTTTTCTTTTTTGAATAAAGGACTTTATTGAAGAAAAGAAAACTACACAAAAGGGTTAGCCTCCTTTACAATCACATCTACAACACTAGGATGGTAGTGACCAAGATAAAATCACAAAAATGAGAATGACTACAAAACCATTGGGCTAGTTCATAGGCCTCTAAATTCGCCTCACGATGAACCCAACTAAAAGATACAGAACCAAGATCAACAAATCTATATTTATATTTATATATATTTAAAAGCTTAAATGTAGCATTTATTATTGCTATACTCCTGTTAAGTCACCTCATCCACCACGTCATTATTCATTTTCATATTTATTTTTTACCTTTAATTTTTTTGACAAAATTAAATATATAAATATATTAGCTTTACAAATTTATCTTAATTGATTTTAATTTTATATATTCATCTAATTTAATTTTGATGTTATAATTAAATAATAAATCGATGAAAAATCAAAACAAAAATATTGTCTATATATATTCCTTTTGAGCGGTTTTAACTTATTATATAATTTTTCCATTTTATCTTCTTTTATTTTAGTGGTTCTTATTTTCATATTCTTACTATAAATTTGTCACTCTCTCCTCTTCTATGCATATTTTTCCCATACAAAGAGGTTATCTCTCTCTCTCTCTCTCTCTCGATTTTTTTTTTCATTTTTTGTTGGATTTTTTTTTTCTTGCATCTCTACCTTAGATTGATGAATATTTGTGTTCTTTAGAACTCTACTCTTAGTTGTTTATAATTGAAAAATGAAATCAATGTAGAATAAATAATAATTTTTTTTAAATTGCCTATAAAAAGGTATCCACAGGTCTTGCTTAATCATTGATGATAGAAAAAGATACGACTTGACAACTGCCCTATAGGATGATCTTCTACCAGAGGTTTGTAGTTTGCACCCCTATTTTCCCATTATTGACTAATTCATGTGTTCATTGGTGAAAGTATTTTTTTTATCATTTTATTTACAACTCTATTTTTTTTTTTTTAATAAATGGTGTTTGTTGTTGACCTGATTTGGAGAAAAAAAACATATTATAATATGTCTATATTTTTTATTGTTGTCAGGTTTTAGTTTATTTGGAAAATAACAGGATAGTTTGGGCATTATGATGAAGAATAGTTAGTGCAGTTAAAGAAGATGGTGTTCGTGCAGTTTCCTTTCACTGTTTGTAAGAGCACGTTTGGATTATTGAGTGTAAATTATATTAGGAATAGTAATCTTTAATAGAAGACATTGTAATGGAACAACTATTACTATTCATAAATTTGGTTGTTACTTATGGAAAACTTGTAAAAGATGATGTATAAGAAAAAGTTATATTTTTGGAAATATATTAATTTTAAAACTTATTATATGCACTAAGGAATAGTTATTGCATCTATTCTAAAGAAGAATAACTATTCTTTAATTTAAAGAATAGTTATTTCTATGTAATAACTAATCTATGTAATAAAGATGCAACCAAATGACCGAATTGCTATTATAAATGAATAACTACACCAATACAGGAGCTATTACAGCTTTCCAAACATACTTTAAATATTTTTTTACAAATTAACAGTAAATTATTATGTTTTTGTTATATGATGTTCTTAAATGCTTAAGTAATTGTTTTAAGTGTTTAGGAATATTTTATGTTACTTTTCATTTTCCTTATCTCATTAGTGTATTCTTTGAGATTTTTAAGAAAACAAATTCAATTTTGTGTTTAAAATTATTTATTTATCTATTCATTTTTCACATGCTGGAATTAGATGTTAGATTAGATTATGATAGTATTAACACAATACTTCTTCTTTTTTCAAAAAAAATTCTCTACTTTTTTCCCCTTTGATGCGAGTTTTATTTTTCTCTTTCTTTTATTTATTTATTTTAGATTGTAGTTTGATGAGTTTTATTAATTTTTTTTAAATACATTTCTCGGTGTTTTTTTATTGTACTGTAAAAAAATTTTGGGTTTGAGAAAGTTTGTTTAAAATTAAAAGAATAATTTTCAAATTTTATATAATTTTTCATGATACACAAAATGTTATAAATAACTTTTATTAAAAATTAATATTTTCACTCACTTACCTTTTGAATTCCTAAGAAAAATTGTATTGTTTTAATTTTGGTCTGACAAAAATTATATATATTATATTTGTGATTGTCTCTATAATAAATGAAAATAAAATTATAAAATATATTATTATTTATTAAATTAGTCCAAATTACAAAAAATAAATTTAATAAATTTATCATAAAAATATTATCATACGCAACGTACATGTCAACGTTTATTATAGAGTTAACAACAATTGAGTAATCTCCATTATTTTCACTTGTATTTTTTTTGTTGCTAAACTCAGCTAAATTATACGCACTTGAACTAAAAAATATTGCACACCCTCTGAACTTGGATGGCATTCTTGTACTATTAGCTATAAATTCAATAAATGTTGCTGCATAGTAGCATATCAGTCTGGACAGTTGCAAACTGTTGATTAATATTCTCCGTCTGAAGTCTGATATGCATAGTCCCATCTCCGAACTGTAAAGCCACTTTTGTTAATAAAAAGTCCTGAGTGTTCAGCTACTTATATAGCATATGGCAGCTTTAAGGGGAATTTATGGGTTACCGAGAATCCCAACCAGATACCTCTTTCATTAAGTGTTTGTGTAATTGAAGTTGCAACTAGATATCTCAAATTTTGGGTATCTTACTATTACTCGTTTCATTAGCAGTTTAAAATTCATTATGTTTTTCATTCATTTTACTCTTTTACAAATGGATGTGATTGGAATTTTTTTATTTATTACAATATTTGTGATATATATATGATACGCATACAAATGAACATCTTTGAGGATGGTATCCGTACTTTCAATTTGAATGATTAACAATAAATATCATTTATTGTAATGTATTAAAATTTATTATAAAGTTTTCTTTTTGAAGATCCAAGCAATTCCAAAGTCTGGATAAAGCTTTGTAAGACTTTTTATTACACAAGAAATTCAAAGCTCTGAAAGTGAAACCAAGATTGTTTTGGTTTGCTTGTTATTTCTCAATGTACGCATTTCTTTTATTTGCTATAAGCATGTCGGGTTGTACCAAATCCATCTTGATGGGCCGGGCCTGCACAAGTTTCAAATTTACTGCACTTGAAAACAATTTTAGGTTGGTGTATCCCTTCTTAAATCCTAACCTTTCATGTGTGGAAAATTAAAACAACATAACAATCAATTTGTAACGTCTTTGGACGGTGATTTGATAGATTAAATGTTGTCACTGATTGTATAAATCATAGTAATAATAATGTTATCATAGTAATAATAATGTTATTATTAGTAGCAGTATATCACTACTTCAGTACTACTCCATATTCCATGCTCATGGCGAAATGAAGAGTATCTTGGCTCAAAAATTCTTGAGAAGCAATTAATAAAAAAAAAAAAAAATTAAGTAATGCTAAGGATATAACAAGATTTATTAAATAAGCCTTATAAACTGAATGTACCAATTTAAACATAAATTAAAAAAAAAAAAAAAAAAAAAAAAAAAAAAAAAAAAAAAACTAAAACTATTAAGAATCTTTCTACAAACTACTAACAAACTTGTATAGTAATGATTAAGAGATTTGGAGGTTCGATCCCGCCTATATCAATAGGAGGAGATATCATAAGTTGAAAGTTTATAAAAAAAAATGATTAACTAAGGGTCTGTTTAGGATCCGCTTATTTTGCTGAAACTGAAAACTTTTTACTAAAAATACGGTAAATAAAGGTAAAATTTAACTAAAATAATATAGTGTGACTCATAAATAGTACCAAATAGTGTAGTGGGGCCCATAAATAGTAGAAAAATAAGCTGAATAGTAAAATAAGCTAACTTTTTAATTTTTGCCAAACACACACTAAGTGTGCGTTTGGAATTGCTTAAAAGCCAACTTTTTTTACTATTCAGCTTATTTTTGCTACTATTCAGGGGCTTCATTGCATTTTTTTGTACTATTCATGGGTTCCACTATATTATTTCAACTACCTTTTAGTTTTATTTACCGTATTTTCAGCAAAATTTTTTTAATTTCAGCTAAATAAACTGTTCCTAAACAGACATTACATTATTGTGGTATCATATCAACAACATAATATATAAATTTACTAACTAATTTAATTTCTTGTGATTGAAAATTAGACACATTCATTTAAAGTTAGTGTAATAAAATTTGTTGTATCTATTAAGTGTTTGTAATGATATTGGTGGGGGAATGGGTAGACTAACAATGTAAAGGGCAAGTATGTAGTAAGTTAAGCAAGGTTGCAAAGATTTAAGAAAAATAGCATCTCGAGTTTTAGAAACTCGAGATCCATATTAAAACTCGAGTCTCAAATACTCGCTTTGCGACTGAAAATGCCACATGGATCTTGAGTTTTAGAAACTCGAGTTCCATGCAAAATTTTTTTTAGTTTGATCGCTTTTATAGTGGCGTTTTTAAGTCCTATGGTGACGTTTTAATGCCCTATAGCGGCGTTTTCTTGCAAATTTTTTTATAAGTGTCAATTACCAGGTTTAGGGAGCTCTATAGTGGCGTTTTTAAGTCATATAGTGACGTTTTAAAGCCATATAGCGGCATTTTTCTGCAAAAAAAAATTTATAACTTGATTTTTAAGCTCTATAGCGGCGTTTTCCTGCAATTTATGGAACTCGAATCTTTAAAACTCGATTTCCATGTGGACTATCCGCTTACAACCATCCGCTTACAAATCGAGACTTAAAAAGTCGATTTTTATCTGGGAACTCGAGTTTTAGACACTCGAGATGCTAGTTTTCAACATTGTTTTGAAATGTGACAACTAACTAAATTTTTTGATATTTATTGTTAAATGGAAAAAAAATTCTGATATTGGTATTACTTTTTTAGCATTTTTCATTTCAAAACACTTTACTTTTTTTATTTATTTTTTATACTAACATTAGTGCTGTAAATTTAATCAAAACTCTAATGCCATTATAATAAAATTCCTGAAGTCTAGTTCGGCCCAATTCCAAGAATTGCAGACATGGAAGTCCATTGAGAAAACTCTGTTAACCTTCATTAGTTCTACTCCTACTCCCTGGTTTTTAATCTTATTTTTGGATGTAATTCTGCACAAGAAATCAGGAAACTCTTGAGGAATCTTCAATATCTAAATCTCATATTATGAACTTAAATGGTGAAATCTCAAGAAATGATCCGAATCAGTTGATATATATTTTCAAAGGATCAAGGATGTTAGAGATAAACTAATGGCCGTTGGAGTCATCACCAATGATGGGAGCTATTGCAAAATCGAAATCCACACAATTAGTCTCACGTTCCACGCCATTAGTGTCATCATCCCCATCCTATCTCCAGCATTAGCAGTTTCTATAATACCTACATCGACAAAACCTGTACCTCCCATAATTTCCTATCTTTGTCTAGTGTCTTCAACTACTATATTACCTGCTAATCACCATTTTATGCGAACAAGGGCCAAAAGTGGTATCCACAAACCCAAACTTTGTTATAAGACCACTCTAAACTATACATTTACAGAACCTCCCACATTGTCTCTCAATGCCCTCAATGGTGTACTGGCCAGGATTTTGAATTTGAAACTCTTCAATGAGAAAGCACTTGGTTCCTTGGTTCCTAATAAGTAATAAGAACTTGGTGGGTTGTAAATGGGTTTACAAACTCAAACTTAACTTCGCTCAGATGGCTCTATTTCTAGATACAAAGCCAATAACATTTTGTTAAACTCTTAGAAAACAAAATAATATGTGTAGGGTCCAAATTTCGTGGCCCAAGCCCAAAAGATCAGGATTATGAGCCCAACGAACCCAGAACAATAAATTTATAGAGAATGGGTGAAAAAGCTAGCCTGGTTGTGAATCTAGCAACAGTTCATTGACATAAGAACACGCTTAAAAGTTAAAATCAACTCAAGTTCGAAGAGGATTGTTCTTGATTAAAAGATTAGTACAATTCTTAGAGTTCTTTCACAGATTTTTTCTCCACCTCTCCCATTCTCAGAGGCCTATTATATTTATATATTCTTCTTTCCCTTCATCATCACCGTCTACCTGTTCTTCATCTAAGCCTTCACTTGAGTACATGTCATATCAGATATCTGCTTTAGTTCTCTGTGAGTGGTGGTAGCTGTAATTGCACTGTTCAGGGGTCTTCTCCACATAAATGCGGTCAGGAAAGTTGCTGCAGTGTATTCAATGCGGTGGTAGCAGCTTTTCCTTTTAGATATTTCTCTGTTCTTATCATCTCTAGGCACGCCCAAAACTTGTCCTTGTCGTGGAAGTAGTTGGGAAGATCATTTAGACCTTCAATATATTTATTTGATCAAGTCCCTTTGGGATTTGAGGATAATAACCTCTTCGGACCAATAGGGTTCTCTTCGGACTGCTCCTCTCGCTCATTTTCAAGTACATTTCTTCCATCAGGACTCCTTCCTAACCCCTTTCTTCTCTTCGGATGCATAGTGGTATTCGGATTGGGCCCTAGGCCCAACACATGACGTCGGGCTTTTACACCCACAATATGCGTATCGATCGATATGAGACTTTTTTCCCTTTAGAAGGAAACAAAAGCTCAGAAGCTTTCAAAATATGTATTCTCTTGTTGCTCTTTTAATAATAACCTAATACAAGATCTGCAACATTTTATGAAAGACTTTTCGTGTTACTAACAAAAATATCACTAACTTGTTTTTAGTTTCCTCTAATATTTTAATAATTTTTCTTACAAAAATTTTTGGTCTTTAGTGTTTTATTTTATCAACAAAAAAGACATGTAGTAATTTGATCATACTATATGTATTTACAAATTTGAAAATAATATGATATAGTGACTAATATAGATAGGTATGTTTTATGCATTTTTAAGAATGTAAATATCGTTTTGATAAAATAAAAATGAAAATATTCTTCAATTATTTTTTAACATTCTTGATTGTGCATTATATATATATATATATATATATATATATATTATTTTCTTTTCTTAGACTTTGTTTCAATTGTTGCAAAAACAACTAAATTTGAGCAAGAATATCATATTTCAAATAAGTTATTTCTCGTATAAATTTTAGAAAAATGACATCAAAATTTTAGTATACTTGAATAATTAATGCACTACTTAAATAATTAATATAACAAAATAAATGTATTTATCGTATTAGTAATCTTTTTAATTACATAGAATAAATATTACAATGTTGGTTATATATATATATATATATATATATATATATATATATATTAATTTTACATGTCACTTAAAAGAGTTAGGAAATCTAAATGGTTATGATTAATTTATTGAATTCACAAATATTTAATTTTTTATGGCTTTCATGTCAATTGTTGTCTCCCCTCAAAAAAAAAATGTCAATTGTTGTCAAAATTCTTTAAAATTAAAAAAACTAAACATGAAAAAGAATGTCATATTCTAAATCTATTAATAATAATATTATTATTATTGGTCAAAATAATAATATTATTATTATTATTCCAAATAGAATAGTTTCTTATAAATTTTTTTTAGAAATAATCATATAAATTCATTTAATATAAATAATTAATGTACAACTATATATAATTAATATATTTACTTCGCTAATTCAATGAATTAATGCTTTACTTTGATATAAATGCAAACTTTGTTAAAATGGAATCCTAAATACAAAAAATCTTTGAGGAATAATGCACATGGCAAAATCTTATACTCTCTCACGGTCTTTACTTTTATATATAAATATAGTATATATATTGAATATTGATTTCTGCTTGCACTTGTCTCTCAACTCCCTTGCATTTGTCTCTCAATATTACCATATTCCCTCATTTAGACGCGTTTTGTATTTATCAATTTTCCTAGACTAGAATGACATGTGATATTGAATATAGGTCATCTTTCCAGACAACATTGTCCCAAATGTTCAACACATTGGGAATGAACTGAGCTGGTTCACAATGAATTACCATATTCCCTCATTTAGACGCGTTTTGTATTTATCAATTTTCCTAGACTAGAATGACATGTGATATTGAATATAGGTCATCTTTCCAGACAACATTGTCCCAAATGTTCAACACATTGGGAATGAACTGAGCTGGTTCACAATGAACTGAGCTGGCCACTGTCTTGCATCTTAATTAACTTAAATGTATTAATTGATTTCTATGAAACTTAATCTATCATGTTAATATATTTCTAATTTCGTACGTTTTGTCGCTGACAAAGTTGTTATTTGCCAACTACCATTAATTTCTTTAGCATTAATTTCCACCCTACATTTTTCTCCTATGATATATGTTTGACATCAAGTGATGCATAATGAGTTTATATATCCTTGTATTTCATATTATGTACAATGGGTGCAATCCAATTCGACAAGCTCAATGTGACGATACAAATGAAAGGGAATATAAATGAAAGAATACATATAATAATTTTTTTTTTCTCTCTCTAAATTAGTTCGGAGGAAAATCACATTGAAGACATACAGAGGCCACCGATCACATGGATGTGAAGTCCACTACTAGCATTACAATGAAACTGGTTTATATCTATGATTGAACTGTGCCAAAGTCACTAATAAGGTGATCGAGGAAAACCTTCAGGACCAAGCCTTAGAGGAAGTACTTGACAAAATTTCAGTGCAGGTTAACAAATAGTTTGGTGAGTACAGCTGATGTCAAGCACTTATAGTGGATCGTAAGACATTCAAGGAATGTTATTGGAAAAGATAGTAAATTAGAAAGGGCGCAACCTGAAGTGATGGAACATACATATGGCCTCTATCACTGATCGATGTTGATATATAATGAGCTAGGAGGCTAGGACACTTTATTTGGGTGCCGTATTTGCGTCGGATACTTGATATGCTTGGAATATTTTTTGCATGTGTCCTAGTTATGTCATTTAAAAAAAAAAAATGCACGACACAATTGGGACAAGAGGATAAGAAGAATCAAAAACCTTTTCACAAAATAAAACAGAGCATTCATGCTTTGAATAGTAATAGTGCATTTGAAAATCAACAAATATCTTTATTTTGGTTTGTATTCTAATTTTTAAAAATTCTTTAATGGTCATAGATTTACTTTTTTATTGATCATTACTCTTAATTTGATTATATTTAATACAGAATATTATATAAGGAATAAGTGCTTAATAATATATAGATAAAATAAATAAAAATATATTTAATATTTATTTAACAGATATGTCTCGTTATGCTTGTGTCTTATTTTTTCAAAAATTGTCATGTCGTTGTATTATACCTTACCATACATGTGTCTGTGTTTCTTAAATAAAATGAGTCATAGGTGGGAGGTAGATGTGACTTGCTAATTGGTACCAATATTTTTGTGCATGTGTGTGTAATTTACCATCTTCTTAAAGAGCGGAAGATGTTAATATTGTAGGTGGTGATCACACCGTAATAATGGTGGACTCACTCACAGTCTCACACAAGATATTCTATTTTGTCTCCTAGAAAAGTGGTGATTATTTCTAATAGAGAATGTATGCGACTCTTGCAAGTTGCAAGGAGTTGAATTTATTCTTAGAGTTACAATCCTTCAAAGAGGGTGCAACTCTACATGAAAGGGGTACAAAGTATCTATAAATAATAAATAAATCCCAAATTGTCTAAGTCATTTCAGTTGTGTCCCTCTTATTGTTTAAAGAAATTTTTTGCATGTGATATCCACTCTGGATTTTCATTTCTCTATGCCCAACATTTTAACAAAATTAATGTATAGTCACATGGATGAGAAACTCTATCCAAAGTCCAAACAACTAAGCAACAATATATTGCATATATAAATATGAATAGCATTGCACATTTCCAACGTTGTGGTCACCTGCATGGAACAAACAATGTCACTTTCTACAATAGCTTTTTGGGTACCCCCAGATTAGGAAATATATGGCATAGGCAATCACTGTGGAGAAGAACTCTTCTCATTCAACCTTTCTGAAAAAATGATCATTATTCTTTTTTCTGTTCGAACAAAAGAGGGTCATTATTGTCTTGAAAATCATGAGGCAAAAATTAAATAAAAATAGTATGATCAAGATAATGTAATTGCTGGAGCAAGAAGTCAACAAACAGGATTTTCATCCATTGCTTGTAACTAAGGACTCATTCACTATTATCCGAAAACAAAAAGACTATTCACTATGTTAAATCTTTCATTTTCCTATACATTGAGACCCTGTTGGCGAAAGTTCTTCAATGATGGTGACAATTATGCCATGTTAGCCTACCGATTAAGACGAAAATGTAATTTTTTTAATGTTACATGCATGTCAATTAGATTTACAAGCCGAACATGGGTAGATTTGGTGAGACTTCAGGAGGTAAAGAGAAAGACCAAAAAACACAAACAAAAATCTCTTTTTTTTTTGGGTTCAAATGGATGCACAAACAAAAGGCCTCAACTCAAGAGTTAAGGAAAATACTTAGATAGTGTCGGAACACTTGTGAAAGCCCAAAGCAGTATGTCTTCTCTATAGAATTAGTAACAATAAAATTAAACTTTGAAAATAATCACGAGTCATGCCCCGTCAAAACTCAAAGAGTATCATACAATTTTTTACAAGGATACTATTCAGATGAAACCTTATAAGATCAACCAACATCTTTGATGAGAGAGAATTGTCAATGAGTTTGAATCAATGATAATTTCTTTGTAAACGGGGATACCCCTTTTTTCTTTTTTTCTTTTTTTTGAGAATCATATTTTGGACCTAGTAATGGAGTAAGTACTAAGAGCATTCACAGCAGTGGTTGTAAAATTTTAGCTATTTAGCTCCACAAAAAGTCACTTTATCTATTTTACCTACACACATGCTACAGCAGTGGATCTATTTTAGCTTCTAACACAATAAAATAATATAAACACTCCAATAAAATAATATTTCATTCAACAACCAACACAAAACAACCACCACCATCAAACCCATAAAAATCACTACACAACCACAACTCCGCCGTGCCCATCAAAACCATTGAAGAAGAAAAAAAAAAAGAAAGCAGAAAAATCACAGCCGAAAACACAAATCCAGCCCGAAACAAAAACCGAAACCCATGCCCGAAACAAAAACCTAGCCCGAAACACAATCACAGCCCGAAACAGGAAATCGAAACGCCGAAAATAGAGAAGAGAGGCCGAAATGGGTCAGGTCGGCGGCCGAACGTGGGTCGAAAACAAAAACCCAGCCCGAAACACAAAACCGAAACACAAAGCCAAAACTCAAGCACAGTCCGAAACGCAAAACCGAAACGCCGAAAATAGAGAAGAGAGGCCGAAATGGGTCAGGTCAGCGGCTGAACGTGGGTCGGCGGCGACGGGTGAGAGAGCTTGAACGGAGATCGGAGCTTGAGAGAGAGCTGAAGAAGAGATCGGAGCTTGAGGCGAGCTTGAACGAATGAGATCGGAGCTTGAACGAATGAGGCCGGCGATGAGATCGGAGCTTGAGAGAGAGCTGAAGAAGAGATCGGAGCTTGAGGCGAGCTTGAACGAATGAGATCGGAGCTTGAACGAATGAGGCTGGCGATGAGATCGGAGCTTGAGGCGAGCTTGAACGAATGAGAGGTTTTGTGAGAGAGAGCTGAAGAAGAGAGTTGGACCGAATAGAGCTTGAGAGGTTCTATGAGAGAGAGCTGAAGAAGAGACCGGATTTGATTGAATAAAAAAAGTAAAGAAGTAAAGGTGGACCAATAAAATAGTATTATAATTTTTTGCTTCAAGCTACAGTGCACATGTATAGATACATGTGCACTGTAGCAAATCATGTATAAATTATACCTATAGCTCCACTGCTGTGAGCTTTTTTTTGTGATTTTGAAACTAAATTTTAGCATTATAGTATTATAGCTCCACTGCTGTGAATGCTCTAAGGTTGCACGTGAAGTATGAAACAGAACTACACTGTAGTCTGTACATTACTAAATCTTTAGTAGCCACATTTAATGTTTCATATGGTTGGAAGGATATACAATCAAAGCCCCTTTATTCCTAGTTTTCCTAATGGATGAATTGTATTTATAGCTTTGAAATATGGCACCAAAGGAGTGATGGAGAAAAGTAATATGTCAGTGGTATCTTGACCATTAGCTCTAAACCCAAGTGTCAAGGTGGGGCAGCTAGTATGATCAAGATTGAGCCCAAGACTATTCCAGATTTGTTTAGATTTGAAACAGTCTTAAGAGTACATATGATAGAAAAAGCATCCTCTTTCAAAAATCCGCATCTTTACCAAGTATCTGAATGACAAAATTTTCTAGCAAATCTGTCAGAATTCGTGGCAAATCTGTCATGAAAAGCAGGCCAAATACATAGGAAGTCATATTGTTTGAGGAAATTAAATTTCCAAATGAAATTCCTTGTACTTGATTTTGTAACAAATCTTTGGCAGACTTAGAGGAACAGATACCATTAGAAAAATTTTGTGGGAATTATTCCACAAATACTTTACTTTTGTGACTTTGTGAACAAGATAAAATAAAGTAAAACTTATGGACTAAAAAAATAATATATACACAATCTGTGTGTATGAATTTACAAGAGAAAATAAAGTAAAACTTACAAACCAAATGAATGCAGAATGGTTGATACAAAATTGATTAAGGCTGGTGTTTGACACTATGTCTTTAACACAAATTTTGCCCCTCACACTATTCAGTGATGTTTTGAGTCTCTCAGATGTCTGCCTCCCAAGATACAATGATCAACAACATGCATAAGAAAGAAGCACTACAATTTCCATGCATAACGAATAGAACTGTCTCTCTCTTTCTAAAGACTATTATGAATGAATGAAAAAACTAATTAACTTTTCTAAAGACTCTTATGAATGAATGAAAAAATTAATTAACTTCCTAAAATGAAAAAGGGGAAGCTTATTGTAGGGTCCAAATTTGTTGGGCCAGGTAGCAACTTTTTGTATTGTGAGCCCAACAAATTCCCAACAATAAATTTGTAGAGAATGGGTTAAACAACTGGGCTGGGTTTGGATTTAACAACGGCTCATACAGGCAGACCAGTGTAAAGAAGAGTTCAGACTAGCGTTTAACAAGAATTTCTTCGGTCCGAAGAGCTTTAGTATTAAAAACTTAGTGAATACAATTTTTCTCCTCCTCCCCTCTGTGAGACCTGTTTCCCTTATATATACACCCTTTCCCCATCTTCACCGCACACTTGTCCTCCATCTAGGCGTCCACTCGAGTATTAGTCACATCAGAAGTCTGCTTTAGCCTGCAGTGAGTGGTGGTGGGTGGGGATGCACTGTTCAGATGTCTTCTCCACATAAATGCGGCCAGGAAAGTTGCTGCAGTGCATTAAATGCGGCGGTGGCAGCTTTATTTGTGAGATATTTTATGATAGCTACGCAGCTAGACATGCCCAAAAGCTCGGGCCTTACAGGGGAATCTTCAGCGTATCTAATCAATCAAGCTCTGGGGGGATCTGTTGGATAGGACCCCTTCGAATCGGCTCGGTTGTCTTCGGATGAAACATTTGTCCCTTATGGGTTGCACTCCCACCAAGATGGCAAAGCATTGATACTCTTAGCCTCTTCGCACAGATAGTTGTATTCGAACTGGGCCTCAGGCCCAGTGTGTGGCGTTGGGCCTTATTACCCACACTTATTTATAGGCACATTGACACTAATTTGGAATAGATGCAATTGTGAATAAAGATATTGTTACAAACTCGCATCGGTTCAGAAAATGTGCAATTACCAATAGACATATTGGTTCTGAATATAATAATAATAATAATAATAATAATAGGTGAAGCTGAGAGAAACTCAAATTAAAATTCCAAATTAAAGTTTCAATTTGCGCCATGTGTTCTAAATTATTTATTTTTAAAGAGTTTTATTTTTTAATTTTAGAATCAAATGTGGGACCACATCATAAATATTCATCCAAATGAGTTATTAAGTACAAAAACCAAAGAATTTAGAATAAATGAATCGTAAAAAAAATAAAAAATAAAAAGTGCTTCACAATAAAAAAAAAAAAAAAAAACATGGACAATTTGCATTTTATACTTAATAATATCCTTACATATTTTTTTAAAGAGTTAACAAAATATAAAAAATGACCATCAATAATATTTAAATTATATATATAGGAATTATATTATACATCTTATTGTATATCTTTAAGTGTATCAATGTATATGCATAGGGTTACAAACTAGTTAAGTACAGTATGCAAAAACAAACATTGAAATAAGCCCAACCCAACTAAGGAACCCAACTAGCTAGCTTTCTTTTTTTTTTCCTTTTTTTTTTTTTGTTTTTTTTTTGAGAAACAACCCAATTAGCTAGCTAAATAAATGTTGATATATTTGAGATTATTGCATAATATGATTTTCCTAAAAAAGAAAAAAAGAAAAGAGGTAGAATAACTATCTTTTTGAGCCGGATGCGACTCACACATGCACGTTCTATCATCTATGTCCTTCACTCCAGTTTCAGGTCCTACCCTACTACTATGTTTGGTAAAATGTAGGGAAAATGAATGAGAGAGAGTGGAAAGAAAATAAATATTTATCATATCATTTTGTGTACCTAAAAAATAAAGCGTTATCTTAGCATAATAAAATTGAACATTGTTTCCATCCAACCTCCCCATTTGAAAAAAATTAAAAAATAAAAATCTCAAGTGTTGAGCTATTAAATAGGTTCACATTTTTTATTTTTTAAAGATTTAAATAGAATCACATATTAAGGAGGACAATTAGAAAATATTAAATGATTCTTTTATAAAAATATTGATTAAATGATTAAATTCATGTGTTTCTTCTCTAATTTTCTTGAAAGAATATAGCATTAATAAAAAAGAAAGGAAATACTTATCAAAAAAAAAAAGAAGGAAATATCATATTCTTTGGAGGAAAAAAAAAAGGAGTGTAATCCAAATAATTAAATATTATAGTTACACCGTCTTAGTCTTTCTCTTTTCATTTTTATTTTTATTTTTATTTTTTCTCACAATGCTAGAAAAAAAAGAAAATAGTGGACCCGGACAAACAAGGGAGATTCCCTTTATTTTCTTTTCCCTCCCTTTTTTTTTTCCTTGCATCCAAACATAGAAGAGATCCTCATTTCAGTGTATCAAAGTACAGACGTGTCATTGGTGAAAAGGCTGCATCTCTTTCCGCATACGTTGGGAATAGTGAGCAGCCAATGAGAGGTCGATACGTGGGCTAGTAGGAAAGCAGTTCACATGAAGAATTGTACTTTTTTGGTACTTTTATAG
The DNA here is from genome assembly GCA_023736055.1 of Quercus glauca. Classification (NCBI taxonomy): domain Eukaryota; kingdom Viridiplantae; phylum Streptophyta; class Magnoliopsida; order Fagales; family Fagaceae; genus Quercus; species Quercus glauca. Next base: position 12,232,465 of record CM043316.1, on the reverse strand, counting down.
TTATGGCCAAGCTGACCTAATTCTCATAAGAATCGTCCACCTCTTTTTTTAGGAGCGTGAAAAACACAGTCCTCCTACAATAATTTGTGTTATCAACAGGTTTTTCTTTCTTTTTTGTGTGTGTGGATATAATATGAGCACAAGTTTTGGGCAGAACATGATATAGTGATTAGTGAGTTGGAACTTGGAACAATGTCAGATACACAATGAAAAAAGATAGAAAAGGAAGCTATACATTAGAAGAATAATATCTTATAATTGCAGTACAATACTATTGGGAATGATATGAAATATTTGCTTTTTATGTGTTGGGATTTGCGGTAAATTTTTGAATCTAGATGAATGGTTCATTTATTTTGTCACAAACTATGAATAACTTAACGAGGCAAAAATGAATTAAAACTAGAAGTAATTATAACGGTTTTATTTTCCCTTAGATTCAAAATTATGCCTTGTAAATATCAAGTAGTGATAACAATTCATGTTAGCAAGTTGTATTTATGATGTGTCATGTCATGTCAAAAGTATTCAAATACATAACTCACCCTAACATAATCTGTTTATATAGTGGGTTAACATGACATGGCATGACCCATTTCAATGTGTTTAATACATAATCTAAGAAAAATAAAGCAAAAATAGAGTATTTTCTCCCCTTATTTATTTTGATTAAAAGGGTTAGGGACTATAGAGTTTCAATTAAGATTTTATCAATTAACCATTATAATTTTTTTACATACGAAATTATATTTAGAATTCAAATTCATGTTATATAAAAATGACACTTATTAGTATGAATGGAGTCATTTTAGGTTGATTGAAGACTAAGCAAGTGAACATAAAATGAACTCATTTAAAGCGTGTCAATCCGCTTAGACATGAATTCATTTGAACTATACACTTCTTGTAAAAGACTATGTCAAATTTGTGTCATATTCATAGGTTATGTCAAATAATGCAACCCTTGCCAAGAGTTTGAAGTTGAGTAGTATAACTTGCTCTCCTTTATTATAAAACCAAGATAATTATCTCTCCCCTTTATAGTAAGTATCCAATTATCAAAAAAAAAATTATACCTTGTAAAGAAAATTGACATTATTGTACTTTGAGTAAGACACACACACTAAGAAATTGAGGTGTTATGAAATGACAAAAGACATTGTAGTTACTACTTTCCCCGTAATGGGACAAATTTAGGGGTACAGTACCCAATTTGGGAAAATAGTTAACAAGAAGCTCATCTCTTTTTTTTTTTTCTTTTTTTTTTTGAAGTAAAAGCTCATCCATTACTCAAAAGGCAAGAATGTGAAAATTTGGAAAAATAGACAACGTAGAAGACAAAAAATAAAAGAGAGAAAGACCTTTATATCAGTTTGGATGACATTGCTTGCAGTTTAGAGATTGCTTTAAATGTAATGAAAGGACAACTACCCATGCTATTTCATCTATCTGTAAACGCTTCTGTTTTGTTGAATTTTTGGCTGGCATGGCTAATTGGCTATATTTCTAGCATAACGTAGTCTTTCTGGCTGTAACCTACCATCTATGCCACTGTACACAGCTTCACGCTGTGTACTATATCTAGCATTAAGATTATGGTGAGAAAGAAATTTAGACACATACAAGAGAAAATAGAAAGAGAAACTTGAGCTAAAAAATAAAATTATGCATGTAAGAATCATTTATATAAGAGGAAAATGTGGTTATAAAAAAAAAATATAAGAGGAAAATGTAGTAAATCGTGTTGTATATGGAATAATTTCTATTAGATTATTTTTTTCTTTTTTTTGTGTTCCCTTTCCTCTAATATTTATTTTTTAACCAAAGCAAGCATGGTTTTTTTTTTTTTTTTTTTTTTGGGCATAAGAGGAAGCATTGTGTGTTACACCTCACAATTTTGAAAATTGATGAAATTTGGAATGATGGAGTTCCAAACATTATTTACATGCACCCCATTGAACGATGGGTGAACTTGCCATGGTTTATGCACATTTATGGTATTTCATTTCTTTTTCCTAGAAAAAAAAAGAATTCATTTGTTAATTGTCTTTTTTTTTTTATAAAGAAATTAGATAATTTAGCTTAATATCACTATACAACAACATTAAATAATTCATTTATTTTCTTAATAATTTGATAGTTTGAAAAGGGAGGATTCATTCAAACACTAATTATCCTAATTAATGAGAGCAAGTAATATCATTAAGTTACAAGGCTTTTGACATTTTTAAAATATAATTTTAATTATAAGGAAAAGTAATACCATCATAATTATTTTACTAAGTATTTTATATATATATATATATATATTATAGAATTTGCTAGGTATTATTACTTCCATGTAAGTGAGTTTTTTTTTTTTAATAAAAAATTGTTTTTCTTAGAAGAAAACTGCATCCATTAAAAGAAAATAAACTCAGCCAAAATCGGTTAAAATTACAAAGATTAGGCGTGGAGAAACATTCTCCATCCATACTTGTAAATCGTTAACATGTTTAGCACGCTTAGCTAGGTTGTGAGTTATAGAGTTACTTTGTCTACGCGTATGGGAAAAAGTGACAATCCTAAGGGTCTTTGCAAGAGACTTAGGTCTCGCTTGGGAATGGAGAATGGAATGGAATGGAAAGAATAATTTTAGAATATTCTTCTCTTTTTTTGTTTAAGAGTTTTAATGGAGGGAATGAAAATTTCATTCCCTTGTTTGGAAGTTTAAGTGAGAGGGAATAGAATGAGTGGGAGGGAACACTCATTTCTCTCTATTCCCTTAAAATCTCAAATTTTCATTCTATCCGAAATTGGGAGGAATGAGATGAAATAAAATAAAATATAATAATTTTTTTACTAAAACTCTCAAAATATCCCTATATATTCAACAATTTATTTTAAAATAAGGGTCTAATAATAATATTGTCATAAAATGAATCCATTCCATTCCCTCCATATTGCTCCCAAATAAGATTACTTACATTCCATTAATTTTCATTCTTTTCCATTTATTTATTTTAAAACATCCAATAAAGGTTACTTAATTTCATTCCATTCTATTTTTTCCATTCCTTTCCCTTACTTAAATACATTCTATTCTATTTTTTTCTATTTCCTTAAGATGATTTCATTTTATTCCCTTATGAACTCTCAAGCGGAGCCTTAATTTCATCTACCAAATTACTAAACAGGGAGAGGGATACATTGTCACAACTGAGGGCTTTAAACACGATCTCAGAATCTCCCTCCAAGATCACAGAGGAGAAGCCACAATCACTAGCAAAACGAAGAACTCTGACAGCCGCCATACATTCCATCGTGTCAATTGAGGGAGGTAGAGTATCCATGTTTGTCATAGAAGCTAATACCAATCCCAAATGATTGCGAATGACAACACCAAAACCAGCTGAGGACAAGCAATGGTTCTAAAAAAACTCTAATCCAATCAATTCCCTTCAGTTTCATATTCCAGAATGATTCAACACTTGACCACCTTCTTAAAGATGAGCTAAATATAATTTGACTACAAGCTTAGACCATTAATAACAAAATTTTCAAGAGTTATAAAATTTTTTTTTTAAAAAGATTTTTTTTTCTTTAATCATGGATTTTTTTCCTTCTTTAGTGAAAACTAAAAACATCAAGCTTACAGCAATGTCAGCAAAGAAACAGATAAAAGTAAATTGTCTTCCAAAGTTCAAATTATTCTTTTTTTTTTTCTTAATCTTCCAATGTTACTAGTTGAAATGGGACGAAATTATTTAAGGATAGCCTCCAGTCACGGGTCCCTCACAATCAATAAAAGAATTTTTTTGTTAAGAGCAGTAAGTATATTTCCAGAATGGGGATATTCGAAGATCATTAGCATTTAAGGCCTAAATAATGACCATTTCTGCCAAGTAATAACTTAGTAGAATGTTCCATGGTTGACCATGACATTTTTTACACATGTAAAATTCTTTTCAAATCTGGTAATATTAAGAAATAAATAAAAATTAAGGAGTCATTAAAATATTTTTGTTGTTGAAAAATGAGTCATTATTTGGAATTATTAGTAATATTTATAAACTTTAATAACCTTATAACCCTTATCACCATATAATTTCTTCATGAAAAGCATACTTATGATAGACATGATTAAATCATTGGTAATTTTAGCTATATGGAGGGAGGACCCATTGATTTTCGCTGACTATTATTTAATAGACTCAGAAAGTACATTGACCTACAGAGCACTATTACTAGTATTTAGTATTTTTGTTTTTTTAAGTAAAGGGGTTAATGGTCTATCAACTTGTTGTGGACATGAGATGTATATTATCAAACCAAAAGGGTCTTGCACTGTTTTACTTCATATAGAGACCAGAGAAAGAAAGACAGAGAGAGAGTTTACCCAAAAAGAAACACTGAAAAGGGCTTGAGAGAGAGAGAGAGAGAGAGAGAGAGGTGTATTATAATAATAATACCCATCCATCAATCAAAATAATTTAAAAAAGAAAAGGCTTTTCTGTTCTGTTGGGAAGAAAAAAGCTAAAGACAAAATATACAGTAGAGAGAGAACAATTCAACAGAGAAGAGAGAGAGAGAGAAAGAGAGAAAGTCTTTCACTAAAATACTAAAAAGATTTCTGTTTTGTTGGGTTGAATCCTTTCACCCTGTTCTGGCCATCACCATCATTGTCCATTTTGTACAGCCTTTACTTACTCCTCCACATTCTATTTCTCTCTCTCTCCCTCTCTCTCTCTAGCCACTTTCTCAGTGCCTCTTTTTGATCTCTCTCTCTCTCTCTCTCTCTCTCTCTTTCTCTCAAAGTCTCTTGCTTATGTATTTTTGAACTGGGTTTGGTGAAAAGGACTTGGAAAACCGAGTCTCAACATTCAAAATTGAAACTTTGTTCTGTGATCTCTGTTTTGGGTGCTCTGTTTCTCATCTGGGTCTTTTCGTAGAGTTGTTGGTTCACAATGACTGTGGAGGACCAAAGGGGTGGCGTGGTGAGTAAAGATGTGAGTCATTATGACAAGTTTCCAGTGGGTATGCGTGTTTTGGCTGTAGATGACGACCCTATTTGCCTCAAATTGCTGGACACTCTGCTTCGAAAATGCCAATATCAGGGTCTGTTTCCATTCTCTTTTAATTGTTTTCAATTTTTATGAAGTTGGGTTTGAATTTTGAGTTTTTTTACAACGTGTGGGTCTTGCTGGAGTCGTTTGCTGTTATTGAAATTTTGCAAAACTTGTGTGTTTGCTTCGTCTTCTTTTTTTTAGGGGAAACTGAATGTAATTATGTTGACCAGTATTCTATATAGGTGCTGTGTGTATCAATTTTTAAGTAGTTTTGTTAATCTGCTACTATGTTACAATCCATTTTTGCATTATGAGGAGGAATATTTAAGAGATTATGTTTAATGGGATTGTTGTAGAACCTAACATAAAGTGTAGATCCCATATTGCTTTTAACCCTTTGGACCTACTGTTACGTGAGAGGAGGAAGTATTGCTCCAAAGTATTGAATATTTACTCGATTTTAATTCCCTATTTGAAGTTTGAGTATTTAAATATAATTCTGGTTTCTCTTTGTTTTTATTGGGCGGTTATTTACTGTTGTATACTGTTGCTGTTATGCAGATTATGTTTTTGCTTGTAGGATGCATATCAATGTGTCTTGTTTGATTATAGAATCTGGGTTTCACCTCTTTTTTTTGGGTGCTTTCTTTTATATCTGATATCTTGTTTTTTGCAGTTACAACGGCCAATCAAGCGGTCATAGCACTGGAAATGTTGAGGGAGAATAGAGACAAGTTTGACCTGGTTATCAGTGATGTGAATATGCCAGACATGGATGGTTTCAAGCTCCTTGAGCTAGTGGGCCTTGAAATGGACCTTCCTGTCATCAGTAAGCATCATCTTCTTATTTGTTCTTTGAGATATAACTCTAGAGTAAATTGGTTTTGTGTCCCCAAAACCTGTGTTGAATTTTGTAATAGACGTAAGGTCAAAGGCTTCTAGTTGAAGTGGAAGGATTTTTCTTGTGACCTGGTTATCATTAAGTACTCAATGTGAAAAATATGTAGTTCTTGTTTCAGAATTTTGGTTAATTGGCTTAATTTTGCCTTTCCATGTGGTTCCAGTGTTGTCAGCTCATAGTGATACCAAGCTTGTGATGAAGGGAATTACTCATGGTGCTGTTGACTATTTGTTGAAACCTGTTCGGATTGAAGAGCTCAAAAACATATGGCAACATGTAATCCGGAGAAAAAAAATCGACCCCAAGGACCAAAACAAGTCCCCCAATGAAGACAAGGCTCGTCATGGTAACAGCGAGAGTGGACAAGGGGCCTCGTCATTGGGTAATGCAGATCAGAATGGGAAAAACAGTAGGAAGCGGAAGGACCAAAATGAAGACGAGGAAGAAGAAGGTGATGAAAATGGGAATGACAGTGAAGACCCATCAAGCCAGAAGAAGCCACGGGTAGTTTGGTCTGTAGAGCTGCACAGAAAGTTTGTGGCAGCTGTAAATCAATTGGGACTTGAAAGTGAGTCTCTGCTACTAGAAAGTAATAATTTAAATTTCCCGACTAACGAATCATGCCTGATGTCTTTTAATTCTAATGCAGAGGCTGTTCCTAAGAAAATTCTTGACCTGATGGATGTTGAAGGACTTACAAGGGAAAATGTGGCAAGCCATCTGCAGGCACAGATCTTTCTCTTTTCTTCCTCATGTTTAAGAACAAATCTAATATCATTATGCCTTTTTATTGAGAAATTCTTGACTTAGAAAGCATTTTGAGCTTAGGAGCGACATTGGATTTTGGTTAGATAAATTAGTATTGTGTTTAACTTGAAGGCTGTTACTATTGTCAAAGATTTGACCATTTTGGAAACCTTTCAATAATGAATCTGAAAAAGGAACACGTTTCCTGTTAAGCTATACTCATTTTTATTCAAATTATTTGTAATATTTTCAATAAGCAGCTGTTTGGAACCCCTAAACCCTGCTATGATAAAATAAAACCCTCCTTTTTAACTGAAGAATCGGAGATTCAGTTTAGATTTTTTTGCGTGGAACAAAACATGGGTGGATTAGGAGAATTTTGATGTTTGAGTTTGTAACTGAGGGAATTCCTTACTTTATCAAAGATAAGAGTGATTAATTTTGTATCAGCTGTAGTCTGTGCAATTTGGGAATTTAGTAATTGATTGGCTGTCCCAAATAGCTGGGGAGGTGCTCAGCTTACATGAAAAAATTGGTTTACATATACCCTAATGGAAACGGCTCACTTTATTTTGGACATCTAAGAAAATATAATGATTTACATTGCAGTGGCATCTTTTAATCTTACTGTCTTATCTGATGTTGCAGAAATATAGGCTCTACCTGAAAAGAATCAGTAGTGTGGCAACTCAGCAAGCTAATATGGTTGCTGCATTGGGGGGTAAAGATTCTTCTTACCTGCGCATGGCCTCGCTAGATGGATTCGGAGAGTTTCGCAACTTGGCTGGATCTGGAAGGCTCTCTAGCTCAACTCTATCATCATATGTACCAAGTGGGATGTTTGGTAGACTCAACTCCCCTGCTGGTTTGAACCTTCGAGGAATTACTTCTTCTGGACTTATACAACCGAGCGGTCAAAACTTGTCCAGCTCCATCAATACTTTTGGGAAGCTCCAGCCAACTTTATTGCCTTCAAACCAAAGTGCAGGTTTATATCAAGGGATTCCAACATCATTAGAGCTTAACCAGTTGCAACAGAGCAAGTGCGCTACGGGCATTGGAGATTTTGATCCCATTAAGGATTCAACAGGTTTTACTGTCTCTGGTAGTTTCCCTGACAATAGAGTGACTGTTGGTAGCTCAAGTAGTTTATTATCCAGGGCCTCAAGCAATCCTTTGATGTTACAAGGGAACTCACAACAAACACATAATAGGGGACCATTTGGAAATCAATCTTCTCTTGGAGTGGCTTCACTGAATCCAGAATCTTTTGACCTAAGCATTGGTGGTTCATCTAATTTTGTGAATCATAATCGAAGTGATGAAAGCTGGCAGGGTGCGGTTCAGTTATCCAGATTTTCATCAAATGCTTTGCCATTGAGTGAGCCTTTTAATCATGATCAAATGGCTTCTAATAACTTGGGTATATCTTCTACCAGCCCTCATATTGGGAATAGCCCTATTGAATTTCCTTCAACAAATGTAGTTTCAGGTCGTCTTGAGGATTCAGGAGACGTATGTCAAGAAGGCTTGATTGGTAATGTTGTTCATAATATGACTTACACATCAAAGCAGAGATGGGAAGAATATAAACAAGATTACAATCCAAACATGAATCATAATTTCAGTGACATAAATTCTATGGTTTCTAACAATGGAATAGTGAGTCCCTTAGGCCGGAGTGTGGACCAAAATAGTGCAATCTGCGGCAGAAGCTTTGATGTGTCTTTGATTGGCCAATTAAATGGTGGTACTCTGTCAAATGCTCAGCACAGTGAGTTTGAAAATTCTGCTGTGGATGCAAAAATAAAGTCCAATGAGGACTGCCTCTTGGGGCAAACAAAGTCACAGGATGGTTTCATTCAAAATGGTTATGAGTCTTTGGATGATATAATGAATGCAATGATGAAACGGGTATGATTAAACTTCCTGCTTTTTCTGTGGCTTTTTAATTCTTGATATGTCATATTAGTGCTTTTTCTGTCCAAAATTTGATTTTAAATAGGTGTCTTTCTCTAAAGATAATTGTCAGATTCAGTGAATTGTATGGGTAAAATTCTAATTAGTTATAATTCTGGTTTGTTATTCCAAGACCAAAAAAAAAGAAAAAGAAAAAAGTCTTCTGTTTCCTTGCCTCACAAAAAATTCTGACTTCACAAGTGAAGTTCTTTCAAAGGAATTGTAATTGTTATGTTTTTCTGCCCTCTGTTCAGTTATCGTTGGATTTTATTTGTGTGGAAAATATTGTTCTCTTGAAATATGAACCGATCATGCCATGCTACTGGAAATTGATTCACAATAATCTTGCACATAAATACTTGATATATAGATTACATGTGTAAAATCAACTCAAGTTCTAGCTCCCGTGCCGTGTATTTGAAAATTAATGATGACCATATGCATTACATGTGTAATATAAGTAACTTAAATGTAACGTAATTAGTTGGGATAATTTATTTTAAAGATCACTCAAATGAAGCAAAACCTTTTTAGTTTAGTTGTAGGGAACTCTTTTATTATTTTGGTAGGTATATTTGTATATAAATATGTAGCAGAGATGAAAATGATCATTCACAGTTGTTATTGAAGATATGCTCATTGAAGATTTAGCAGGGAATGTGGTCGTTGATAGGGTTGAATGGTGAAAAAACAATCCATGTAGCATAGCCCAATTAGTTTGTAATGAAGAATTCGTGTACCTGATCCTTATCAGCTAAGACTAGGGCTGAATTCAAATGAGTTAAATATTTGTATGACATAGAACTAAAAAAACATTAAAGAAAATAAATGTATTAATTAAAAAACCTTAAATAGGCTGATTATGGCATGATATACCATTATTATATTACTTTTATTGCTGAGACATATAGTCATTTGAATACCAGATAAACAATGAATTCCAGTGTAGTTTTACAATTATTTCAGTACAAGTGGAAGTTGAAAGGAAGATTTTCTGCTAAGTAATCTGGTGTCTATTTATTTCTTATAAGATAACCTTTGTTCATTGCAATATGAATCTCTGTTGTATTCATGGTCTTTTATAAAGATAACTTATGTTTCTATACCTCGTGAGCTTTTTATGATGGGATCCTGATGCAGGAACAAAATCAGACAGTGTTGAGCGATGGGGAATTTGGAATAAATGCTTACTCTCTTGGATCATGTATATGAGACTTGTCATTCCTAGAGAATTGAAGGGCATCGAAGTGGCAAATTTACTCTACCTAGAGGAGCTTGTATCATTATCTATTTTCTTCATCTTTTATGTATTTACTTCTTTTTTTTTTTTTTTTTCCTCTTTGCTACAAAATTTTATTCCCTGTATGGAATTGTTTAACATGAGACTTTTTTCTTATTTAATTCCTTTGACTAATCTTCTTTTCTTTGTCGATGGAATAATTGGCATGAGAAGTTCTTGGCTTTCAAAACGTCTCTCATTTTTATATGATAAATAAAAAGTGTGTAAGATGTATAGAAATTTCTTAATTTTATCCAGATCTATGAGCCATAAGGCCTTGGCTTTTTTTTCTATTACAACTGCAACTGAAATTCTTGGCAATTCGGTAGGATTTTCCAGCTTTTGAGGATTTTGTTACTTAGGCTGTGTTTGTTTCAACTTCAAACTACTTCCGGAAAACCATTTCCGTAAAATTTGAGTGTTTGGCTGATTAGGAAAATTCGGTCAACGGAAATTAATTTCCCCTTTGACCGTAAAATACCCCTCCTCAGGCGGAAATCCGTTTCACCTTCTATTTTACCTTCAAATGCCCATTTTCCGGAAAATTGAGAAACAGAGAGCACGAAGAGAGAGAGGGAGAAAGAAAGAACGACGAACCCAGACCCAGACCCACGAGCACGAAGAACCCAGACCCACGAGCACGACGAACCCATCGCCTTCACCCAGACCCAGACCCACGAGCACGACGAACCCATCGCCTTCACCCAGACCCAGACCCACGAGCACGACGAACCCAGACCCACGAGGACGAGCACGAGCACGACGAACCCATCGCCTTCACCCAGACCCATCGCCTCCTCGAGCTCGCCGATCCACGAACCAGACCCATCCCCTCCACGCTCTCTCTTCCTCGATCTCTCAATTTGTTTTTTTTTTTTAATTTGATTGTTGTTGTTTTTTATTTTGGATGAACTGATTGTTGTCGCCGGAATTGATTGTTGTTGCCGGAATTTATGGTTGTTGTTGTTGTTGTTGTTGTGTTGTGTTTTTGTTATTGTTGTTGCCGGAATTTATTGTTGTTGTTGTTGATGTTGTTGTTGTGTTGTGTTTTTGTTGTCAGAATTTGTTGTTGAATTGGTTGTGATGTTGAAATTTTTTGTAATAAAATTTGTTTGGATGTTGAGAAAATGTGAAAATTTTCCGGAAAATAGCATTTTTAGAATACATCCAAACACATGAAAATATTTTCCGTATCAATTTTCATAATTCAACCAAACACTTAAAAATATTTTCCTTTTCCGGAAAATAACATTTCCGGAAAATATGTATTTTCCGGAAATCGTTTTACACGAAACAAACACAGCCTTAGAGAGGTTGTAAAACCTGTTGGCAACATGACATGTTCTTTTGTCTGTGTTGTCTAAGTTCAAGTCTCATATATATTCAGGTTGGTTAGTTCTAAAGTTGAACAAAGTCCCACACTTTATTCTTATTTTTCAAGTAATATGAAGAAGAGTAAACAAGTATCTTGGAAATCATATATTGTTGTAGTTTGCTACATTTGGTCATAGAAATGTTGGAAACTTTGGCAGTGGCTAATTGTCAACTGATCTCATACAAGGGTCCATTAGGTGGCGGGAAATTTAGAGCAGGCTCAATTAGGTTTTCAAAGTCACAATGGTGGTGTCTAAGCTATGGATCTTTTGGTCCAAAACCTACTCTTAACGCCAATGCACATCCAAAAGATAGAAATTATTAGTCAAGGCAATTACTGGACTTTTAAAAGCGACATCTTTCACCCTAAAACCTAAAAATTTCTTTAACAATTATGAAAGCTATAGCTTATTTTTTGATAATACTAAAAGCCACAACTAATGTGTGATTATAAATTACTAAAAGTGGTTCCTCACTTTATTGATGTTGTGTCAGAAAGCATCTCTATTTATTTATTTTTATTTACAACTACAACACAATAGTATTCCTGCACAAAACTTATATTGCAGAGTTTAAGAGAGGTAATTGGTAGACAGTTTTATGCCTAATAATTTTTTTGGGGAAAGGCTAATTACCTTTTTAAAAAAATAAATAAATACAATTCAATATGATTAAAGTTAGATAAATACATCATAGTTTGAACCTATGAGTGACATTTGTTCTATAATAATTACTTTTTCCCATCAAAACAGGACACCGAAAAATTTCCTTTTAGTGTAGCAGGAGTTGATTTTATGTCCTTTATTTGATGGCAAAGGAGTGGGACTTACTATTTGATCTGACTAAAACCTACAAAAACTTATTAATTAACATAAATAAAAGACATCCTTACATTGTAAGATTCATACTAATAAATTTTGTGTGCCCATTTTGTTTAGTTAGAGAGAACATAATTGTTTACCACAAATATTTAGAAGTTAAATGGTTAAGGAAAAAAAATAAAATAAATAACTTGAGACTTATAATTCTTTTGGTGTAAGCATGATTTGGACACAAGTTATTTTATTTAAGGACAATAGACTTTAACAATTAATTTAAACTAGAAGCCACATAACAACTTAATGTTGAATTTTTAATTTGAGACTTGTAAAAAAAAAAGTTCATCTAAGATCTATGCACGCGCACACACAAAAAAGATTCTGATTGAATAAATCTACATCGTGAATGACAATGGAAAAAAGAAATAGTAATATTACATAAGTGGAAATTCACCAGGGAAGGAAAAGAAAAGAAAGATGTTCGGAACAAGTAAATTGAGGTGAAAAATATCAGCAAACTTGATACATGACTATTCATTCTCATCTCTTTTCATGTACACTCTTGAGGGTCAAGGAAGTCACAAGGAAAACTGAAAGCATGCATAGCCCTGCAATCCTAATTCCAGTTTTTCATTTCATTATCTCCATCTTCTGGCCAATCATATGGTTCAATTTCAAGGCATCAATTTATATGATCTCACTAAAACCTGAGACTAAAATAGATCCAAGCAATTAAGTCAATCTAACTCAGTAAGCTGAGCTCTCCTTTCTGCAGCTCTCTTCCTTATAAATATACCCCACCTTAAAGCAGCTTTAAGTTTAAGCCATCCAACAACTGCTTTACCTGAGCTTCGACCATGCTCAGGTCCAAATTTCCTATCCATCTGAGGCTCATATTGAACACTGTAAGAGAAACAAGCCTCATCAGGATGAGTAAAACCAGCCCCCATTCCAACACCAACTCCCATACTAAATGTCTTTAGCAGTCTCTGCATATCATCAGTCTCCAACATCTCCGAACTCCTCAGCCGGATTTCCTCAGCAAAAGGGTCTCCTGATCCCTGCCCAATTCTTTGTTGAGACCAATCTCCTGAAATATCTGCAGGAGTCCCAACTGACATGTAATCTGTGCTGGCTGATAATGCTGCTTGTGGGTTATGTAATGTCATAGCTGCCATTTGATCAGACCTCACAAATGGAAATTCAATTAATTGAGGGACTGATTGGTGGTTATATTGGCATTGTGTGCCCAGTTCAGAGATATACTGCTGCCTGTTTTGAACATTTGTTATAATGTGATCTGTGGCATAGTTGTGGTCAGCTATAGGTGCAGCTGAGGCTCTCATCCCCTTCTTAGTACTTGCAAGGGGGTTTAGGACTTTGCTATCATATTCTATAACATGATGCCAATTATCATAAGCTCTCTTCACTAAGGTATCCACTGAAACCTGTATGAAGTTTCAAATGAATGAGCAGATTTACTAAAGAGACAGTATCAAATGAATGCTTATCAAACTAGAAAAAAAGATGTTTTGTCATCAAAGGCTGCAATAGTTCAACCACCAAAAGAAATATTTCAAAAAATCAAGCACAGACGCAGAACAGCCAAGCTGCTCTTATTCAGTTTGTGCAATCCCTTAAGCCAGAGGAGTAGCTATGATTTATGACTGCACAATTAGTCCTATTTGCAGAACACCAAGTGTGGAGGAAATCAATAATCATTATAATTAATTATATTATTAATCTTACTTATCAATATATATATATATATATTATTAATCTCAATCTATAATTAAAATTTACAGCTGTTTGCCACTTCCTGTGACCTTAGCAGATTCTGTGCCTTAATTGTTCTTAACTATTTGATGCCTTCCTTTTTTGTGAGGGTTTGATGTCAAGTTGCACTAAAAGGATGTCCATAAACGTCCAAGTAGTATTTTAATGTAGTTTTGTAATTATCTAGTTCTATAATTTTAGTACTGCCTTTCAAGAAACTATGCGTGCAGATAATTTTAGAACCATAAAGTAAATCTGGCTAGATTAATAGATTAGTCTTGGTGAACAACGCTCCCAAGTAATAAAGAGTATCTAACCTTTTGGCTATGGGAAAGCGATTCGAGAGAGAGGAACTGTCCTTCAGCAATAAGGCCACTGAGCTCATAAATATGGTTGAAAACAACACCAGTGCCATGAGTCTCATCGGTATAGTAAACATAAAGCTTCCCGCCCAAGACACATGTCTTTGCATGCTCCACTGTGTTCTCCCACATCCTGTTGGACATCCCACTCCCAAGGATCTATATCATGAACAACAAATTAAGAGCAGAAAATAATCAAAAATTGAACTCAAGGAAAGAATATGAATAAATAGAAAAGAGAAACGTGTTTGTGAATTAATTAAAACAGAAGAAATCCTTACACTTCTTAATCTTTGTGCATCCTTAACAAGAACGCGGAGGAAATCTTCAACAGTCACAATGTCAGCCTTAATCAACTTTTTGTGCAGTGCTCCATCCTTTGCTATTCTATCCAATCTCCAAACTTCATCATGCAGCACTGGAGGGTAATGTTTTTTGTATACTGCGATTACAGAAAATAATTTGAATTTCACAAAATTTTATATCTAAAGAACCTATACATATGAATTGACCTAGGACTAACACCATCCAACTCACAGAAAATGAGCTGAATAGACACCCAAAAAAAAGGATGCTGTATCCAAGAAATTCTGATGGTTGGTATCTTAACCAAAGAATCTGCAGAAATTCTGTACTCTTAACTGCATGCGCTCAAAGTCATCCTATAGTAATTTGCATTTGAAAACAACAATATAAGGTGATGTTTGAATCTCAAGCTTCTATAATAAAAAGCCTTTACCAGCCACGTTGCCAGATTATTTCAGAAAAGAATGCCTTGAATTGCTTCATGGCACCTATTATAGTAATAATTGTAGAAAGAAGTACCGTAGAACAACTCATATAAAGTTACACTCATTCATGCAATTGGAAAAACTTCTATGCCTATTCAAGAAAAGGAAGGAAAATTCTGAAAACTCACATTCACCCCTATGATCTTTTACGGCAAAAGCTTCTGTTTTAGCCTCACGAACGCGAATCTCCTCACAATATCCAGGGGCAACCTTAACACCAAGCCTGAACTTCCTGCTCCTTATCCAGCTAGAGTTGTCAGTGAAAGTGAGATCTCCAAGAGTTCCAACTCCTTCCTTGAGGATCACCTGTAGATCCCCAGTCAAAAGTGGTCTTTTCCCCTCACGTTCCTTAACCTCATGGTTTTCAAAGTGCTGTTTTGTCCAATCTTCATCAGCTTCCTCATTGAAGTCTCCTTCAAGCACCACAACATTCAATTTGGCTGCTGATTCTAGTCCAGTTTGCACAACACTGCCTGTACTTAGATCTAGCAACACAACATGGATTGCTGCTCCTTGCTCTCCCTCAACCTTTCCACCTGTGAATAGGTGAGGTGGCATTCTTGTTTTGAAATGAAGTTGCAGACATTTTCCATCTGGGCCTTGTATTCTTGGAGGTGGAGACCTATTATAGATGAAAATTTAATTGTTAGTCTATAATCTGTTGATCATGATAATTAAGACAGAAACTAGGCAGCAATCTGTTACAACTTTACTATTTATTCTTAATCTGGTGGTTCGTATATGCAATGAAGAATCTCAAACTCCATTTTTGAGTCCTAATTATGTTTGCTTTAATTAAGCCACATGCAATTATCAAGGAAGCATTAACTCCGTCTCATTGCCTACTAGGGTTAGCTAGAATGCATTTAGAAGTTCATACAAGAACTAGGATTTCATAAACCTGTGTCCAGACTCATGAAGACCACAATAAGGTCAATTAAGTCCACATACAGGAAATAAAAGAATGAGACACTCTTTTATGCATTGACATCCTCCATCTCTACAAGTCTGTCTGTGTGACAGAATAATAAATTTCTTCATATGTTACCATTCTTGCGTAGAAACTCAACCATGACCGCTTACATCATCTTCTACAATATAACTATAGGAAAAAAAATGATTAAAGCACATTCCATGCTTTATTTGCATAACTACTTTATATGCTAAACCACAGAAGCACCAAGAAAATTTTATTGCCTCTGAAATTACATTTCCCCTGGGGTGTACAACATCCTCCTTTTTTATGTAATATAACGTTCTTCATCAATCATTCCCTGGAAAGGCATATCTAGAATCTCACTTTGCCACTTCATTTAACCTTATAGATAAACATTCCATGAACTACAAGTCTACAACAGCTTGGGAATTATGTTAACTCTGATGTTTAATGTTTCTTAATGATGTATTCCTAAGGAGACTCATTAGAAGTAGCAGACTCTCTAATCAAGTCAGTATGCCTCATACCAAAAAGGATTACTTAATGCTGCAAAAATATTGTCATTTGTCTTTAATCTTTTGTCAGCATCATAAAGATCTCTGGCTGAAAATGAAAAAGGGATGCTGATTGCCAGCATCTAATATTAATGTTGGAACTCACCTTCCAGGCAGATCAGATTGGCCTAACTTTGACAAGGCACGCTCCACTTCTTCACTGACCTGTTATTAATGAAAATGGCAGAATTAACAATAGAAGACCTCAATGAATTTACGCTTTGCTACTGATTAATATATATATATATATATATATATATCTTTCAAAAGCCTATGGAAAAGATGCAATATGTTCTGTACATGTGAATGCATAATCGATGATAGTAATAAAGTAATATGATTCATTCCTTTCACTATTTTGTAGGTAGACTTCAAAAAGTAGTAAAAGAGCCACATTAGTTATCTATTGTTATGAATTGTCATTTGCAAAACTTAAAAGTAAAGTAATTTTCAAGATATGAACATTTTAAGATAACAAAATGAAGTTTAATCATTTCCACAAACTGAACCAATATGCAAATTCTATTGTTGAGCAAGGAAAATTATCCAAAACTCAGCAATTGTTATCAGCTGAAAGAGGGCTGTTCAGAATAAAAGAATGATTCTCCAATTTTGCAGTAACTCACTTGGGAAAAGTAACTGTATGACTTACAATTCTGCGAAGAAGAGGCTCCAAAGATGAGCAAAGTCTTTGCAGACTATCCACCTTCAAAGCTTCCACAATTACACTGCACATAGATTGAACTGTACAATCATTGAAGTGGACTCACAAAATGGAAACTTAAAACTTGCATAGAGAACGTTAAGCAAAAATGTAAAAAAGAAAAAGATAAAAAGAAAAAAGAAATACCATGTGATATTGAACTATACTGTTGATCAAATTTCTGGAGAAGTTTAAGGAAATCAAAATGTAAAATCAAAACCTTTAGTACATGCATACAAAGTTATACCCCCTTTGCCTCACCTCTCATTAATAGCCATCTATTAATTCCATACTATCTAAGAAACAAGGGTTAGTAGTATATTTAACCATCCATTTCTTGCTTATCAAGTATTTAGTATATGTTTCTCAAAAAAAAAAAAGTATATATTTTTGAAGAACTATCCAATTTTTCCTACATGTGATTGAGTTCATATTTGAGTAATTTCAAATTGCAATGGCAAGAGATTGATCATGATTGGTGGAGTATAAAGTGGAATAATAGATTGGGATAAAGGATTTTTATTCCGGGAAAAGACATTCTAAAGTAACACAATACTATGTGCACAACAAACTTTCTAATGTGAAAATGGCATCAGATTATAAACTAGTATTAATGGAGAAACTTATTCAAATCCATAAAACTATTCCAGAGCTTATGTGCACAAAGACTATCCAAAAGCAAAAGCAGAAAACTTTAACCATTTTTAAAAATAAAACAAAAGCACCCATCAACAAAAACCCAATATATTCATTACTCAATGAAGAAATTAAACGAAACAAACCTCGCTAAAGCAGGCAACTTTGGCTTCTTCGATCCAGGCACGTGCTCTGCATCATCCTCCACATCCTGCTCATACCCTCTCTTGTCCACTCTATTGTTTCTTGAACTTTCCATATATGAAATCCAAGCAATGGTTTTACTATAATTTCCAAATTTAGAAACCCAATAAGATTGTTAGTTAGTTTGTTACCAAGAAGCTTCACAGAAGAAGCAACAACACAACTCTAAGCCTCAAATATCAAACCCAAAAAACAAAAAGCTGTTTTTTATGGAAATTTCTGGATCTGGGTACTGAATGAAAGGTCTATTGGTTGAGTCCATTAAGACAGATCTAAATAAAGGTTTTTCTCATTATTTTATTATAAAAAAATTGAAGTATATATATTTAAATTATATATGTGCGTGTATGGAGGGTATATAATTGAAGATCACAGCTGTATTAGTGTGTATTGCATCGTGTGAGTGCATGTTACGTTGAAAGTTGAAAGCGCGTTTTTTGGTTTCTTTTTGTGGGACTCATGAGAGTCATGTAAGAACCTATTTGCTTTGATATATTTTGACTGTCTTTTTCCTATAAAGAAAGTCAAATGGCTGACAGTTTAGTTGAGTTCCAACCGACAGTAACGACCCCACGTATCTGATTTCTTGACGTTAATGTTTGGCTTAGGATATCATAGTTCAGTTCCTGTTTGGATAGTCTGAAAATGTACCATTGGCCTTGGATGTTAGTCTGGGTCCGATCATAAAAGTGCTTTAAGAGCCTCAGACTGTTCTGTTTTTTAGTACAACTTGAATTGCCAAACATTTGATAATTTCCAAAAAGCTAAAGAGTTTTGAAGAGGTGGTTCAAACTAAAAACAACTTTAAATACTGATTACTAGAGCTGAAGTTAAGAACTTTATGTGAAAATACTCTACAATTCAATATTCTTGTTTTATAAATTCCGAATTTTAAAAACATTGTTCGCTGTGATTAACGCTAATAAGAGCTTTTCGGTTAAAGCTCTATATTGCAAAATCTCTACTATTAAAGCTCTACTTCTAATAGCAATACCAAACAGACACTAAACATATGGTGCTAGAAATTTGATCAATGTCACTCTTAGAACCTCATTGAACAAATCATCTGCATTAATATTTGAGAAAGCTTAATTTGATATACATTCATTTAAGTATAATGATAATAATATCTAAAGGCTTCTCAGACTTAAATATTCATGAGACTTCTGTGAAAGTTTCGTATGGGTAAGGACAGGATGATGGATGTGATGAATGAATCACACATATTCAATATAAAGGATTTTAAAGAAAAATGGTTTACCTAATTGATGATGGAAGTCATCATTCTTCTGCGTAATAAAAAGATTCATAATTCTGTATGTATCTGATATTTGGTTGAACTGGTTAAATATCAGCTGAAATTACATACACTTGACAAACAGTCTGAAATTGGGTTCCTAACTAGCAAGGAAATGCTTGTAACAAGTAATGCATTACCAGATACATCATATCTGCATGTAGTAGTAAATGGTAGAGCTGAGAGATCCATTACAACATCATTTATAATATAATGATTGGCATACATGACATCAGAGAGAGAGAGTTTCTGCCTCAACAAGGTGTCAACTAGCACTTTGCTTGCCTGCTTGTGTAATAACCACGGATAGAACAATTCACTGCTTCATATGAAAAGATAATACCAAATTTTAGAGTCCTATTCCCCTTCCCAGCCCATTTGACGGGCTCTATGCTCCCACAATGAAGTCACCTTTCTCTCCTTGATCAGCAGTGCCTCAGACCGCTCTCTGGCCTCCTCACAGGTTTCAGTGGCAGCATTGCATTTTTCTGCCTCCCTCTGGTACTGGGAAGCCGCCCTTTTAGCTTCAGCAAAGGTAATGTTCATATGGCGAACACGCTCCTCAGAAACAGCCTCTTGCAGTTTCAACTCCTCTGTTAGAAGGTCCACAAATTGCTTCTCCATCTCCTGCTTGAGATCCGGGTCATTACCTCCACAATCTGTTCATCAGCATAATGAACATCACATAAATGAGCAAATAACAAGAAAGATGAACCAGTGAGGAATAGGGAAAAGCAAGAGTTTAGGCTTTCCAGATGGTAGAAGCAGGAAGCATTTGGTGGCTGAGAATGTCATGACAACCTAAATTGATCCTCATGCAAAGGTTATAAATCAAGCCCCAACAGGCCAACAGCCAGAAGAATTCCCAAAATTTTATTCTGGTTATGGCATAATTTAAGGTATGTTATAAAAAGGTACTTTAGATTTTAAACTTTTTAAAGAAATAGCATGAAGAATCAACTGATGAAAGGGAATGATTGAGTAAGAGCCCAGACAGAAGGGCCATTTGACAAAGAGCTAAATGGACATGGTAAAGGTTAGAGCTCCATAGTTGGCAAAATCAACTTTATGGCAACACTAGTTCCTAACAAATATTAAATGTACGAGAAATGCAAATTTACAAGAACATATTAGTTAAAATCTTTTATCAGTACAACCCAACTCAGTGTTGACAAAACTTAGAAAGAATATGGTTCTTATGTTATATCCACATTTTCAAACTAGAAAATAAAAATGCAATCTAATCTGTGGATGGACAGTGGAAAAGACATAGTATGCATGGTCCAAACACACAAAAAGTCTATAAAACCAGAGAAAATAGTCAAGTCACAATTCCTTTTAAAGGAAAGAAGCAGAGAAAGAAAGATAAAAGATGGACTTTGATCCTTTATTTTCAACAGAATAAAGATGAACGTAATGAATATTGAGTAGCATAGGAATTTCTTTACCAAATTAACAGAATATAGATGAATGTAAACTATGTTAACACAGTAATTTCTTCACCAAATTGAGTCAGGAGGATGAATTCTAACCTGTGACAGAGAGATTGGCTAGCCCTGCAAGAGAATTGAAAAAGCCCAGAGATGGCCAATATTAGTATATATAAAACAAAATATCTCAGATTAGGGAAAAATTGGGAGTTCGAAATTCAAAAGAGAGTCTGTGTAACAAGAAATAAAGCAGAAAAGATAAGGAAATCAGGAATGGACATCCCAGATCTACATGCAATTTCAATAGCCAAATTCATTTGTGCAAAACCAGGAATAAGAAAGTTGCATACGACTAAATCCAAATTAACGTATGAAAGCAGATGTAAAAGAAGACATATAGAAGCATGTAGAAAACCTTCCTGATAAACTATAGGTAAAGATAGCATCCCAAGAAATTAAATTGCCATCAGCCCATGAAATAACCATGAGAAGCGAAAGCACAAAATCTATAATTAACTTTTACCAAACAAATGGTTATCTTCATATATTCTAATAGCAAACATTTGGATTTTATTTAATTCTTTCAGCCCACCCTTGTGCTTTCATCATCATAATAGCCGGACGGTAATAGGCAGTTTGCCCTATGACATATCCTTAACATCCAGAAAAATAGCCAGTCAATTCTTTTTAAGTTTAACAATGAAGAAGCATCACCAAGCACAAAGAGGCCTAAATACAAGTCACAGTCATAGGTCAAAAGAAACATCAAAATCATGAGATCACATATGGGCTCAGCTGAAACGTGAAGTATTTCAGGCAGATCATTTCATATTTTATAAATTATTCACTATGAAAGCACCTAGGTAGGATCCACTTAGGTGGGACCAGATCTGGGTAATAACCCTATTCCACTATTTACAAATGAAAGCATACAAATACCAAAATTTGAAGGAAAGGATGGGATAGTCTGAATCAAACCAAATAACTATGAACATTGTTTTAATTACTGAATGATATAAGTGGTTCAGGAAAATACTGGTTGACACAAATCAGTCAACAAAACTTTTCAAAACGCATATGTACAGTAAATCCTTATAAAATGTATCCCCCTGACTCACAACCATTAGGGTCAAAGTCCCAGGATGGGCACGGCAGCCATATCAGTGGAAAAGTAGGGTTCATTTGTATATCATGAATTGGGTTTTTGGGTTCCCCTCTCATTATAATGGTGTTCTTGTATACTCCAGCTGTGGTGCCATAATTTGAACCAAACAAAAGGCAAGATCATTGGTACAACAGCACTGGACAGCATTTCTCAACTTATTGTAGATCTCCAGAACAAAATTCAGCTTATTTGTCAAGTATTGTGAAGCCACATATGTGCCCTAATTTGACCAAGTCCCAAATTATTCATGATAAAATAAGAGTTTTGCTCACTGATATAACAAACACATAAGGACTCATCTATTTTCATTCTAACTTGAAATGCTTCCTATGTTCTCAAATTCATTTTTGAGTTTCTAGGATCAAGGGCAATAGTGGTTGAATCACCATGTCAAATGGCAAGTCAATAGAAATTTGTACCTCATTAAAGACACCAACTTACCACCATACTTAAGTACAATGTGACAAATATCTGTTAAGGTATCGTATTCATACCACTAGTGTAAACAAATATAACGAAATAATGCAACTTGCAAAACTTCTGGGTGTATACAAGGTACAAGTCCCCAATCACTCATACTTATAGATGTAGATGTAAGAAGAAGATAAGGCATCAGTGGCCTTATGGATGGAGCTTGCTTTCAGTTGGGCCTAAGGCCTAATCAATTAATTTCTAGTATTTATTTTATCAACCACTATTCTAAATATAGTAAGACAGAGAACTTTTGTTCATAGGAGAACCGGAGTTACATTCGTAACTTAATGTTATGTTCATGCGGTGAGATTCTATCTTTCTAAGTACTTGGTTTAGGAATTTAAACTATTTTCTTTTCTTACTTGGTTTAGGAATTTAATTCCTTTTCTTAATATATGTTTGTAGAATTAGTTAATTTTTTTACTTGGTTTAGGAATTTTTATAATTTTCGTAATATATTTTAAAGAACAGGGTTAAGTATTTTTTTTCAGTTTGCTTGAGTAATGAAACTTAATGTTGGAGTTTTTCCTTCAATAGCTTGGTACTGATTCCAAGCAACCCTAGGTGCAGATTCCTAGGTTTTTCTTCTCTCTTACTAGGTGCTGATTCCATTCAAGCCTACGTCTTGATTCCAATATTATTTTTATTTTTCTATTTTTCAATTTTGGTGTTGCATCAGTTTTGGTCTTGTCCTGCGTCAAAATTCTACTTGGATTGTTTAAGAGAAACAGTTTCATGCAGATTTCCATCTACCTTTTTTCTTTTCTCTTTCCTAGGCTTGGGGGTGGGTGAACATCGATATTGGTATGGTGTTTGACTTGCCATCTTATGGTTGGTCAATTAACTATTCCAAATTCAGACATTTCTGAGCACCCATGGAGTTAAAAAAGATGGTTATTTAAGTCACCACTAGTTAAAGGCCAGAGGCTTCTTAATAAAGGCAATAATAAATCTTTCTGCCACAAAACTGAGTGCATGATCATGTGTGAACTCAGATCTAGAAAGGACTTCATAGAGCCCAAATAAAGCTTGGTTGCAGACTTGCAGTTCCTCTTAAGATATGCTAAATAGCAGTAGTTTTATGGAAAAAATCAAGGGGGGAAAAAAGTCTGTCATGTGAATAGAGGATGTAAAATAAGACAAGGTCAGATCTTCATGACTTTCCTACAGATGCATGGGCACATCTATGGGATCAAAGAAGAAATTTAAAACCATCAAGTGGAGATCTCTCAAACACAAAGTGGGCTCCGTTTAGTTCCATTCAATATATATAATTACATATAACACCCAGAAACTGAAATGGGTTTCCTTTTATTTCAAATTTTCAATAAGTTAGTAAAACCCAAATAGAAATAAAAAGTTCACAAATTAGAATCCAAAACTAGAAATTACTCCAAATAAAAAATCTCGAAATGGCAAGTATAAAGTAACTCTTAGTTTCACTATAAATCTAAGCCTGAACTGGAATTTAACTGTTCTAAAAGGCCAAGCAGGAAAGATCAGATTCCAAATCGACGAATTGAGCACCCCCTTAATCTCATACAATTCAGCTCATAATCAAAACAGAGTAGTAAAACAAATCCAAACCTGAATTGGGTTTCAGTTTCTCAAAGTAATTCACTAAATCAGCCACCACATCGAATCAAAAACACAAATTCATGATCTGGGTATTGCTTAATTTCACTCGAATCAACATATAATCAATCAAAACCAGAAATTTACAGCATCCAAGCACCCAAATCAATCAAAAAAGAAAACCCAGATAGAAAGAGAAGAGAAGGGTGTTTATACCAGGAGCAATCTTGAGAAGGGAGAGAGGAGGAGGGCATTCACACGTGCAAAGAGGACAAGAAGGTTTGGAAGAGCCACCAAGCTTTAAACTCTCCTTCAATCTCCAATACAGAGCCGGACCACACACTGCTAAAGCTGATACTACTGCAAACACAACCAGACAACACCGCAAGCATGCGGTAGATCGCCTTGACATTTCTCTCTCTGTGTGACTTGTGTGTCTGTGTCTGTGTCTGTGTCTGTGTCTCTGTGTGTCTCTGTGTGTGAGAGAAAGTGAGATCCAATGCAGTACTGGTTAAGTTCTATGAATGCATGCTCGTTTTCATGTTTTTAATATGTACTCTTTTTTTTTTCTTGAAATTTGAAGAAGTCGGTGTCTTCACATCGAGAAGCTGTAAAATTTTAGCATACCAGTTTTTCTCATCATATTCTGATCTAAAATGTGAAGTAGATTTCGCAATTGGGTTATTTGTTGGATCCCAATTTACTTACGTCTACGGATTTCAATTTATTTAATGTTGAGTCCGGTTAACAGTTATTTAAACTTTTGTTAATATACTATTTTAAGAAAGCGTTTATACTATTTTTATAAAAAAATATTTTAAAAAATTAGTTATTTTTATATTTTTTCATAAAATTTTTTTTAAAATATTTGTTAATATTTTTGTTTATTCTTTTTGACCATGACTTACCCTTCGTTTTTGTTGAGAAGTTTCTTGGGTAAGAGATTTGAGCCGATGTGTTTGACAAAGGTTTTTTTTTTTTTTTTTTTAATTAATAATTTTAAGCAATATTCAATTATTCACAAAATTTATATTATAATAATTTTACAATAAATTATAAATAACAAATTATTATTGATTCTAATTTGAATTTGTCATTGAAATTACCTTTTAGTCTACTAATAACTGTAAGTAACAACTTACAACTAAAATTTAGTGTGAAAATGTTGTAGAAATAACTTTTTTTTTTTTTTT
Source organism: Quercus glauca (assembly GCA_023736055.1). NCBI lineage: Eukaryota > Viridiplantae > Streptophyta > Magnoliopsida > Fagales > Fagaceae > Quercus > Quercus glauca. The sequence continues at coordinate 12,207,242 of CM043316.1, read as the reverse complement.
TTTTATTTTAGTTTTAAGAAAGAATAAGATTAAGTTTTAGTTTGATATAATTTTTTTTAATTTGTTCTAGTTTATTTGATTATGTACACTTTTTTTAATTATGTTAATTTATTCAATTTTATATTTAATTTTTTTTTTTTACTGTTAATGATGGAAAACTTTCCCGAAACCAAAGTGGGACCTAAATTAGTGGCAATGCCACAGCTTGTTTGCTGGGTTTCCATAACATTGAACGATTTCTTAAAATATAGTATAAATAATTCTTTTTAAACTACTTATTTTGTCTATCCTCAAATAAAATATTGAACACTTCTTGACTTAAGATGCCCACTTGGCCCTCATATATAATCTCTAACCCTTTAAATAAAAGTAAAAACTCAAATAACAACAACAAAAATTTGTCCAAATAATAGTAAAAATATTCTAAACACCAACAAGATTAAGTTGACAACAACAAAATAATTAATAAAAATGCCATTTTTTTAGCCTTTCAAAAACAAAAAACAAAAAATTCTTTCAATAATTCAATGATTCCTTCAAGGCTTCAACCCATTCCCAAAATTTACAAAAAATTCATAATTTTCTATTTAAGTTTTTAAATGGCCATCTTAAGAAAAATTCCTAAAAACTTCTTTCAGCCTAATAAAAGACTATATATCATTATTTTAATATTTTTCATCATAAATTTTTTGGTCAAAACACTAGATCATGTGTATCTACATGCTAGTTATATATATCACTGGGCTAATGCTTTTGACCAAGGCACAGGAATATTGCACATCTTCATGGCCAAAAGAAAAAAGAAAGGAAAATAAAATCATCAATAGATCCTTGAATCTTAAAATTTTGAAATTTGAGTTGTATGCATACTAGTCCCAGGATCGGTAGGTAGTGGCTTCAGAAAATTGGCTTCCGTTGGGTAATTCACCATGGCCGAAAGCTGACAGTAACTAGTCCCAAGCTGAGTATATCGAGTGAAGATGAAATCGGGTAAGCGTGAGAAATTGCATTTGCAACATAACACATAAAAAAAAAAAATTCCACAAGTAGAAACTAGCTTAGGTAAACAACTATGCCAACAAATCCTTACTCCCACAACCGTTGCTGGATCCGAAATACGCCGGGGTTGTAAATGACATAGTGTTCCTGACAGAAAATGACGACTCCTTCAGAAAAACGAAGTTATTCAAGTTTTGCATTCTCTTCTCTTAACTTTTGTAGCTCCACGACCAAAATGATGCATGAGATTGAATGAAAGAAGTCCAAATACTTTTATTATATGAATCAAATTATAGGACTAGCAGTGCAGTTCATGTTAAATATGTTTTCAACATGCCTCAAAGTCGCATTATTTTTCTTATCATTGTCAATCTCCTCGACAGTTCATGTTGCACGCTAGCGCTTTTTCTCTCACCATCAATAAGTTCAAAGCAAACTCTTTACATAGTTCTTAACAAGTGGCAGCTCCAGGAATTTTTCTCAGGGTGTTCCTTAAGAAGCATAATTTTTAAGGATATTTCATTAATTTGTTTGTTTTTTATAAACTATAATTTGTTATATTGTTATTTCATTAATTATAAAATTATTAATTATTGTTTAGCGTAACATAATTTAATTTGTTTGTCTTTTATAATGTATTGGTTAATTAAATTATTAATTATTGTTTATTAGTTGCTTCATTATTTTTCTTTACTAACTATTAGCACACACCCCATGTGCATTATCCATAGCCAACCTACTGCCTGCCTAGTGCCTAAATCCTAACATAATTTAATTTTTTTTCTTTTATTGGTAAGTTAGGCTAACTGCCTCTCATGCCTTTACTTCACCCAATTCAAATATCCCACTCGGCCCCATCCACCCCCTACTGAATAGACAAGCCCCATGGCCCCAATCACAAGAGCCAATCAGATGATAAATTCACAATCACAAATCACAATACACTAAAAGATAAACTCAGTAACTCACCAACACCAACACCAACGGATAATATGAAAACAGGGGCAAATATTAATAAAGTTACAATAAAGCTAAGCAATTACAATTCAAAGATAATTAGTCAATCAGATAAAGTCTTAAAGAGAGAGAGACTCATTTCACTTTCAGTCTTCAGATAAAAGAGAGAGAGAGACAGAGAGAAGTAAGAGAGAAAATCCATTAACTTGTATATGTAAGATAGACAAAGAGAGAGTCAGAGAGAAGTAAAGTGTAAATTAAAGATGAAATACTTGGAGGTTGAGGGAGCAGGGAGGCTTGAGGCTGAGGGGCGACGCTGTCGGGCAGCACATCGAGGCGACTGGCGAGGAAGGAATCTACGATCTAATCGGCGAGGCGACTGGCGATGAGCTCTGTTGAGGCGATTGGCGATGACCAATGAGCTCTGTTGCTCGAGTTTGAGACGAAGGTGTTGTCCGTTGGTCGTTGATGACTGATGAGGTTTTTTTCTTTAGGTTAGGTTTCTCCATTTCTAATTTCAGTTTTTGCTTTACTTGATGAATCAGCGGATGCGTATATTGGGTTTTGGTTTGTTTGTTTGTTTTTTTTTTTTTTTATAGAATCTGTGGGTTTGCTACCATCTGTTGGGTTTGCCATATGTTGTTTTTTTCTTTAGATTGGGTTTGTTTTCCCATCTGTTGTTTAGGATTGATGTTGGGCTTTTTTTTCTTGGGTGGGTAGTGGGCTTATTCTGTTACAATTTTTTTTTTTTTTTTTTTAAGATTTTAGTTCAAAAAAAAAATTTTTTTTGGCTTTTTTTTGCTTGAAAGTAGAACAAATAATTTTTTTTTATTTTTTTATTTGAGGGAGTTCCTATTTTTTTTTAAGGATAAACAAATAAAAAAATTATAAATTATATATATATATATATATATATATATATATATATATATATATATATTTTCAGGTTAGGGTGATCCCAGCCACTCTCAACCCAAAATTGTGGGTGAAATATGAATTTAACTTGCAAATTCTGAAAGTTCTGCTTAGTTCAGCCAAGCCTTCTTCCTGATCTGACAGTGCCTCCAACTCTGCCCAGCTCCCTTTTATCACTTCAAAGCAATTCAAGCTTGCATCTTGCCATATGCAATTAGAATGTAAATATAAGCAAAAGGAGGAAAAAAAAAAAAAAACACCCAACTAAACTCTCATCCTCAAACACGCAAACATATGTGACACACAAACAAACATGAAGGGAGAGATGAAGTCCTAGGTAACATCATACAAGCTTGCCAGTTGAATACTGCCATCAAAATGCAAAATAGGGGCTGAAGATGCCAAAGCTACAATAGCCATTGGCGGGTATGTCAATCTAAACCGGGTTGTCAACACTGGAAGAGAGTAGTAATTCATTAATGCGAAGAAATAAAACAAATTTACCAAATGGACTATTCGATAAAATTTCAAGTTGACATCTACCGACAAAAGGTATTAATAGTCGTTCCATTAATGACAAAAATACCTGAAAGCTGAAACTACTAAACCTAGTGTGATCCACATCCAATTAATTGAAACCTTTGAAAGTGACATCTGAATACTATGTTTCAAAATCAAGAAAGCAACTCCCACTACTTCACATCATTTCACTTTGATTAAAATAAAATTAGTTATAAACAAAATCATCCAAAGCCAAGTGGGGAAGTCTGAACTTTTTTTTTTTTTGTTGCTAATCTGGGGAAGTTTGAACTTATTACTTCCTCCATATATATATAAGACCCACCACTGACCACAATTGGGGATGCTTCATATGGTAGATTTTGCTTCAAGCTCCTAATCAAAATTGCAAAATCAGCCAATGCTTGTTGTGAATTTAAGTACCCCAATGTCTCTGCAGACTTGTAAGAGTCCTTTCCAAATGGCATTGATTCTCATATATAATATCTATGTTAAAAAAATACATTGAAACAAACTCATTACAGCTAGAATCATAACATCACAATTTTAAGATTTTTTTTGGGTATTTTGATGAACACCCAGTTAGTGAACTTGTGCTTTGAGTAACACCTAGAAGAGTGCTTGTTGTATTTCATTATTAACACTAATAATTTCATGTTTTTTTAATTACTAAGAAGTACTGGACTGTTGTTTAATTTCTGCTTTAAAGAAAACCAAGATCGCGTATTTAACAACCAGATTATATGTGAGAATCACCCAGAAAGTTCTTTTTGTGTTTTTAGAAACAGTACTTCGATGAAAACTGAGAGCTTGGAATTTGGGGGCAATGAACTTGTTGATGTTACAAGTATGGTGAAGAGTGGAAATGATAGAAGAGAAAAAGGAGCAGTTTTTTTTTTTTTTTTTTTTCACTTTCTAGTTTCTGCTCTTTCTTTCTCTTCTTTCTGAAAGGAGAGATTGCCATTGCGTTTGCTCATCTTTGGCTTTTTAGACTTGTGATATAGTCATATAGTTCAGAACTTTTGTATAATAATGGTTATGAGTTCCAGCTGAAAGTAACAGTAGGCGAAGCAATGCAAGAAAATGCCAGAATAAAGCACACCACGAGATAAAAAGTTGCGGTTCATGGTTGTATCCAATCTGAGATGAAGGAGCATTTTTCTTTACATCTTTATTGGTTCTATTGCAAATTACATCTCTCTCTCTCTCTCTCTGCTTTATTATGGAAATTCTTGCATCGCTTACTGCTACGCTCAGCTAGCAGCTGTCTGGTATTAAACAGCTGAGTGCTGATAGGACTATCAGTACTACACTTACATAGGAGCTGTAGGAAAGCTCATATTGTGTATCACTTGTTTTACGAGTTTATCATGCATATGATAGATGTAAACATAATATAAAGGGAAAAAACAAACAAACAAGAAGCAAAAGACAATAAGAAATCAATCGACAAGTTCATGTCATGCCATAAGTTTAGGAATATCCAAAATCTCTTTTAAAGGAAGGGTCAAACCATGAGTATGATATAGGAATGTGAAAATAAACCTTATCTATACCTTCGGGAAGTTTTGAAATCCTAACACTCCCAAGAACATGGGCAAGCCCACTAAGGAAGCCCAATGAAGTAAATAAATATGTAAAGAAAAATTTTGAGTCCATAAACCTTTTTTCTTAAGCCTGTCACAAGTGAGCAGGATGAGGGCTATGTAAATGAACTAAGCTTAAAAAGAATGAAACTAGGGTCAAAGTCCATATGAGGGAAGGGAGCAAACATGATAAATGGGCTTCAATAAGTGGAAATTGGAACCAAGGGACAATGAAATTTAAAAAAAAAAAAAAAAACTTGGGCTTAAATAATAGTAGGCCTTGGAAAAAAAAAACCATATAATCAATTTATTTGGGCCTAAGCATCAACAAAACATAAGTTAACTGGGCATTATTCATTGCTAAGCCAATGAAGCAAGGCTTAGAATTTGAATGGGGCATGAACATAGTCCATATAAATAAAAAAGAGTTTTTTTTTTTTTTAATGAAATGCATTATGTTTTCCCTTTAATAAAAAGAGTTGATTAAGGCTTTAAGCATAAAACTAAAAAACAATGGGGGCAATTATTTCTTTGATCAAAAGAAAAAAAAAAGTAGATCTTCTTTACAAAGAATGACGTCTCTTATATATCTAAAAAAAAGTGTCCTTATAGTACATGTTTATTTATAATATCATGGCTATCTACAACCGTCAATAATTAGTGAACATCTTCATCTATTGTGCATGTTTTGTCTAGTATTAGGCGCCTTGCTAGTTACAAGGTCCACCGAATTTGTTGTGTGTAAATCTTATCCCTCAATATGGTGGATAAGGTTATGATATTTTATGTTTGGGGATGGGGATGTGGTCTGGTTGTTTTAATGAAACTCGGGCAAAAAGAATGAAATAAAGGAAAAATTATTAAGTATTCCCGGAATACTATGAATGCGTACTCCCTCTCACATGAATGGTAGGTTCCATCATAAATTTAATTAGTGAGACCCACCGTTCATGTGAAAGGAGAGAGTACTCATTTATGATATTCTGAGAGTACACAATAATTTTCCGAAATAAAGAACCTGAAGTTAATGCAAATTAAACGGGTAAGCATAATCTCCTTGCATTGGTTGAGTAATGCTAACGTCACAAACTATTTTACAACATTTTTACAATTGTTGATATAACAATTTCTTATTGGTTTTCATCTAAACCCACTATTAACATCACTTTTTTATTTACTAATAATCACTCACCACATCAGCAGTTTGTAAAAAATTTTGTAAATAAAATTGTATTTCTAGCATTACTCTTATTCCTAAACCAATGCGAGTAGTGCTAAAGATACAACATTAGTTGAGTAATGTTACCGTCACAAACTATTTTACAACATTAGTTGAGTAATGTCACCATTACAAACTATTTTACAACATTTTTACAACTGTTGATGTAACAATTTCTTATTGGTTTTCATCTAGGCCCATCATTAACATCACTTTTTTATTTACCAATAATCACTCACCACATCAGCAGTTTGTAAAAATTTTGTAAATAAAATTATATTTCTAGCATTACTCTTATTCCTAAACCAATGCGAGTAGTGCTAGAGATACAAACTTTTTTACAAAAAAAATTTACAAACTGCTAATGTGGTGAGTAATTACTAGTAAATAAAAAAGAAATTAGCTACATCAATAGTTATAAAAATGTTGTAAAATAATTTGTAACTGTAACATTACTCTTAAGAATAATATTAAAGATACAAATTATTTTACAAAAATTTTTATAAACTATTAATGTAGTGAATGATTATTAATAAATTAAAAAAAATGATATTAATGGTGGGGCATTATATTGCCGACAAACCTGATTAATGTCTAAGAATAGTCTAGAATGGGAAAATATTAATCATCCTCTTTTTATAGTATCAAAAATCTCATTTAATAAGTTACTATCAAAATTTTCGCTCTTTTCCCATTCTGTTTCCTGTGTGGGACCTTTATACGCCCAATCCCAAGTTTTCTCAATGCCTTCAAAGTCTTGATCCGGATATTGACACATTCGGCCCCATGTTTTTTCTTAATCACCAAGTCTTTCGTTTGTTGTTTCTTAGCCAAACAGAACCTTACTCACCAAGTTTGGGACTCTTTCTCAAATTACCCAAAAAAAAAAAAAAAAAAATGTCAAAAACAATCACGAATTTTCAGAAAACTCTTATCCAATAAATAATAAAAAAAAAATAAAGAAAGAAAAAGACCCCAAATGTACTAGAAACTCCCATATTAGTACAACTACAAGCCACAGACGTAAGGTTCACAGGCCTCCACGTATCGATCACTTCGACCTTATCAAAAGGTGACCAGCCTACAACATCAAAAACCCTCACAATCCCAGAAAGCAAAAGAGCTCAAATTAAAACTTTCTCGGTGTCTCTCTTCTGCAACAACTGTGACACACAACACAAGCAATTATGGCCAACAAAGAGATGGAAGTGGTGAAGGGTGTGGACCTAAACAGGTACATGGGACGGTGGTATGAGATAGCTTCCTTGCCATCAAGGTTTCAGCCCAAGAATGGTGTGAACACAAGGGCTACATACACTCTGAGAGAGGATGGGACTGTGAATGTGCTGAATGAGACCTGGACTGATGGGAAAAGAGGGTACATAGAGGGCAGTGCATACAAGGCTGATCCCAAAAGTGATGAGGCTAAGCTCAAAGTTAAATTCTATGTCCCTCCATTCCTGCCCATCATCCCTGTGGTTGGGGACTACTGGGTTTTGTACCTTGATGATGATTATCAGTATGCCTTGATTGGCCAGCCTGCCAGGAAGTCTCTTTGGGTATGCCTTTCAACCTTTTCATCTATTTTTTTAATGTCAATTTGTGATCTTTTAGATTCATTATTGATATTGTTCTTGATTTTATTTATTTATTTATTTATTTTGATAAGCTTGGTTTTATTTGGTTTTGCACAATTTCAATTACTTGTTCCTTGATAGTATGATGCTACAATAAATTTCACAACATATTTTACGATTACAAACTATATATGGAGGTGGTATAATAAAAATGAGTTAGGCCATGGTTGAATGCGGAAATGATGTTACACTAGTCACAATTCACTAGTAGTGAAATTTGTTCAGTATTTGTTCCTACTTTTTGCGTATTTGCTTTTTGAGGTTGGCTTACTATTAGGCCTATGAATTCCGTTCTCTCTTCATTGTTAATTATTTTATTCATAAAAAATAAAAAAGAATGCTTGTTTATAAGGGGAGTTAAGGATTAGTAAACTTTTTTTTGGAGAAAGAGTTAAGGGTTGTAACTTAGTTGGATAATTCCTTGATAATAAAATAATGACTTATATATTTTTCCTTACAATAGTTGGCTTGTTATAACTTACAAGTTTATTCTTGCATATGAAAATTTTCTCAATTTTAAAAGAAACCCATTTGTCAAAATTTTCCATAAATATTCTAAAATTTTGTGTTTTCTTCAGATTTTTTCTAGGCATAAATGGTATCACAAATCAGAATCAATTAATTCTATTTCTCTTTTTGGTGGTTTTTCCTTAGATATTATGCAGGCAAACCCACCTAGATGAAGAGATTTACAATCAGCTACTTAAGAAGGCCACAGATGAGGGCTATGATATTAGCAAACTCCACAAGACACCACAGAGTGATCCTCCACCATCGGAAGAGGAAGGCCCTAAGGACACCAAAGGCTTTTGGTATTTTAAATCCCTTCTGGGAAAATAGGGAGAATAGCGTTTGTGTATATATTGTGGTTTGACTGTTTCCAATATATACATAAATAAAGATCAAAACCACCCCTGATTGCAGCATCCAATTAGGGATATATTTGTGTTATTTTTTGCTGGCTATTTTAGTTTTTGTAAAGCAAGAATGGGTATATGTAATATATTTTTTTTTGCCTAAACAGGTATATGTAATATGTTGGGTGCCTAGGCCCTAGACTTTGAATTTTTTTTTTTTTTTTCTTTTTTGGTGGGACTGTAGCCTAAACTATGAAGTTGAAGTTCTGAAAAATGTCCTTATATTTCATTGAGGCCGTTTTGAGTTTGCTTTAATGTGAAAGTTCGATAAAAATTTTCAATGATGATTTCACTACTTTGTACAGCTTACATTTTAATTTTTTACTGTCTCAATTTTTTTTTTGGTTGGGATTGCAAAGTTATTGTCACTAGACACGCTGTGACTTATAGAAATATGAGCAAAGGTAATAAAGAAAAAAAAGATAAGGAAAAGAATAAAGTAATATAGAAATCTTTTATTTAGACTTTGATTAAGGAAAACAAAATGGATATGCAGCAGGGTATGATTAGTGGAGAGATTTATTTGAGGAGGAAATTTTATTCAATAAAGATGTTCAGAATTATAGGTTTGGTTTTTTTACGGTACTTTTTTGATAGGAATATCTTTTTATTTGAATGAGTGAAAATTAAAATTTATTATCACTTGTTATTGTATATTTAAAATAAAAAGACATGTCTTTTTAAAAAAGTACTGAAAATAAGTCAATCTCTAATTGTATTCAAATTTAAGCAAACAATAATAATAGAAAAAGTAAACTAATAAGAAAAACAATAAATTTGGTCAATTATAACTAATCTATTGAGTATTTATAGCTAACCTCAAAAATTTATATTAATTAACACAATTTAGGTTAATTAACACTATTTACATTAGATATTAGCATTTTGTTGAAGGAGTTTTTTAGTTAAATATTTTGTTAAGTAAGTTTTTTAGTTAAATATTTTTTTGTTAAAGATTAATAAATGTATGGTTTATTGAACACTTAAATTGGTATAATAAAATATTGGTTAAAATTCAAAATTTACTTTCTAAGTTTTACCATTTTTCATTTAAGTTCTATAAGTTTATGTTTTGTCATTTCAGTCTTTTAAGTTTCATTTATTTCCAATTAAGTCTTTCTTTAATATGTTGTTAGTTTCTGCTGTTAATTTTTTTTTTCCTTAATTTTAGAAAAAACGTTAATTGAAATTTAAAAAAGAAAAAGAAAAAAACAGAAATCGGTTGGAATGCAGCCTCAGAACCATTCATATCTAGTGCAGAGTAATTGTGGTTCTTCATGGTTATTACGTTTTTTCTAAAATTAAAAATTAAATAAAAATAAATAAAATTAACGGTAGAAACTAACAGCATATTAACATGGACTTAATTGGGAAGAAATGAAACTTAGAGAATTGAAATGACAAAACCCAAACTTATAAAACTGAAATGAAAAATAGTAAATCTTATAAAATAAGTTTTACATTTTAGCCTAAAATCTTACAACAATTTTTCAACACCCTTATTTTAAATTGTGATAAATTTTGTCAAGAATTTTGAAAGTCAAATCTCCCATCTATCAACTATCAAATTATTAAAAAAAATATGAGTCACAACATACTCTTATTTTATTTTGATTTATAACTAACCCCTCAACTTGTCAAAATTTTATGTGCCGCTAGTCACTAGATTTATAACTCATATTTTGAACTATTTTAAAGATGCTTCCTACGAGAGAATCCGAGGCGTTTGACCATTGGAATCCTTGGAACTTATCCGGTCAGTGGCGTTTTCAATTGATTGTGACTTCTCTGTTACTGTTGCACCCTTTTTGTCTCTCATCTCATGAGTTGAGATATTTTAATATGAGAGTAGAGATTACATAATTTTTGCTCTAACCAGACACTTCTACCATTCCTGTATTAATGACAAGGTCCAGTTTCTCAAAGCCTTCAACAGTCTTCAATTAATTTTAGAACATTCTTTTTCTTTTTCTTTTTTGAGATACGATAAATTTGAGAACATGTAGGAATATTCTAGTGCTTTTAATGCTATAAAATAGCACCACCCAAAAATAAAATCGTAGGTCCAAGCAATTGTAAAAACACCCATTCCCCAAGTCCAAGCATATCAATAATTCAATACCGCGCGTTATAGTATGAATATACCTCCAATTTCAGAGGATGGAATTGCTTTCAAGGAACAAACCAACCTGTATATATAAATATGTAACCACAATGGATGAATCATAATACAACATATGAATTAAGCATGTCAATAGGCATATTAATACTATAATAGAAGATCTGCTGCCAATCCACAATTTCCTTTCTTTCTTCAGTCTAGAAAATATGGAGAAAAATCCACAGAGTTTTGCCAAGCAAACAATTGATAAACGATATAAACATATTACAATCACCATTTTGCCATTCATCAGCTTCCGACATTTGAAAATGTCAAGCCCATTACAGGATAGCCACTTGCCTCAGAAGCTTTAGAGTATGGTACAACACTGATTTGTCTTTTTTGCTTGCTTGTAAAACATCTGTTTCAACCGTCATCAACAGGTTCTCATATTAGCAACAAGTTTAAGTCCATGGTTAATTTCAAAAGGATAAAATGGATCTCTTTTGAACTCTTAACAAAACATACTGGTTTGTGCAAGTAAATAGGACCTTAATCAAATTATGCCATGATTTATGATTTATTAACATGCATACAAACATTTAAATATTGTTGGAACAATGTTTGGGTCTCACAGAACCAATTTGTTTAAAATATCAAAACTAGAACAGACAAAAGATGAGTAGATCATCCATTAACCATTGAACGAGAGGAAAAAGGAAGTCCATGATGCAGCTCCAAACTTTCCAAATAAACCATATTCAAAGTAGATCATGATATAGATGCTTTTAAGGAAAACCCAAAAACCAAGTCCTGGAAGGGAATAGGGGCATAAACAAACCAAAGACTTAATTTCAAGCTTTAAAACAATTTTTTGATAATTCAATAGTTAAAATGAGGGAGAGGAGATTTGAACTTTGGATGTCTCCATCAGAAACACCAAAAGGTACTAGTTGAGCTATAAAGATTTTGGCTTCAAGCCTTAAAATAATAATAATCAAAAATTTATTATCATATTAAGTCTCCAATAATTGTCAAACTCAATTTAGATCAAAATATTGATACACGTTGGAAGATGAATTAGACGTAACCAAATTGGAGCTATAGTAATGAGAGCGAGAGAGAGAGAGTTTATTATGCTCTTTGATGAAATGTGTATCACTAAGATGTGAAGTCACCATATCATCATTGCCATCATATACAACCGATTCCACTGTCAAATAGATGCATGGGTACTTTTAATGAAAAGCATCTTGCTTGAAAGGGAAGGAAGAAGGAAAGGAGGATAAAGAATACAACCACTTTCATGGCTCAGATATATAGAATTGACCATTAAAAGCACATGAGACTTCTAATACAGTTGTCATATGATTTTCCAATTGGATAATTTGTGTTTCCCCAATGACCAATGATCTGGCACCTCCTCCCCTTATGATTATGAACACCATGTGAAGGGTGAGGTCACAAATTCAAGACTCATCAGGATCATATATAACTCACTGATTAAAATGATAATAATTTGTGATTCCATAATGAAAAAACTCTAATACTTCATAGGTCAAAATAAATAGAAGAGCACACAGAAAGGAAAATGGTATGTTAATGATGGTCAAAGGCAAGCCGGGTGCTTGCCTGGGTGCCTTTAGTGAGGCGCTTGCCTTAGAGGCTAGACGAGTAACGTAAGTGCCTTAAACCATGTTGAAGGTGCTAAGGCGAGAGCCTCAATTTTTTTTCCTATTCTCTCTATACCTCTGACCTCTCAGGTAGCTCTATTTCATCTCTTCCCCACCCCCACCTCCCCTCTCCTTTCTCTATATCACCTCTTTGTTTTTATATATATATATATATATATATATATATATATATATATATATATATATTAATTTCAATCATAGAGTCTTTGGCTTTGATAGTCCTCTCTCTGTTTTTTTAGATGCTTTAGATTAATTAATTTATATAAACTTGCTGTAAATTTTTTTTTTTTAAATAATTAATAAATCCTAAACTGTATTCAACCAATTTTGAAATCAATTAATAGACCTAATACTTCACGCAACACACTTGATTATAATATTTCACTACACTAGATACATATTATTTAAGTTCTATATGAATGATAGCTATATTTAGAATTTGGTGTCTTGCTTCGATTAGGCTAGCCCCTTTTTGTAGCCTCACAAATTGGGTGATACAGGGCCTTGGCGCCTTAAGGTCGCCTATCACCTTTGACTACCTTGTGTATGCTAGAGCCAAGAAGCCTAACAGACCCCACTACAACCCAAATCCCTTTATATTGCAGTAGATAAACTCCTCAAGACTTCCAGACCTGCTTGTGCACACAAGCATGAGTCTTCCATTATTTTTCTACAATGCCAACTCAAGCTTTGTTTCAAAAATCCTCTATAGGTAAGAATTAAGAATGCTCTTGTCCAAACACGACATTCAACATACAAGCTAAGTCTTTGGCTTAGATGATAAACTAAATACTAGCAACAGTATAAGTAAGCCAAAAATAGTGGTCAAAACTCCTACAAAGCATTCAATAGCCAGGTGATTAGAAGTATAAGCAACAGATATAGTTAAACTAATTGGCTAAGTAAAAAAGTGTCAGTGCATGGGTGTTTATGTATCATGGCAAATGCATAATGGTAACATAAATCTTCTCTACGTACCTGTGATGCTGCACTGAGATCTGAACTCTTCTCAACTAAACTGTCCAGTTTCTCACCTCGTGCAAGTACACTGTCAATAGTCTTGTGCTGTATGAAAGAAAGAGACACTTATGAGAGAGAGAGAGAGAGAGGATTCTGACATTGCAAACAGTTTGCCATAAGAAAAAAAGGATCAAATCAACATGTTATTAGAAACCCAAAACCAAGTCAAAAAAGATATATTCCTTCAAAATTTCACTAAGTATTCTGGTTGAAACTTTGTAGAAAAACTAGGAACAGAAAGTTGGGGATAAGAAAAATTCCCACCCCGCTTGACCCACCCTGCGCTGCACATGCTTTCCCCTCCCCAAAGAGGTGACGAGGCAAGGACGATTTTAGCTCACCCTGCCCCAAATGTCTACAGATATACGTTTTTATTTAATACACAGTTTTTTTTTTTTTTTTTTTTTAATTTATTTGCATAATCTATTACCCTACCCCAAAATACTTATTTTTTATCTCTTTTAACACAATCACAATTGCCTCTCTCCTTTCTTTTTTCATTTCCACCTTGTTGATGTCAAATCCACCTTATTAGAGATGACAAAATCCTTTCAACCCGCCCCGTACAGGTTTTCCCCACCCAAGAGGGGACGAGGCAGAGATGGGATCCCCCTGATTCGACCTGCCCTGCCCTGCCCTGGCCCATAACCATACGTATTAAAAATTTTACAATAAAAGGAAAATGACCCATGTGAAGGAAAAAAAAGGGGGAAGGAGAGAGTTAAACAGATATCTCCTGTGTAGAAGTTGATAAACATGGGCAAGCTAACCACCCACTTTTCTACCAAACATGGAAGGAATGGGTCCATAAGTCAACAATTTGTCTGATATATTCTTCTTTTACTATAACCCCCAAATGATATGCTTCTGTCCATATTCGATCAGCACTTCCTACAACTCAACTTTTCTTTGAATAAAATACATAAGAAGAAGAAATCATTGAATCAAACCCTGTTAAATTTTAAAACCACCATATGTCTGCCAAAACTTAAGCATAAACCACTGAACCAAGAATTAGCAAGCTAATAAAAAGATAACATTAAAGGTTGCCAAAAAAAAATGATATATCGAACTAGACAATGATTATCTAAAATCAACAATCATGAAGATAAAAAGAACATAAATCAATTGTTCATAGATATAGCTGTAAACTAACGACTGTAGCAATAACTCTATACTTACGAGGATAATTTTAGTTTCATCCAACTCCCTCTGAATTTTCAACAACTTATCAGCCTCCGCAGGGTCCTGAAGAGTTAAATAAGAATAGGTGGAAAAAAAAAAGTTCTTTTAGTTGTAACTAATTACTTTTGAAGCTTCAACAATTAAAAAAAACAGAAATGAAAAAGAAAAAGAAAAACCCAATCTATTTTCTGCCTAATGGCCCAATCTTAAACAATAAGGAAAAATGGAAAATAATAATACCTGGAATTTCGCTAAAGCTTCATTCAGATAGGGCCATGGTTGGGTACTATCTGCTTGCACAGTCTTCCACGTATCACCAAAATTTTTCTGATACTCATCTAGCACCTGGAAAACATTGTAATCATCATCTATATGTTAACTCAAGCCGAAATCAAGTATCAATATTTCACCAGTCCTACATGACTCTCTCTCCCTCTCACACACTTGCACATGCACACACATCGTCAAGCCTTTACATCCAAACAGACACTTCAGAACAACCATGGTTATGAAGGTGGCCATCAAGGGCAACAAGAATAATGATCCTAGCATGCCAGTTTTTTTACTTCTCTGACCATCTCCAAATCTTTTCCCTTCCACCTTAAGGATAATATTAAAGCATAGTATAAAATGTTTCTACTTTAAACAACCATGAACCTTCTAAAAATTTGACAGCAAATGTACTACCTAGTCTTCTACAATGTTCATGTACATACATAGTGTTTGTAACGCAGTAACGGTAAAGGAAACTTCAGAACGCATACTCAACAACAATACAACAGTAATAAATTCATTGCAACTATCAAGCCTATGGCCTTTTTTTTCCTCTGCTTCGTAAGAATCGGAACTGAACCTACTCGAACTACTTATTGATTTCTGAAATACTAATGAGTTCTTCACATTACAAAAAAATTAAAACAAGATTGAAGTTCCCAATTAGATAATTTTAATATTTAAGCCAATATATTTGTATCTCATAGAACATTAAATCAAATTAGCAGCCAAGCTCTAAAATTCAACCAGTGTAAACTTATACCAAAACAAAAAACAAACTTTAGCACGGCGAACAATTATCTAACTCATTGATACACCCTTTTTTTTATAAGTAAAAAAAAAAGGCTTACAAAATGTATACAAAGTTAAAGCCCAAACGAAAAATCAACATCTAAAACTTATAAGGTCCAAATTTTTAGCTACCTGGTTGAGCAGAGAAAAAGCGCTCCGAACCGGGTAGTGATCATCCATAAAACCCAAAGCACAAATGCCATTCCTGTTGTAAGCATGTACCTTGTACTCTATTAAATACAGAAAACCAAAGAAAATGGTCATTAACAATACAAAAAAGCAAGAAGGAATGTAATGCCTCAAAATCTTGATAAACAAATGAAGATAAATTATGCATGCTACTTTCTAACACGCAAAGCATAAGAACATTTCCGTAATTCAATTTCAAAAGAACCAGGTTTCTGGTGAGTGTGTGTGTTTGGTATAATAGAATTGGAGCATAGAAATTGGAAATCGAAAGGTATTCTTGGAAATCCAACTTCACCGCATGCCAATAAATCCGAAATCATAATCATATAAAAAATCCCACGGGAATTCCAATTCCAGGAAAAAAACCTAATAGAAAGAAAATGAAGAGATCACCTTCGTGCTGGACGGATTGGCGTTGGGAGGGAGGGGTACGGCTGGCGACGGTGCGAGCGACGAAGACGATGAATTCTTTGACGCTGGACCTCTGGAAATACCCGAAGTGGCTGACGTCCAAGGCGTTTGCTAATATCACCGGATCTGTGCCCTCCGGGTTGCACTTCAATACCAACAGAGCCGTGATCTTCATCTCTCTCTCTCTCTCTCTCTGATTGCGTGTAGTTGTTTGTAACACTCTCTCTCTCTGGTTGAGAATGAGAATGGGAATGGGATCGCTGAAAGAGGAAAAGGAAAGGAAAAAGGAAAGCAAGGTGGGAAGGAAGGAGAATAATAGTTTTATCAAAGTTTAGATCTGCTGCGACTCAGACTATTCTATATACTATATGCCTTGCCGACATCAACCACCCTCATCATCCCCTCGTTTTAACTTTTTATTTTTTGGGAAGGGTGGTGCTCAGTTGTGCGTATGTATTTAGTTGATTCGTTGCATTGGATAGTAATAAAACTAAATAAATAAATACAGTACATTTTAAGTGAATGTTGTGTCACTCTCCAAAAAGAACCAATTAAGGAAATATTTGAATACCGTTTATTTTCTAAAAATTAAAAATTTATTGTTAAAAATATTACAGTAAAATAATTTTTAAAATACAAAACACTATGCCGTGAGTGATTGCTGCTTTTTTTTCACAAGTTCAGTGGTCTAACAGTGACGTGGGACCAAAAAGAGGCAAAACTCAACTTAATAACTGGGCAATCGCACGCTAATTGTAATGAAATATTCAAAATTTAACCAATGAAATATTATTCCATATTCCCCACCGCTAAAAAAAAGTGGAAAAGGGGCAATTTTAGGGAAACAATGTGAGGTTACTCTGGAAGGACAGCTTCTGGAATAAGGGAGCTTAACTTTAATTAATACTTAATTTTACTTTTTTTTTTTATCTTGACAATTTTTATATATATTATTACTATATATTTGGGTTATTGGACCAATTTATTTATTTATCTATTTACAAGACCATTCTCCAAAAAAAAAAGAAAAAAAAATCTATTTACAAGACACTTGGCAAAGTAAGGGAAAGTGATGCGGGGAGCTTTAGTGTAATTGCCAAGTCATAAGTAATTTAATTAGGGATTAAAGCCAAATAAATGACAAGTGGCGTTAATTTAAAGTAATTCCTTGGTAATTGCAGAGAAAATAGGTAGTTATCTTGAAGAGGTTGCGAACAGTTACTTAAAGTAGTTACTAAAAGTATCAAATATGAAGACATGTGCTAAGTAATCAAAAGCAATCGAGCGACAGTTGCCTCCAAACAGTTAAGAGAGGTTATCGAGCCTTGTTATTGGCAAGACATTTGGCAATAGATAGACCATGAAGAAGCGATAGATGACAGGAGGAACTATACATAACTATCAAAGACTCAAGTATAAATAAAGGATAATTCTACAAGAAAAGGACACCACGCACAAATAAAAAGAAAATAGAGAGATCAATTGTACTTAGATTCTTAGAAGATCTAGTAATTCTTAGGCACTCAAGCAGTCCTTAGGTTTAGTAGAAGACTTTATGCTTGTAAATTTATTTCTTTTGTACTCGATCTTATTCAAGCAAGTATTTATCAAATTTGATACAATATTTAGCAATTAGTTTTCCTGCTTTTAATCAATTTAGTATCAAAGTAATCAATAAGGGTTGAATTGATTATATTTCCTGAAATTTATTTACTTCAAGATGATTTGCTGTGTATTAGTTCACTGCAAAATTAACTAATACAAAGCACCATTAGCACACCGCTACCACCACTGCCGTCACATTTGCCATCACCATCATCACCACATCACTTTGTCTAGGGCCACCATTACTGCGTTTACATAAATTATTAATAATTTTCAGTGCAAGCCAAATGATAAAAAAAATTTATTAATTCACGAGTCACAATGAAACACATAAAAAAACAATTTTTGTTTTTAGAAATCTTATTCATATTAAAAATATTTTCAAACAAAACAAACAAAGTATTCAGAAAATCAAATTAAGATTGATTAAAGCCCACTAAACAGTATAGATTTCGACCATAGTTTTAACATTAGTGTGCTTCAAACAAAAATTTTTAAAGGATGGTTTTAGTTACCTCAATTGGTAAAACCTCTTATTGTCGAATAATATATTTGAAGTTTAAACCTTATATGCACAAAAAACCAATTGGTGTCTTGGCTTGATGATAAAAAGAAATTATCATAAAGCGAATGCTATAAGTTAAAATTCTACATATTTTTTTAATAAAAAAACATTTTAAAAGAAAAACAACTTATTAAAAGGAAAATTCTCTCTCTCTCTCTCTCTCTCTCTCTCTCTCATTTGGGGCAAGGAACAATGGAGTCCCTCGTTTGGCTGGTGTTCCAAAAATAGGTGTCATAATTTTTTTTCGATAAATATGATATATTTTCAACTTATAATATTCCATTTATGATGATTGTTTAGGTGTCATAGTTAAAAGCTATCAATTGAAAAACAAAAGACCCCTAGAAAAAAAAAATCGGCTTATATATGCTTTTGGTTTGTAAGTTATGGCAATTTCATTTTGGTTCTCTAAAAAAAAAATCATTTCATTTTTGTCCGTACTCTTTTTAAACACATTTCAATGTGAATCTTACTGTCATCTAGCTCAAATTACTGATATAAAATGCTGATGTTAGTGAATAGAAACAAATAACTTACATGTCACTCAAAAGACAATTATTAAAAAAGAAAAAGAGTCACTCAAAAGGCTATTAATATAGCACTCTACTTGAAGAGTTGGGTGCGTTTCCATTTGAATGAGGGAGGCAATTCGGTTATAACTGGCTGGCTTGATGGGTTTTAAGCGATTCGGTGAGATATAAGATGTTTATGCCATTTGATTGAGTTTGAAGATTGATTGCCATTTGATTGTAGGCTTTGAAATTTGTTTGGTGTTTTTAATTCTTTGTTTAGTTATCAAGAATTTGGAAGGAATCCCATAAAATAAAAATTGGAAGGAAAAGTAGAAGCTTTAGGAAAAAAAAAAAAAAAAAACAAAAATGCCACTTAAACTGCTATGTGCCTTTATTAACACTGTTAAATATTGTTATTGTTATTAAGTAACACATAACCAATTTGTTAGCCACCAAGAGGCTTGTAGGTTTTATTAAAAAAGAAAAAGTCGTTTTGTAGTTCAATTGGTATCTTTTGATGTTTTCAATGGAAACATTTAACATTCAAATATCCATTCACATTAAAACTTATTTATAAAGAATAAGGCTAATTAACACAAAACAATTTTAATTCCAAAATGAAACTGCCCTTAAAAAGTTGAGGAACTTAAAATTTTAGTCTAGTTTCATCGTCTTGTAGGACTTATATTCTTACTTTTCAAAGAGTAGTGGCCGTTTAATTCATTAAATGGGCACAAATCAAAGTGAAATATTCATCTTTCCTTATCCCATATTTGGATGAAGTGGGAGTAGAGGGAAAGGTAACTGAATTAGTAATTTAGTATATTTGAGTCTTCTTTCCTTCTACTTCTCTCCTTTCCCTTCATTTCAAATGCTCCATTGATTTATGGAATAGGAATCATCTTTTATCAATCTCCAAAGAATCAGATTCTACTTGAGTTGTCAAAACATCTAACTCAATCGGAATTTAGCACTCTCGTATTCTTTCCAATTTGTGATAGTATTATGGATTTCTAAGACTAATAGATTTTTTGCCATGATTTAATAAATCGCATTGATATATGTGAGTGTTCTATCCCATTTGCTAAAATCGGGCACTATCAAGTAATGCAAGTGGCACTTTGTATACACGTGTTGTAGGGTCTCTGTTTACAGCCTAAGCCCAAAAGGTATGGGAAATCGGCCTAGTGAACCCAATACAATAAATTTGTAGAGAGTGGATGAAAGAATTAGGCTTTTGCAAATTCGACAACGGCTAGTATGGAGTTATAAGGTGAATAAATAAATAAGACATATGAAACTGAACAAAATTGTTGTCTGAGGAGATAAGATATGTTATTAATTAATAAAACTGAATGT
The DNA here is from genome assembly GCA_023736055.1 of Quercus glauca. Lineage (NCBI taxonomy): Eukaryota > Viridiplantae > Streptophyta > Magnoliopsida > Fagales > Fagaceae > Quercus > Quercus glauca. The sequence continues at coordinate 12,186,787 of CM043316.1, read as the reverse complement.
TCATATAGCTTCAGGGCTACAGTGGTTTCTTTCTTTTTCTTTTCCTTTTTTTGATCTCCCTCTTATGGGAAATCTTTTACATTATATAGCTCCCTTCTCATCATCTTGATCCTACACTTGTTGATCAGTCAACCCTTCACTTAAGTCTCTGTCCCATCAAACACCTTTTTTTGGCTTTATATGAGTTGTGGTAGTTGAGGATACACTGTTCAGGAGTCTTCTCCACATAAATACGATTAGAAGAGTAGTTGCAGTGCATTTAATGCGGTGATAGCAGCTTTTTCTCTAGATATTTTTGAGTTCTTATCGTTCCTGCTCTTACATGAGGCTTATCCTCATTGTGGAAATTCCCTGGAAGGTCACCTGAATTGATGAAATAATAAGCTGGCTCATATCGATCATTTTTTAGGAGGAATAACTCCTCGGACTATCCATCTTTCACCCTTTCCTTATATTACTCTAGACCTGGAGTCTTTACCTATTACTTTTACCTCCTTGGACACAACCACATGCCTAGATAAGGCCCAAGGCCCACTCCAGATCTCCGATGAGATTAGAACTAACCCCACTCGAGATCCCCTTTGATTTGCTACCTCGTCAACATACACTCTCCAACACAAAGGTACTTGTATAGAGATGGTGCCAACCGATTTTTCATCCATGTGCGGTATTTCTGCTATTTCTTCTAATGAAGGTTCAGCGAATTCAGCAACCAGGTCTGCAAGAACCTGGCCTTTGATAGAAGTACGAGGCATGTACTTGATGTCAAAAGCCCTTAGGATGGTACCCCACTTAGCAATCCTTCCTGTGTAATCAGCACTTCGTAATACGGACCTGAGCAGAAGTTGGGTAAGGACAATAACCGTGTGCGCTTGGAAATAATGGGAGAGCTTTCGCATGGCATGCACCGCTGCTAAGATGGCATTTTCCAGTGGTAGATAACGAACCTCGGCTTCTTGTAGGGATTTGCTTATATAATAGACTGGCCATTGTATGCCACTATCGACTTTGATTAACACAAGACTTACTGCATGAGGGGCCACAGCAATATAAGTGAACATGACTTCATCCACTTCCGAGTTGGACATAATGGGTAGTCGAGATAAATATTCTTTGAGTTGCTGAAAAGTCAAGGCGCACTCCTCAGTCCACTCAAATCCCTTCCATTTATTCATTAGGAGGAAGAAAGGTCTGTACCTATCAGCTAACCGAGAGATAAACCTGTTGAAGGCAGTTGTCATTCCGATAAGCTTCTGGACCTTTTTGGGGTTCCGAGGGGGTTGTAGACTGTTAATGGCCTTGATCTGGTCAGGGTTAACCTCGATTCCACGGTGAGTCACCATGTAGCCTAGAATGAGCACTTGGAGGCATTAATGTGTAACTTATGTTTTCTCAGGATTATAAAAATGTTTTCGAGATCTCCTACGTGCTCGGACTCTACCTTACTCTTCACCACCATATCATCTATATAGACTTCAATACTTTTTCCTAGCTGTGGTTTAAATATCCTGGTCATCATCCTTTGGTACGTAGAGCATGCATTTTTTAGACCAAAAGGCATTACTTTGTAGTAATAATTCCCAGTAGGAGTGACAAAAGCCGTTTTCTCCTAATCATCCAGAGCTAGCGGTATCTAATGATAGCCTTGGAAGGCATCCAAGAAGCTCATTTGAGGGTGGCCCACAGTGGCATCTACCAGTTGATCTATCCGAGGCATAGGGAAAGGATCTTTTGGACATGCTTTATTTAAGTCAGTGAAGTCCACACACACTCGCCACTTTCCATTCTTATTCTTTACTACCACGGTATTGGCCAGCCATTTAGGATAGAAAATCTCCTTGATAGCCCCTACACATTTAAGCTTCGTTACTTCATCTCGTATTGCATCTACGTGCTCTTTGGATGGGCGTCACGGTGGTTGCTTCTTAGGAGTGACAGATGGGTTGACGTTCAGATGGTGACAAATGAAGTTTGGATCCACCCCTAGAGCTTCATATGCACTCCATGCAAACACATCTACGTTCCTTTTTAGGAACTGTAATAGCTCTTCCCTCTCTTCAATGGGCAATTGAGACCTAATTTGAAAGAATTTCTCAGGGTCATCGTCAATAGCCACTTTTATTATATCCTTGCATTTTGCTTCCTCGGCTGACCCATTAATAGGTGACGTCGGAATCCTTAACTGCTACGAACTTCCTTCAGCATGGGTCGAAGACTCATCCTCAGATTGATTTTTGATAGCAGCCACCAAGCACTGCTTAGCCGTGGACTGACTTCCAACAATCTCTTCAATCCTATCCCTAGATGGGAATTTCACATTTTAATGCAGAGTAGAAGAAACAACCCCTAGGGTGTGCAACCAAGGCCTACCCATTATGGCTATATATGGGGAATAAGCATCCACCACTATGAAGTCCGCCTCCACTATTTCTGAGCCTGTTTGTATGGGTAATATGATTTGACCCCTCAGAATGACAACCTTGCCATCAAAGCTCACCAACGGGGAAGTATATGCTTTTATATATTCGGGTCTTAAATTTAGCCCCTTGTACAAATCGGGGCACATAATCTCGGCGCCACTGCCTTGATCCACCATTACTCTTTTCACATCGTAGCCCCCAATCCTCAGGGTGACCACTAGAGCATCATCGTAGCTCTTCCCTCTCTTCAATGGGCAATTGAGACCTAATTTGAAAGAATTTCTCAGGGTCATCGTCAATAGCCACTTTTATTATATCCTTGCATTTTGCTTCCTCGGCTGACCCATTAATAGGTGACGTCGGAATCCTTAACTGCTACGAACTTCCTTCAGCATGGGTCGAAGACTCATCCTCAGATTGATTTTTGATAGCAGCCACCAAGCACTGCTTAGCCGTGGACTGACTTCCAACAATCTCTTCAATCCTATCCCTAGATGGGAATTTCACATTTTAATGCAGAGTAGAAGAAACAACCCCTAGGGTGTGCAACCAAGGCCTACCCATTATGGCTATATATGGGGAATAAGCATCCACCACTATGAAGTCCGCCTCCACTATTTCTGAGCCTGTTTGTATGGGTAATATGATTTGACCCCTCAGAATGACAACCTTGCCATCAAAGCTCACCAACGGGGAAGTATATGCTTTTATATATTCGGGTCTTAAATTTAGCCCCTTGTACAAATCGGGGCACATAATCTCGGCGCCACTGCCTTGATCCACCATTACTCTTTTCACATCGTAGCCCCCAATCCTCAGGGTGACCACTAGAGCATCATCGTGGGGCTGTATGATTTCAACTTTATCATGATCCAAGAAACCCAAAATCGGCTGAAACTTTGTTCTGGCCCTCTTGGGTTCTGAACTAGAGCTCTCAGCATGTAGCCGAGCAACTGACATGACTCTAGACGGATAGGAACCAGTTCTTCCTAGAGCAACGAAGATGACATTAATTGTTCCCAAAGGAGGCTTGTTGGAGTTATCTCTTTTGGGCTCTGAAGTAGATTGACCATTCTAGCTATTAGAATGATGCAAGAGATGCTTCAGCTTTCCCTCTCGGACAAGCTGGTCTAAATGGTCTCACAGATTTCTACAGTCTTCCGTGGTATGTCTGTGCTCTTGGTGGTAATGGCAGTGAAGGTTCTGATTGCGCCTTTCGAGATTTCCCGCCATTTTGTTCGGCCATTTGAAGTATGGTTCATGTTTGATCTTCTCCAGAACCTGCTGCACCGGCTCTCGGAAGATTGCGTTGACTGCCTGAGTAATGGCAGATCCTGACTATCTTGAAAAATCTCTCCGTGGCCGGTTGTTATATCTATCCGACATGAAATCCCTCCGCTCTTGAGGGATAACCTTCTCTTTTCCCTTTCCCTGCTGTTGGTCTTCCTCTACCCTTTTATACTTATCAATCCGATCCATGAGCTGACGCATAGTTGTAACAAGCTTACCAGTCAAGGACTTCCTTAAATCGTGCTTGGCTGGGAGGCCGAGTTTGAAGGTGCTGATGGCTACGTTATCAAAATCACCTTCAATCTCATTGAACATTTCCCAATACCGATCCGAGTATGTTTTCAGGGTCTCTTCTTTTCCCATAAACAAGGATAACAACGAAGCTAAGGGCCGTGTGACTCTTCTGCAAGTAACAAATCAGGAGCCAAATGCTTGCGTAAGCTCTTTGAAAGAATCAATGGAATCTACCTTCAGGCCAATAAACCACCTCATCGCCACAGGCCCCAAACTGGATGGGAAAACTTTACACATCAAGTGCTCATTCTTAGAGTGTATGGCCATCTTCTAACTGAAGTGGCTGATATGCTTCACAGGGTTTGTTTTACCATTGTACATAATGAAGGTGGGCTATGGAAATCGCTGAGGAAGTCTCCCTCTCTCGATCCAACGCGTGAAAGGTGACCTAGAAATCTGGTTCAGGGCCCTACTCATAGCATCGTTACCCACGCCTCTACGTGGTGGGCTTCCACGACGTTGCTCATGATGGTGCTCCTTTTCGTAGGAGAAAGGCTCACTAGGCGGGGTTTGTGACCTTTGCCTGTAACTCAAATCCTCTTCATCTTCAGAGGAGACATCATAGTTAGGGGAAGCTTTTCTCTTTCTTGCGTGGCGTAAGTCCCTCTTCAGTTGGTCAATCTCCTGTTGCATGTCTTTGTTACTCTTCGCATGGGAAATATGGCCTTCATCTTGAGGTTGGCTCTTATAGGTATGTGTGGTGTGTACACTCCCTTCACGATCACCTTGCTGCTCAAGGATAACAAAAGGGTCACCATGCTAGCATCCTCTCGATTCTGTTTATTGTGGGCTTAGTTCTGCCATAACTGACCGTTATCTTCACTCCCACACCAGCTTTTCCCACAGACGGCGCCAATTGTAGAGTCTCTGTTTACAGCCTAAGCCCAAAAGGTATGGGAAATCGGCCTAATAAGCCCAATACAATAAATTTGTAGAGAGTGGGTGAAAGAACTAGGTTTTTGCAAATTCGACAACGACTAATATGGAGTTATAAGGTGAATAAATAAATAAGACATATGAAACTGAACAAAATTGTTGTCTGAGGAGATAAGATATGTTATTAATCAATAAAATTGAATGTTCATACTGCTTCAGGGCTACAGTGGTTTCTTTCTTTTTCTTTTCCTTTTTTTGATCCCCTTCTTATGGGAGATCTTTTATATTATATAGCTCCCTTCTCATCATCTTGATCCCACACTTGTTGACCAGTCAACCCTCCACTTGAGTCTCTGTCCCATCAAACACCTTTTTTGGCTTTATATGAGTAGTGGTAGTTGAGGATACACTGTTCAGGGGTCTTCTCCACATAAATGCGGTCAGAAGAGTAATTGCAGTGCATTTAATGCGGTGGTAGCAGCTTTTCCTCTAGATATTTCTGAGTTCTTATCATTCCTGCTCGTACATGAGGCTCATCCTCATTGTGGAAATTTCCTGGAAGGTCACATAAATTGATGAAATAACAAGCTGGCTCATATCGGTCATTTCCGATGAGGAATAACTCCTTGGACTATCCCTCTTTCGCCCTTTCCTTATATTACTCTAGACCTGTAGTCTTTACCTATTACTTTTACCTCCTCGAACACAACCACATGCCTAGATAAGGCCCAAGGCCCACTATACGAAATTGGGCCCTTACCCCCACACGTGTAAACCCCACATAAAAGTGAGCTTGAAAGTACGCTACAAGTCTCATGGACTAAAGTGAAGAAATTGGAGTCGCCACTTGGTTTTACAATCCAATAATTGGCTTTTGACTTCTAAGTCAAAGTCCAACATTTCTAAGTTCAGACGTTCTTTTTTTATTTTTTTGGAAAAAGTTTGTAGACGAGATGTAAGGATAGAGAATGTATTAGACACCCACATTGTTTGATCCAAATATCATTTTCAATCTAAAGTCTAGTAAAATTAAGAAGAAAACCCTAGCTTATTCACATATTTAAAAATAATAAACATTTCACAAATGATTAGAAAAAGGGAAAACAAAAACAAACAAACAAAAATGAGAAGCACAAAAGAAGAGTTTAATCCCCTTTTTTTTATAGAGAAAATCTGTGAGACAGCATATACTATTTAAGGGTAGCTAGAGTTCGCTTTTTTGATCGGTCTTCTTCTGAGTGTAGTAAGGCATATTTGGATTTAGGTAGTGCATGTTTTGCAAATTGTGACACAAGGATCGTCCTCAAAAACTAAGGGGTTCAAATTGACTAGATCGACCGGTTTGGCTAATTCAAAACCGAGACCTAGTCTAGTCCAGCCCACATTAGAAAAAAAAAAAAAATAATAAAAGAAGAAGAAGAAGTTAAATTAAGTCAAAATAGATCAAATTGACAATTCAATTTCAATCACCAAAACCAATCCTAATTCCGGAGTTAACCCACTTTTAATTACTAATTTTTATATACTTATCCAAGACCAAACCAAAAAAATTTATTAAAAAAAAAAAATGGTAGCCCCACACAAAAGCTAGCCTAAACATAATTTAAAAATAAAAAACAAAAAATAAGACCCAATGTACAAAGCTTTCAATTTTATGTGGGTTAAGATTGTGTTCAGTGCATCAATTGCACTTGTCACATTAAGATGCAGACACATGTTCATATCTTAACGTGTTAGTGCATTAATGCGTTAAACACAAACTATGTCATTTTATGTGATTTGTGAGAGGTTGTGATGATAGGTAACTTTACCTCAAACCACCTACGTATTTTGCTTTTAAGGAACGTCACTTGTCATCTCAACAAGACTTGTACACTTAGCCTCTATTTGGATAGTAATGAAAAATGAAAATTATTTCATTATTCAGCTCATTTTTGCTACTATTTATGAGCCTCACTACACTTTTTGGTACTATTCATGCGCCTCACTGTACTAATTCAGCTAACTTTTACCTTTATCTACAGTACTTTCAATAATAAGTTTTCAATTTTAGTAAAATAAGCGGTATCCAAACAAACCCCTTAGCCTAACATTGAAATAAATAACTAAATAAATGGTCAAACACAAAATACAATGTTGAACTAAAGACTGGTAGGCACATATAAAAGCTAACCCGTACATTCATGCTTGAAATTCTTGAAGGAGTGAGTCTAACATTCAAAGAGGAGGTAGTCTAACATCCTCTTTCCTTTTTCTTTTCCTTGTTGAGAATGAAATTCTTCCTTGTATTAATCAATAGAGTTTAAATCAGCCTAAACTACGTGAAGGATGTCTAGTGGTACATTTTCCATCCAGACATTTAAACCGGGCGAGTTAATTGCCCATCTAGCCAAAGTGTGGGTCCTTTTTCTAATGTACGACCTAAAAAATCTTTATCACAAAACAACCAGTACCATATTTAAAAAATAAAACGATATTAAGATTGTCTTTAACAAATCACGAATGTCCCACATTTAGAATTTACATGATAATCAATAAGAGGCAAGTTTTATAAATTTCTTCTAAGGATCTTTGTAAAAAAAATTTAAGGAGTTAGGACATCCCAAGATAAAACGTAAAACAATGTATTTATTCTACTTAATTATACCAACCAGAAAACTCTTCCCTTTTTTTTTTTTTATATATATATATATATATTCTTTGTGGAGTTTGGTTTTTACAATCATGGAATTAATCTATTAAAAAAAAATAGATAAGCTATCACTAGGACAAAATTGAACTCCAAACATCAACCTCGCAGAGTCATATCAAATCTTTAGTGGTAAGTTGTTAATAGTGTTAATTTAAACTCACAACTTAAATTATTTTTTTTGCTTACTAATAACAGTTAGTAACAACTTGTTACTTAAGATTTGTTGTCAAAATATTGTGAACGTAGCATTTCTTAATTCTAATTTGAACCCATCATTGAAATTATTTTTTTACCCACCAACAATAGCAAGCAAAAGCCTGTTACTTAAGATATTGTCATGGATTTATAGCATTAATCGAATATATCTTTCACTTGGTTACTCAAAAACTCGCAAAAACAAATCCAAATTTAACCATGAGGAAATTGCGGCAAAGGCCCTAACCAGTCACCAGACATTAGACTCATTTAGACAATTACACAATGTTTAGGGGGTTTTATTAATAAATATATTAAAAAAAACCGTTTAGGCCGTTAAGGTTTTGAGCTGTCTCTTTTCCCGCGAAACAACACGTAAAAACAACTTAGTCTCTAAAAAGGAGGAACAAGAATAGCAAATTAATGAGGACTTCAGAGTAAAAACGGGTCGACCTCCTTTTAAGATCAAATCCTAGCCAAAAAAAGCTATTAATTCGGGAACTGTATGGGAGTTTTTAGAAACAAGAATTACTTTGAGAAGTAGAAATTCTCTTAATTATTCATGTTATTTTTTACCTCCTTCTCTCTTCTCTTCTAATTCTATTACATAATTATTACATTCCCTTGAGAGTTTTTCCTTTGAAACTTGACAGGGAATGTTTATTTCCTCCATATAATCTACAGCATTCAAGTAAGTTCAACTGGGTCTGCATTACATTGTTTTGTTTGTCTGTCTGTATGTCTGTCTTTTTTTCGTTTATTTATTTTTTGTTAATTAATGTACTTATAAAAAAAATTGTTAACTAATTCTATTAAAGCCTTAAAAAAAAAGGAAACCAAGAGAGAAATTAAAAGGGTAAATGTGTTTTTGAATGATGGAATTCAGATATATTCAATGTTATCTTTAGTGAGAAGTACTAAACAATTTTTTTTTTTTTTTGAAGTTTTGGTGTTTTGAATATTTTTAGTCCATTCTAATATAGGGGAAACATGTAAGATATTGATGCATTGTGGTGTTGAATTTTTGAGATGAAATAAATATTGGAGGTGAATTATCATAGGTGATATTATCCACCATAATCTTTGTGGGGGATTTTCTGAAGCCAATAAATAAACAAACTTAAACAGAAGTAATTAAAACTGACTGCATTAATATGTAATAAACGTTAAACGTTACTATTAAGGATGCTAAATTAACGTCCTTGTGTTCTAACACACAAATTTACTCTACCAACTTGTGAAAATGTAATGTGTTGGTCATTATCATATCATTTTCTTTTTTTCTTTTTTCTATTCTGGTTTTTTATCTTTCTTTTTGATGTTGTTCATTCATCAACTCTAACTTTTGGATCTATGACAGAACCAGAACAAGATGATCAGGTGCTTGTTTTTCATTTCCTTGTTGATATATTCAGCTTTAGGGCAGAATTCTACATCAAAGAAATGGCTGACTTTAAGTGGTAAGGATTTGATTTTTACGAATTCTCTTATTTGATTTTGGTGCTATGTTTTATATATATATATATATAAAGGCTACAATCTAAGAAAGAAGAAAAGGTACAATCCATTAATAGGAAATAGGATCAATGTAGCAAGTTCCAAGATCTGTATTTCTAGAAAATGAAGGATCTTTGTAATTGCAAAATTCATCTGAGGCTCAAACTAATCAATGGCTGTAGCAACTTGCATAAATTTGAAAAAAGAAAAAGGAATCTTTACTAATTAAATTGAAAACAGAATGTTTTTATTGTGAAGAATGGCGAAAGTTATGCTACTTAGCCCCAAGACTTTTAGACAAAGTTATGTTTCTAAGGAAGCAGGGTTTGAACCGAGACATATCACTTGGAAACGTTAGAAAATGTCATTTGATCTAAAACTCATTGGTTATGTTCGCTATCATGCATATTTATATAGTTCATACCAGGTTGAATTTGTGATACATTCTGTGATTCTTTTACCAGGTAAACGGCCCCTCGTGATAGCGAGAGGCGGGTTCACAGGAATGTTTCCTGAGTCCAGCTCGTTTGCGAATCAAATGACACAGACTTTAAGTTTGCCAGATACGGCTACGCTCTGCAATCTACAACTAACAAAAGATGGCATTGGTATATGCCTCTCGGGTGTCACACTTGATAATTCAACAAATATAAACCTCATATTCCCAAAAGAAAAAAAGAACTACACTGTCAATGGAAAGGAAGTGTCGGGCTGGTTTTCTTTGGATTATACAAGTGATCAGCTCTTCAGCAATGTATCATGTAAGTCTCCAAACACCTTGTCTTTCTCCTATTTCCTTGTATGATAATGATAATAATGAGGGGTTTAGCTTCTGGGACTTCCTTTTTAGTAACATAGTTATATAGATGATGCATATCACATTATCTTAGTTTTAATCAATCTTTTCAAACATCTGCTTAGAATGGAGGAAATGTTATCATTGAAATAACATCATTTTCATCTAAGTTTATCACTAACGCCATTTTTTTTATGCACCAATTGCATGTCATGTTAGAAGTTGAGAAAAATTTTTGTTCTTCTTGTTAGAAATATGTGATTAAATAATTAAATTTACTATTTTTCAATAGTTTAAACTTTTGGGACAATTAGTAATTTAACACCTGTATTTATTGAAAAAGAAATTCAAATTTACAATTACTTTTTGCAATTCCTCCTAACAAGTCAAATCTACTTCACACTGCCCACGCTATGCAGAAACACAATTACTACAATTGATGGCTTTTTCAGTAGGAAGAATCAACAGAAAAAAAGAATACATGATATCTTTCATAATGAATAAAAGGAAAAGCTTGTAGCAATAAAGAACTTAATCTATAGCATCAAAAGTGACCTTTTAAAAAAAAATACATACATACATATATATATATATATATATATATATATTTGCTTTGTAATGATCTTTTTTAACAGTGGTTCAGAATGTACTCTCTCGATCAAGTATGTTCGATTTGCTAGCACCTATATCTACTGTTGAAGATGTCACAGGAATTAAACCGGCCCAGTTTTGGTTGAATGTTCAGGTCTCTCTCTAAACTAATTATTGGTAACGTATTTCCTTTAGGGAATGAAAATTCTCTCTTTCATTCAAACATGAAATCCACAAGCATCATTCATTATTTTCTAAAATAGCTTTGGTGTTTGGTATGCAGTATGATACATTCTACACCCAACACAAACACAGCCCAGCAACATTTGTTCAAAAGGCACTGAGATTTTTGGGTATCAATTACATTTCATCTCCTGAGGTTGGTTTCTTGAAGAGCATGGTTGGGAAAGTGAACAAAGTCAAGACAAAGCTCATCTTCCAGGTCCTCGGTGCAGATGAGATTGAACCTACAACCAACAAAAAGTACAGTTCACTGCTGGAGGATCTTGCCTCCATCAAGTCATATGCATCAGGGATCCTTGTCCCCAAAGAATACATATTGCCAGTTAAGGCAGACAAGTATTTGGGGGCTCCTACTACCCTTGTATCTGATGCTCATAAACAAGGACTAGAAGTATATGCTTCTGGTTTTTCAAATGATTTAATCTCAAGCTATAATTATAGCTATGATCCATCACAGGAATACCTGCATTTTATTGATAATTCTCAGTTCTCTGTTGACGGGGTGCTTACTGATTTCCCACCTACAGCATCAGAAGCCATTGGTGAGGACCAACTATCATATGCCATCACTATATTTTTCTCCCCCATTTTCTTTGAAGTGCTATACAAACCCAATACTAAATCTGGAGTGCGATTAAATGTAGCTTTTTGCTGAAAGTTTCTTTGCTGGAATTGGTTAAAGTATAGTTGTACTTGGAAAAGGCAAGGTTTTAAAAACCTATACATTAGTAAATAAGTTAAAAAGCTAAAAAGAAAAATGTTGTTACCAAACAGGCAAATAATATACTTATATATGTATTTACTCATCAAAATTGAAAATCCAGTGATGGTAATTCAAACACTAGAGCAGGATATAAATTATTATTCTAATGTTTTTTCGGTTCTGATCTGACCCTGCCTTTGCTCTTTCTACTGTAGGATGCTTTGCCAATAACAAGCAGGTTAAGCCTGCCAAAGGTGTGATACTTATCTTAAATCTTTCTCTAAGCACATGCTACAGCCTTTAAAAGTTTATAGATAAGTTAAAGGAAGAACAAGCTTTAATTTTGCAAAAAAAATTTTGTGCCTTTTCAGGAAATCCTTTGATCATAACTAAAAATGGAGCAAGTGGGATTTTCCCTGGCGCCACTGATCTTGCTTATCAACAAGCAGTGGATGATGGCGCGGACATAATAGACTGCTCAGTTCAAATGTCAAAAGATGGAGTTGCCTTCTGCTTGGATTCGGCAGACCTTATGGGAGCAACCAATGTGATAGCTTCTTTCATTTCTAGGTCGACTGTTGTCCAAGAAATTCAACCTAATGCTGGAGTTTTTTCATTCGATCTCACATGGAGCGAGATTCAAACCTTGAAACGTAAACTTCTTCTGAACTTTTTCGTATTTTCTCAAATTTCAAGTTTTATAAGCTTTTGATACCAGTTACACTTAAAAACTCTCATATTGCAGCTCAAATAGCTACTGTTTTCAAGGACTTCCTAAGAAACCCAGCATATAAGAATTCTGGTAAATTTGTGACCCTTGCTGAATTTCTGGAGTTCGCTAAAGCAAAGGGAGCTTCTGGAATTTTGATCAACATTCAGGTAAGCTTCTTTTTTCCCTTTTGAGAAATTTTTTATTCTGCTCTAACTATAGGCTCCTTCATAAGCATCATTGTTCATTATTTCACCTCAATCCAAAGCCATATATATGTAGCCTATTCCCTATCATGTTTCAGCTCTATAGTTCTATTTATATATTTTATACCAACACCTACCTGTCTTTTCAGAATGCTGCCTACTTAGCATCAAAGAAGGGGCTTGACATTGTAGGTTCTGTTACCGCTGCCTTGAGCAATGCGACCTTTGACAAGCAATCCACCCAATCAGTCCTGATCCAATCCGATGACACTTCAGTGTTGTCCAAGTTTAAAAGTGTTCCAACTTACCAAAGGGTGTTGTATATCGAAGAGAAAGTAGGTGACGCACCAAAACAGTCGGTGGAGGAAATCAAGAAGTATGCTGATGCAGTTGCCGTAACAAGAGCAACCATCATCGAAGTTACCGGTTACTTCACCACGGATTTCACAAGTGTTGTTGAGGAGTTTCAGAAAGCAAATATCTCGGTCTATGTCTATGTTTTGAGGAACGAGTACATCACACTTGCATTTGACTATTTCTCAGATCCTATTGTGGAGATTGCTACTTTTGTTACTGGAATCGGAGTTGATGGGATCATAACTGAGTACCCAGGAACTGCCAGTAATTATATCAGTATGTGCTCCTACAACCTTAAATTCTATTCATTTCATACCATCTTCATTTGGGGGATTCTTAATCTTATGCTTCTGTAACACATCTAGAGTTTCTCACAAATGCATCTTTACACCACTAGGTCATGAGGCTAGTGGGTGCTAGTAAATAATGTAATTCTATATGCAGTATGAAGGTATCTCATGCATTGGAGATACGCATTTCTCTGATGGTGCATGCATTGCTTAACATATTACCATTTTTGGTATTGCAGGAAGCCCATGTACCAATACAGATAAACCCGAATACAACATCCTACCAGTTGAAGCTGGTTCACTGTTAACCTTGGCTCCCCCCGAAGTACAGCCACCGGCATCGGCACCTCTTCCACCGCTGGATTCTGCAGATGTTGTTGACCCACCTCTTCCTCCTGTGGCCAACATCAGTACTGCTAGTTCACCTGTTGCTGAGGCACCTCAGCCAAGTGCAAATATATCATTTGCCAGTGTTGCTAAGATGGATCTTTCTCTGATGGCAATCATGGTGCTTAGTCTACTATCTATGTTAAACTAAAGATGATGATCAATTTTTAGTCTGGCATGTACCTGTAACTTTCAGTTTCTCCCAGCTTATTTTGGGTTCTTTTTTTTTTATCTTGAGTCTATACTGCAGTAAATATTGACTGACATTTAGCTGATACCATAAGATAAGAGATTGATTTGAATGGAAAATATTTATATCAATTTTTGATCCACAATTTCTCCAATAACTGTGTTGGGTTTTTGGGTTCATCATATATAGAAGACAATAAAAGTCCTACCAAGTGCACAAACTTTCACTTTACTTCCTCTACTTAACCTTCAAGCCCTCAATTAATTACACCTCCGGCTCACTATGGTAAAGGGTTAATTGTTCTCTAATTAAACAGGACTTAATCATTCAATTCAAAATCAAATTTTAACAATTCCCAAAATCATGATTTTTGTTAACGATATTGTACTCACCTAATAAATTTTTATTGGATAAAATTTTGAAAACCCTACATTTTTAACACCCCAAAAAATTTAGGAGTAATTTGAAATTAGGGGAAGAGGGTTTATTTATTTTCCTTCTTAATTTTTCTATGTTTTCCGAGAGTCATAACTCATAATAAGTGAAAATAATAGCAAAAAATAGAGCTACACCCAGAAATAAATAAAAAAATGTGGGTGTGCGTGTGTGAGAGAGAGAGAGAGAGAGAGAGAGGCTCAGGGTTAGGGGTATTCTCGGAGAAGAAAAAGAGGGACCGCCATAGCTGCGACAAAGAGAGAGGAGCTGCGTGAGGAAAAGGGCATAACAGTCATTTTCCATCCACACAGTTTCTTTCTGAGTCGCCGAGCCAAGAAACGGACCGACCCTTTTCGTTGTCCGAATACACCGCCTGAAATATCATCACCGCCTCATTATTATTATTATTATTATTTTGACAAAGAAGAGAGAAGAAGATGATGATGATGAAGAAGATGAAGAAGAAGATGAAGATGATTGAAACATAAAGAAATCATCGGCTCCACATGCATTCAGAGAGAAAAGAGGGGTTACAGATTCAGAGAGATCTCCACCCCTCTCTCCCTTCCTCTGAGAGCAGAACCTCATTGAGGACCCCTGGGTTGTTTTTTGGGCCTTATTTATATTTGCCCACTACCTCTAGCCTCTCTTGTTGGCCATCTTCCATCATTACCCCTCCTTTAAGCTGCGATAGTGCTGACGGGGAAGGGGTTAGTTTAGTCAGTGCCGACTTTTTTTCGATGCGTAGTCAATGCAAACTTAGGGTCCGTTTGGATACGGCTGAAAACTGAAAACTGAAAACTGAAAATACTGTAGCAAAATAATATTTAAATGTGTGAATAGTACCGTGGGACCCATTTTTAATGAAAAAGTTGCTAAAAAGTGAAAATTGTGGGTCCGTGAACAGTAAAAAGTGTGGAGAATAGTCAAAAGTTGCGGCTACTGTTCATTGAACAGTAGCCGCAACAGTGATGAACAGTGAAAATTTGGGCTGGAACGCGTGAAAAAAAAAAAAAAAAAGTGTTGAAAACGCAGACGCAGACGCAAGAATTGCAACCCAAACGGAGACTTAATTGTATTTTTGGCTGAGTTTGGTCGCCGTAAAACGTTTTTCGAAAAATAAATATTTTCTAGAAATGTTATTTTTTGAAAAAGAAAAATATTTTTAGATATTTGATTGTATTGTGAAAATTGTTGTAGAAAATATTTTTATGTGTTTGGTTGTATTCTGAAAATGCTATTTTCTTACAAATTTTTCACATTTTCTTGATTATTTTCTCAGCATCCAAACAAATTTTATTACAAAAAAATTCAAAATCACAGCAAACTCCGGCAATCAAAAGCAGAAACAAAACCAAAGTAAAAAAAATATCAAATCCGATCAGAGGCGATGGGTTTTGGGTTCGCATCGAAAACGATCGATGGTGCGACTCGATGGGTTCTGGGTTCGCCGGTGCGACTCGTCGGTGCGAAGGCGATGGATTCTGGGTTCGTGGTGAGATCGACAATGACGATGGGTTCTGGGTTCGCATCGAAGATGATCGACGATGCGACTCAATGGGTTCTGGGTTCTGGGTTCGCCGGTGCGAAGGCAATGGGTTCTGGGTTTGTGGTGAGATCGACGATGATGATGGGTTCTGGGTTCGTGGTGAGATCGACGATGATGATGGGTTCTGGGTTCGTGGTGGGATCGACGGTGCGACTCGATGGGTTCTGGGTTCGGGGTTCGCCGTTCGTGGCAAGATCACGCGGTGCGATCGAAGGCGAGATCGACGCGGTGCTCGGGGTTCGCCAGCAACGTCTCTGGCTTGATCTGGTGTTGGGTTCTTCCTCTCGCTCTCTCTCTCTCTCTCTCTCTCTCTCTCTCTCTCCGGAAACAATTTGAAGTGAAAATAGGGACGGAAAATGATTTCAGTGGTCAAAGCTCATTTTTTTGGGTCAAATGAAAATGATTTCCGGAAAATTCAATTTTCAAAACCAACCAAACAGCCTATTTTACGGAAAATGATTTCCTGAAATCATTTTCACCAAAAACAAACACAGCCTTTAATACATTTTTCATATTGATATATCTATCATACTTTCACCAAAAATCATAAGGTTATTATTATAAGTTTGCAAAAAACGTGATTTTAATAAAAGGTTCAAATTAGAACTATATACGATCTACGATTTATTATAAAAATATTATGGACCTATCACTTCTTAGTTCTTATAAGGAAAAAAAAATTAACAGATATCATAAGAGCGTTAGTTTAGAAAATATTTTTAGTTAATGGATGTCCTAATGGTAATGGTTTAGGAAATTTTTTATAGGAAAAGGAAAAAGTAATTGTTTTATTTCGCAGCTTTTTAATATTTTCCATGAAAGTGATATATGGAATACTGATATCAAAATTTTCCTTTAACAAATGCCCTAATGATACTTGTTAATCGGGCCCTTTGAAATGTAGGCCAGATTCTAAAAAGGAAATCGGATTTTAAACTTATATCACACAAAATAGGGAGTATTTATCACTCGAACAAATTGAAACAAACAACTAATTAGAAAAATATAAATTTGTTGTTGAATTATTAATATAATTTAAATTAAATTTGTTAATTATATCTATTTCAGATTTGTTAATCTTGAAAGAAAAAGCATTATTAGGTATAAGTTTATCCCTTAATCATTCATGTGGGGTCATACAATTTGATGGATCAGGACAATACACTTATAGTACCTTTACAAAATTCAATGGAACATCATTTAATGCATTATTTTTTAAATGTTAAGGTGTAAGTTTTTATATTTATCATCCCTAATTTTTATTTACTTTTTGAATATAATGAAAGAAGTGATATCCAAACTTTTGGCTAAACAATTTCGTTCCACCATATTCATATGACACTTTGAAAATCCCATGAAATGAAAATGATGATTAAACCTGGGACTTCTAGTTTTATGTTACATCACAGACTAATGTTTCTACCACTTGGGTACCCTTTGATGGTCTCCTTGATTAAAACTTTCATGAAATGGGATTAGGATTTTTTTTTTTTTTGTGAATTACTTTTCAAATTCCTTTTGATACATCCAAAAATGGAATATTGCACTAAAAATTTAGAACAAAGAGAATATGTAGTAGTGTAAAAGAAGTAAGAAATATGTTAACAAATGTTCTTATATACACGTTAAGAAGGCCTCAAAATGATTCCATATATATTAGAAAGTAACAAAAACTAATAAACAAAGTTCTCTAAATTGAAAGAGATTGGCTTGACAATACTCTTTGAAAGGTGGACCCCAAAGCTCACAAGCTCATTAATTTCTGGTTGATGTTGAATTCTGGTATATTCTTCTATCTCATTCGGATTTTGGCCCATGAAAAATGATGTGGGTACAAGTACCATTGAATAGATTGATTACACCAGATGCATCTCATAGTTATTTATTATCCTCCAATGTAAATGTTTTCCTAACTATTTGATATGTGAAATTATCCTTGGCTTGGTTAGTTAATTCATTAACTAATATATTCAATTATCCTGGTTAGTATTAAATAAGTTTATTTAGTAAACATAGTAGTAAAACTTAAGTGCAATATTTTAGGTGGAGTAAATTAGATTTTTCAATTGATTTCAAATACTTGAATGGATTGAATTCAATTGCTCTTGGAAAATTTAAGTTTTATCCTAAATATAAAAGACCTTGCATAACTTTTTAGACTTGGGCTCAAACTATATTGAACTGACCCTAATCTTATAATCTCTTTGTAGGAACAATAGATATCACGTAAAAAAACCTAATAGGACTACTTTCCCCTGTTTTGGTGGAAACTGGTTTCTTCTCCTCTTGCTTTTCGTCGCCATCTAATTCCCTCTCCCTCTACTCTCTCCTCAATCTCATCATACCCAACCCCCAAACATATGGAAGGCCTCATGGGTCAGTGTGCCCGTCTTTCACTTCACACAAAAGAACGTTAGACTATACTCCTAACCTCTGTTATTGAACACAACAGCAGGGTGCTTGTGGCGAAGCTATTCACCAAGTGGCGAGTAAACGTTGAATCTCTTGCACGAACACTCAAAAGCATGTGGCGCTTTGCTCAGGACTTTGAAGTGCGGGACCTTACTCAAAACACTGTTCTGCTACTGTTCACCCTTGAATCCGATGTGCAAAAAATTCTCTCGTAAGGACCTTGGACTTTTGACAAATACTTGATAGGTCTCTACCAACCAAGCGACTCTGAATCTGTGGATGACGCCAAGTTTGATACCAGCCCCTTTTGGATTCAACTTCATAATCTGTTGCTCAGTCGTATGAACAAAACCAATGCCATGGCTATTGGTAACACTATTGGCAGTGTTGAACAGGTTGATACATCACCGCCTGGGGAGTGCCGAGGACGATGTATTCGGGTTCGAATTAGAATTGCTATTGACCAGCCAGTATGTTGATTTAGGTGGCTCGGAACCTCATTGGATTTCCTTCCAATATGAACGTCTACCTGTCTTTTGCTACTGGTGCGGCCTCCTAAATCATGATGAAAAGGACTGCAAGCTTTGGGCGGATAGTGAAGAGCAGTTGCAGAAGAATGAGCAACAATATGGTCCTTGGCTGCGAGCTTCCTTGACCAACGTTTAACAAGCACAGACGGTTTGTACCAAATCTCCTCAGTCCACTGGTCCACCTCAACCAGAATGACACACACCATCACCTTCTATGTGTCCATCCTCCCAAACACCCAACATATCACCCTCAGCATCGGACCTTCCATCAACCTCTCAAACGGATGTAGCCATCACCCACATCGAATCTACTATAACCGCTCCAAATCACAAGGAAATTCTATTGAACCCCACACTTTTTGACATGTACATCTCTGATCTAGACCATGAGCTAAGTAACCCTCCAACCTCTAAAACACCTACTCCATTCCCAAAGCGGTCCCACACCCTAACCACTGTCTCTGATGAATCATTTGCCTACCCCTTACAGGCTTTAGTCCCATCTATTAAACAAACTGACACTCCGCCCACAGACCATACCATTAACCCAGACCCCACTCACAATCCTAACCTTCCAAAAATCCCAGACACCACTACCAATCCCACGTATCAACTTGAAACCGAAAAGAAAGAAGCTTTGCATGGTACTGTTCACTCTGAAACATTGCAAGGTACTGTGCATGACACTATGCATGATACTTTACAAAATGAAAATTTGCATGGCACTGTGCAAGGCACTTGGCGTAGGCTAGGGCCACCTCGTGACTTAATGAATTCCACTACTTCTGATGATAGTATTTTGAGGTCTAAAAGGAAGCAACAGTCTCTACCCTCAGTTGATAACCCCTTCACGGATAAAAAATAAAAGCTCCCGGATATGGAGGCAAAAGCGTTGGGCAAGATTATGGCTGAAAATTTAGGATTGGCGGTGGTTGTAAAGCAGCACCGCCGGGACAAACGAGTCTCTTGAGCTGGAACTGTCGAGGGCTTGGGAACCCTTAGACAGTTAATGCCTTAAAAAAAGGTTATTAGGATAGAGAAGCCCAATTTTTTTTCTTAATGGAAACAAAATATGATGTAGAATGGATGAAGATAGTAAGAGAACGTTGTAGTTTCAAAGATGGATTTTCCTATCCTAGTGAGGGAGCCAGTGGAGGTTTGGCTCTTTTTTGGGATTCTAATATAAAAGTGCAAGTGATGAGTTCTTTGGTATCTTATATTGATGCCCTTGTAGAGGGTGGGAGTAAGTTTGGGCGATGGAGATTAACCAGATTCTATGGGAACCCTGATACATCTTTAAGAGCAGATTCATGGCGTTTCCTTCAGTCCCTGTCTACTATCTCTGATCTGCCATGGGTGGTAATCGGGGATTTTAACGAAATTAGGAATGCTGATGAGAAGGAAGGTGGGGCTTCTCAGCCTCCCCAATAGATGACCCGTTTTAATAATGCAATTGATTTTTGTAGGTTGAAGGAGCTGAAGTTTGTTGGTCCACTCTTCACGTGGTTATACCAGAGAGGAGATGGCTATCAAATAAGGGAAAGGTTAGACCGTGCTCTTGTGACTTTGGAATGGTCTCTCTTATTCCCTATGGCTAGGATATATCATAAATCAACCTCGGTATCAGACCATAGTCCGCTCATTTTAAAATTTTTGAGGAGCAGAAACGGTCCGGTAAGAAGAGATTATTCCATTTCGAGGCCATGTGGCTGAAGGACTCTAGATGTGATCACATAGTGGAATCAACTTGGATGGAAGGGCAAAGGGATGCGGTGTTGTTCCTTATATTATCGTGTTTGAATTTATGCCGAGGTAAGCTGGAAGAATGGAACCGAAATGTATTTGGGCATGTAGGACGAGCGATTGCACGTCTACAAACCAGGTTGGAATAGCTTGAAATGCAACCTTCTAATCCAGGTATCATAGCAAGTATTCGATAGACTAGAATTGATCTCAATTGCTGGATGGAGAAGGAAAATGCAATGTGGAAACAGAGGTCTCGGCTAGACTGGTTTAAAGAGGGAGACAAAAATACCAGTTTTTTGCATGCAAAGGCTTCATCCAGGCAGAAGAAAAACACCATTGGGGGTATCCTTGACTCTTAAGAGGTATGGCAAGAGGATGAGGCAGTAGTGGAGCAAGTGTTCATGGACTACTACTCCGAACTTTTCACTTCTGCTGCACCTACGGAGTTCACTGAAATTTTTGAAGCTATCCAACCTAAAGTTTCCCTAGACATGAATAGGAGATTGTTGAAGGAGTTTATGCAGAATGAAGTCCATCAAGCTCTGAAGCAGATGCATCCTCAAAAATCTCCTGACCCCGATGGTATGCCTCCTTTCTTTTTCCAGCATTATTGGCCTACCGTTGGTAATGTAGTGACTAAAACAGTACTTAATTTCCTTAACTTTGGTATCACTCCTCCAAAGTTTAACGAAACTCATATTGTTTTAATTCCTAAAGTTAACCAACCAAGGAGAGTGTCAGAGTATAGGCCTATTAGTCTGTGTAATGTGATTTATAAGTTGGCTGCTAAAACTCTTGCTAACCGTCTTAAAATAATTCTTCCTGCTATCATCAATGACACTCAAAGTGCTTTTGTTAATGGCAGACTTATTACTGATAATGTTTTGGTAGCTTTTGAAACTATGCATCACATTAGTCAAAGGAAAACAGGTAGGAAAGGAGAAATGGCAGTGAAACTAGATATGAGTAAGGCATATGACAAGGTAGAGTGGATTTGCCTTGGCAAAATAATGGAGAAATTGGGTTTCCATAAAAGATGGAGGGGGTTGATGATGCAATGTATTTCTTCTGTCATGTATGCTGTCAGAATTAATGGTAAGTCCAAAGGCCACATCACCCCTACAAGGGGTCTTCGGCAAGGTGACCCTCTTTCCTCTTATCTATTCCTCATTTGTGCAAAAGGTCTTTCGGCTTTAATTAAAAAAGCTGTTGCTGATGGCTCTATGAGGGGTGTTTCAATTTGTAGGGGTGGTCCTCTGTTGTCTCATTTATTTTTTGCAGATAATAGTATTATTTTCTGCAAAGCTTCCATTGAGGAGTGTGATGCTCTGCAGTGGGTTCTGTCTGTTTATGAGACGGATTCGGGGCAACAATTGAATAGGGCCAAAACCTCTCTCTTTTTTAGTAGCAACACACTTAAAGAAGTTCAAGAGGAGATCCAGGCTAGATTTGGGGCTCAAGTTATCAAGCAGCATGAAAAATATTTGGGTTTACCCTCGCTGGTGGGTAGGAACAAGAAAAACTCATTCAAAGAAATAAAAGATAAATTGACAAGAAAATTGGCTGGGTGGAAGGAAAAGCTTCTGTCAAAGGCTGGGAAAGAGATTCTAATTAAGGCAGTTGCTCAAGCAATACCCACGTATTCCATGAGCTGTTTTAAGATCCCAAACTCTTTATGTGATGAACTGACAAGCTTAATGAGGAATTTCTGGTGGGGGCAGAAAAATGATAAACATAAAATGGCTTGGATTAGTTGGGACAAGCTTTGTACTCCCAAATCACAAGGGGGTATGGGTTTCAAACAACTAAAACAATGTAATCTATCTCTTTTGGCTAAGCAAGGGTGGTGGCTGCAGGAGAGGAGTCCTTGCTGTATAGGGTGTTCAAAGCGAAGTATTTTCCTGACTGTGATTTCATTCAAGCAAAACTGGGTAGCAATCCCTCATATGCTTGGCGAAGTATCTTGGCAGCCCAACAAATAGTGGAAAAAGGGATTCGTTGGCAGGCTGGCAATGGCAGAAAGATTAAGATATGGCAAGATAGGAGGCTTCCTACACCTTCTAGCTATAAGGTGACATCACCACCGCCCCTTCATCTTAATGTCTCTTGGGTTGGCGACCTTATTGACCATGACTTGGGTGCTTGGAAATATGATACTGTGAGGAGGCTTTTCTTTCCACATGAGGCGGAGTTGATTGCTAGTATTGCTTTGAGCTCGCATCTACCTGAAGATAAAATCGTTTGGGGACATCCAATAGGAAGTTCTCAGTTAGAAGTGCTTACCACCTAGCCATGGAGATGGCAGCTAAGGACGAGAAAGGGTCAGTATCTGATGGAAGTCACCTGAGGAAATTCTGGAAATGGCTCTCGAGTCTTAATATTCCTCACAAAGTGAGACACTTTGCTTGGCGGGCTTGCAAGGATATTCTCCCCACTAAGGAGAACCTTATGCATCGGAAAGTGCTGCTGGAAGGGAAGTGCGACGCATGTCGGTTGGAGGTGGAGTCCTCGGCACACTTGTTCTGGGATTATGTTTCGGTCCATGAGGTGTGGACTGTCTCAAAGCTTTTCCCAGCTAGATCGAGATTTCATTTCAGCTCTTTCATGGATATGATCTGGTACGGCGCAATGGAGGCAAAATGGGATCAAAAGCGACTTGAAAAAATCATAATGGTAGCGTGGGTAGTGTGGACTGATCGGAATCGAACAAGGTGTGGTAAGCCAAAAAGAACGAGTCAACAAGTGGTGTTTGGGGCCATGGAGTACCTATCTGAGTACCAAGAGTGTGTTCACGTGGATAATGGGCCTAGTCCGATTACACAGGCCCACTGGAGTCCTCCTCAAGCTGGCATGTTCAAAATAAACGTAGACGGTGCAGTTTTTGCGCATCAAAAATCTGCTGGAATAGGCGTGGTTGTTAGAGACTCGGCTGGTAGGATTATTGGTGTGTGTAGTAAGAAAATCCAGGCTCCTCTTGGTGCGTTGGAAGCTAAAGCCAAAGCTGTTGAATTCGGTCTACATTTTGCGAGGGATATGATGATCCAAGAGTTTGTTATGGAGAGTGATTCACTGACAGTCATTAATGCGCTAAAAGAGACCTCTCCGCCACCATCCTCAATAGCTGCAGTTGTGTATGGTTCGTTGTCGGATTCTCACAATTTTCGCCAAGTGGTTTTTTCCCATGTTCGTTGGCAAGCTAATAAACCGGCTCATCTCTTAGCTAAAAATGCTTTAGATATTGATGACTTCTCTGTTTGGTTAGAAGAGAGTCCTTGCTTTCTTAATCAAGCTCTTCTAAATGTTGTATTGTTAACTTCTTCGTCTCAATAAAGTTTTTGAAGTATTTCAGATAAAAAAAAAAAAAGAGATATCACGTAAGATCTGCTATTGCCACTTCGATTAAAGCAGTGTACACTCTTTACCATGACACCCATGGATCTCAAGGTCTTGCTCTACCTTGCAATAAACTACGTTCGTAACATGGTTACTTCGTCTAGAGGTGCAAGTGTGTGGCTGGCTGGACATTCTCTGGGGGCAGCTATGGCATTGCTTGGAGGAAAGGAAATGGCCAAGGAGCTAGGGACATTTGATTGAAACTTATCTGTTTAATCCACCATTCTGCTCTGACCTCATAGCGAGGTGGATCAAGAATAATATTGTGAGCTTTGGGAACCACCTTACAAAGTCAAAGAGTTTTGTCAAGGCAAGCCTCAGCCGTTCTGGAAAGGGTCATCGGCATCATGTGGCTCAAGCAAATGAAGCTTTCGTTGCAATATCTAATTGGGTTCCTCACCTTTTTGTGAACCCAGATGATCCTGTTTCTTCAGAATATAGTCACTACTTTGAAAACAGGCAGAAGATGTTGGAGCTTGGATTTGAAATGTTGTGATAATTGCATCAATGATGACCATGAGGATGGCGTTGGGAACAGATTCAAGTTCAGAAGCAATCCATCTCATTCCTTCAGCAATTCTGATCATTAATAAGGTTGAATTCCACCGACATATTCATGGTCTTTGTGGTTTTATCAAAGAAAAAGAATTTGCTCATCAACTTCAACAGTGGTGGAGTCCTGATTCTTCCTGTCAATCTTGGGAATATATATATATAGGTACAACACTACAAACTGAATGAAGCAGAGATATATAGGTGTGTGATGAGTAAATAGGCCCAAAAGAATGACCAATACGGTCCCGAAGAATGGGTCTTGGTGAAGCTTTCATCTGATCCGGATGTGGGCCTAGGGTCCTTTTGCTTCTTGTTTTGTTAGTGCTACCAATATGCACGGGAAAACTTTACTTTTCTGCTTTAAAATCATTGTTTTCTTTTCTTCTGTTGCATGTTTTTGTAGTTTGAGAAGTTGTTGGAATGAGATTGTTTCAATCGTCTTATCATTATAGTTAGTAAGAAAACTTTGTATAGATGCATAATATGATTAGAAACCCTAAACGAAGTTATAATAAATACTAAATGTAGCATTTTGCAAGATATCATTAAAATGAAAAAAAAAATTGAACAATCATACAAATTATAATAAAATAAAACACAAAATATGGCAATTATACTAGAAAAGTACCATAAAGAACTACAATGTTTAACAAATTTGTTTCTCTAAATGTATGTGAATAATATATTGTTCATATTACAAAACCATTATTGTAAGTGTAATGTTTAAACCAAAAATCTTGTAACTCAACTGATATATTTTTATGTTTTTATATATATAGACATCTAAAATTCAAATTTCTTACCCCGTTGCACCTATTAAATTATCAAAAAACATAATTATTTGTTTTTTCTTCTTTCTTCTTTTGTTACTCTGTAATTAAATCCAATTCTATAGTAAATCTATAATTGTTTACTCTCTATAGTTGTAGATGCTGTGAATTAATATTGCTTGCATTATCAGATCTTTGTAATTAAGTATAATTATCATCTCCTCCAATTGATAAATTGATCTTTCATTTGAAAGTGAAACAACACTCATATAAGAATGAATATATATATATATATATATATATATATATATATATAAAATTTTGGGCTACATCACAATCTAAAGCATCCATGGGAAGATTTGAGTAAAGTCAATTTAATTAGGGGTACCTTGCATAGATATCTCGACCATAAGGCTCAAAGTGGAAGTAAGGACGGGAAGCTAAATTTATGTTGTTTGGCACACTATTGTGTCAACGCAACTGAAAAAAAAAAAAAATTATATATATATATATATATATTAAGATTGTTAAGCTGAAAACAAATCGTACTAAAAGTAATTAACATAAGCTATCTAACGATCTAGTAATTGGATTTTACCAAATTGTGTGAGATTTACAAAAATGAATGACTCGAATATTGAATAACCTTAAATACTAAAATCACAATCTTCTATTTCTCCTATCTCATAATTTTCTGTCAGCCCAATTCTATCCCTCTTCTTTTTTCCCACAATTTCCTAGCAAGTAGCAACCAAACCAAGAGAGAAAAATACAAAAAAAAATGAGCAAAGTAATATATAATTGTCTAAATTGAGTACAGCTACACAAAATAAATAATTATAATTGAAATATGCAATCAGAATTCATTTGAAAGAGAATGGAGGCACTTAGCAAAGTCAACTCAAAATTTTGTTTTTCTTCCAGTAATCAAAGCTAGGTTACATCACATGATCCATACATTAATAAAGCAACACCTTGTTGCAAAGACTAATAACTAATCCCTCAAAGTCAAGTTTAGAAATAACTAGTACCTCCAATTTCCACCATGACCTAGGAAGTACAAATACAAATACGATATGGCAACAAGGTAATTTTTGAAAAACTATGAAACTAGTATGGCAGGAATATGTATATTAATTAATTAATTATAATTTTCAAAACTTGTAAAATTTGTTTTATAGCAAAAAATATTATTATTTTTTTAAATAATTGTTAAAAATTATTTTAGAAGGATATTAAAACCAAGTCACTAATAATATATATATATGTGTGTGTGCGCGCACGCGCTGTCTACCTAGATAATGAAAAAGAATTAATTGTAAAAAGTTAACTACTTGACAGTGGACTTTAATTCATAAAACACAAAAATTTGAAAAGAAATACTTATTTACACATCTTTTGTTCACGTGGGTGACAGGAGATAAAAGAACTCTTCACTTGTGACACAAAATAACAAAAAGACACACGAACAAAACAAGAAAAAAATGGAAAAAGGGGGGAATTGTAAAAGAGAAATAAATAAAGTTAAAGAAGAAGGAGCATATATATGAGTGGAAGGAGAAGAAGAAGAAAAATAAGATTGGCTATCAGCGTGAGAGAAAGAAGAAGAAGAAGATCGGCGGGGGAAGAGATCAGCGTGAGAGGAAGAAGTGAGAAGAGATCGACGTGATAGGTAGTGCGTTTCAACTTTTTTCTATTTTCTTTTTTTTGGTACAAGCCATTTCTCAACATGTCTCTACCGAGTTGTTCAATAAAAAAAAATGGTTGGGACACGCGTGTTGCCGTGTCCAACGCATTTCCCATGTCCCGTATGTGTTCGTACACAAGCACAACAGCCCAAATTCCGTGTCCGTGCTTTCCAGACCATACACATCTAGGAGCAATAGAGAAAAAGGTGAATGAGAACCAAGTTGAACTCATAATGTAGAGAATTAACACGAAATTTCCAAACCTGTGAGAAACAAAAAATAGAGAAAAGACATGCAAAAAAAAAAAATCACATGCACAAGACAGTATTTACATGGTTCGGTAATTTGCCTACGTCCACGGAGTTGTAAGGATTTCACTATTATCAAGTACAAATACAAAGTGTGGAAGTACAATTTTTTTTTTCTCTCTCAGAAACTACATCAAGAAACCTTAATCACCAAAACAATGGTTTCTATATTTAGTGCACATGATTCACAATGGGCTACAAAACATGCCAAAAATTTTTCCTGGGGGTAAGCTTGAGCCTATCAGCCCAAGCCTCCGTTCCATGGACTAAGTCTCAGAAAATCTCCCATTAAAAAACCACGCAACAATATTTTAAGTCGAGTCGTCATCCGGATCAAATACAACTAGGCTCCACAAATCCCAACAAATTTCTCACTTGGAGACTAGTTCAATCACCAACATCAACCACAATCCTCCAAAAACAATCCCTCATCCCTGCAACTCATCCTCCTATCCTCAAGCTAGAAGACCAACTGAAGCTACACACAACTTCAGCTTCTCAATAGTGACACCCTTAGTTAACATGTCTGCCGGGTTCTTAAATTCACAAATCTTCTCAAGTATTACCAACTTATCTTCAACAAGGTAACAGATAAAGTGGTATTTTGTCTGTATATGCTTCGACTTTGAATGAAAAGCTGAATTTTTTGCAAAAAAAATTGCACTCTAACTGTCACTGTGTAGAATGCCCATCTCTTGCTTCTTACCCAATTCATCTAAGAAGCCATGTAGCCAAATTATCTCATTTCCAGCTTCAGTTGCTGCAACTTACTTAGCTTCTGTAGTAGCCAAAGTAACAATCTTTTGTAAATTTGAAGCCCAGAATATAGCTGTACCACCCAAAGTAAATACAAACCCAATAGTACTCTTTCTACTATCAATATCACCAGCAAAATCAGCATCTACATAACTCTGTAGTTTCAAACTTGCACCTATGAAGCAAAGACATGTATTTGATGAACACCTCAGATATCTCAAAATCCACTTGACTGCCTCCCAATGCTGATTTCCTGGCCTACTCATGAATCTGCTCACAACTCCCACTACATGTGCAATGTCTGACCTTGTACACACCATAGCATACATCAAGCTGCCAATAGCTAAGGCATGGGGCACCTTACTCATATGGTCCCTTTCTTTTTCTATCTTTGGTAACTATTCTTTGCTTAGTTTGAAATGACTACCTAAGGGTGTGCTCACTGGTTTAGCTTCATTCATGTTGAACCTGCTTAGAATTTTCTTCACATACTCTAACTGTGAAAGTTTCAATGTACCATTAACCTTGTCTCTAATGATTCTTATACCAAGGATTTGCTTTGCAGCTCCCAAATCCTTCATTGCAAACTGTTTTGACAATTGCTTATTTAGATTATTAATCTCCTCAATGCTAGACCCTGCAATGAGTATATCATCCACATACAACAGCAAAATGATGTAAGAATTTTTGAAAAACTTAACATAGCAGCAGTGATCAGCTTCACATCTCTTGAACCCAATTCTATGCAGAAAACTGTCAAATTTTTTGTACCACTGCCTTGGAGCATGTTTTAGGCCATACAAGCTCTTTCTCAATTTGCAGACTAGATTCTCTTATCCCTGAACAATGAACCATTCTGACTGAATCATATAAATGTCTTCCTCCAAGTCACCATGAAGGAATGTTGTCTTTACATCTAACTGCTTAAGATGTAAATTTTTTGTAGCCACCATTCCCAGTACCAGTCTGATTGTTGACATCTTCACAACTAGAGAAAATATTTCTGAGTAGTCAAGGCCCTTCTTCTGCTGGAAATATTTGACAACTAATCTGGCCTTGTAACGCTTGCTACCATCATGCTCATTCTTTATTCTGTATACCCACTTATTGTGCAAAGCCTTCTTTTCTACTGGTAATTCAGTCAATTCTCATGTCTAATTCCTTAATAAGGAATCCATCTCATCCTTCATAGCTAACTCTTACTTTCTTGAATTTTCATCCTGCAAAGCTTCGTCATAACATTCTGGCTCACCACCATCAGTCAACAGGAGATAATTTAGAGCGGGTGAATAACGCTGTGGAGGTATAATGATCTTGGAAGATCTACAAACTTCAGCTACATGTGTACTCTGATCTACCTGTGAATCTACATTCTCCTTATCTTCTTCACTCCTTTTTTGGATAGTACTTTCAGTCAATTCATCTAAGTTAACAAACTCAAATTTCTTTTGATCTATCTCTGTAACATCTGGCACTACAGTTGACTTGTCCTTGTACATAACCTGTTAATTGAATGTCACATTTCTACTTCTGATGATTTTTCTGTTTTGTTCATCCCAAAACCGATAGCCAAATTTCTCATCACCATAGCCAATGAAAAAACATATTTTGACTTTGCATCAAGTTTACTACGAGCAATAGAATCAATATGAACATAAGAAACACAACAAAAAACTTTTAAATGGGAAAACTTTACTTCTTTACCGCTCCAAACTTCTTCAGGAAGTCTGAACTCCATGGGAACTGATGGTCCTCGGTTTATCAGGTGAGTTGTAGTACTAACAACGTCAGCCCAAAAAGTTTTTGGTAATCCGGCATGCAACCTCAAACTCCTAGCACGCTTATTGAGAGTCCTGTTCATATGCTTAGCCATACCGTTCTACTGTGGTATCCCAAGAATAGTCTTCTCCATCCTGATTCTATGTGCAACATAATACTCACTGAACCCTCCATCTATGTACTCTCCTTCATTGTCTGACCTCAAACATTTTACTTTCAAACCTGTTTCTGTCTCAACCATCGCCTTCCATTTCTTAAAAGTCTCAAATACATTAGATTTATTTTTCAGAAAATAAACTCATACCTTTCTGCTTGAGTCATCAATGAAAGTGATGTAATAACTTGAACCTCCAAGGGATGCAACCACGGAGAAGGCCCCCACAAATCAATGTGTACTAACTCTAATTTTTCGGCCTTCAGTGTCCTATCAGTTTTCAAGAAGCTTACCTTTTACTGCTTTTCTAAAATGCAGCTTTCACACATGTCAAAATCAACGGACTTCAATTCTGATAGTTTTTCTTTTGACAACAACATCTTCATCCATTTCTCACTCATATGACCAAGTCTGCGGTGTCATAGGCTTGTATCAGTACTTGCTTTAGCAACTACAATTGTGTCTTTTTGGACTTGAGGTCATATATAAAGTACCAGTCTTCTTTCCACGGGCCAATACTCTAACTCCCTTTGTAACCTTCCAAGTACCACCAATAAACAGTATTGCATACTCTTCATCATCAAGTTGTCCAACAGAAATCAGATTCCTCCTCAGGTTAGGAATATGTCAAACCTTTTCCAGTAACCAAACAGACCCATTGGGCAACAATATCCAGACATCTTCCATACCTACAACATCCAAGGCTATACCATCAGCTAAATACACCTTATCAAAATCACCTGCAACATAGTTCTGTATGATTTCTCGGTGTCGAGTGGTATGAAACAAAGCTCTTGAGTCTAAAACCCAATCATCAAGTGGACTGTCTACTGTAAAAAGTAATGCATCCTGTACCTCTTTTGTTACAATACTTGTATCAGTACTTGCTTTATCATCAAGTGGCTTGTATCAGTACTTGCTTTAGCAACTACAATTGTGTCTTTTGAACTTGAGATCATATATAAAGTATCAGTCTTCTTTCCACGGGCTAATACTCTAACTCCCTTTGTAACCTTCCAAGTACCACCAACAAACAGTATTGCATGCTCTTCATCATCAAGTTGTCTAACAAAAATCAGATTTCTCCTCAGGTCAGGAATATGTCAAACCTTCTTCAGTAACCAGACAGACCCATTGGGCAATAATATCCGGACGTCTCCCATACCTACAACATCCAAGGCTATACCATCAGCCAAATACACCTTACCAAAATCACCTGCAACATAGTTCTGTATGATTTCTTGGTGTCGAGTGGCATGAAACGAAGCTCTTGAGTCTAAAACCCAATCATCAAGTGGATTGTTTACTGCAAAAAGTAATGCATCATGTACCTCTTATGTTACAGTATTAGCAAAATCATCTTCATTCTTCTTCTTAAGATTTTTGCATTGCCTCCTAAAGTGACCCATTTTACTTGTTGGTCTGATTTAGATTTACTTCTGTTTCGAATAGAATTTCTGGATTTTGATCTGCCTCAATTTGAATTTTTGTCATTACTTCTGCCTCTTGTCTCAAGGTTTAGGGCAGAACCAGATCTTAAGGTTTCATCTGCATCTCTTCTGCGAATCTCCTTAGTCAGAATTAAATCTCGTATGCTTTCCTATAAAATTGCTTACTGCCATCCTCATTGCCTCTCAACTGTTTGGCAAAGAAACCAAAACGATCAGTGCACGGATCTCATTAACAAAATCAATTTCTACAGACGACAATTGATTTGTGATAGTGTTAAATTCGTTTAGATGTTGTGCTATTGATGCATTCTCTACCATCTTCAAATTGAATAGTTTCTTCATTAAATACACCTTGTTGTTTGCTGACAGCTTTTCATACATACCAGACAAAGCCTTCATCAGATTTGCTGTGATCTTCTCCTTTACAACATTGTGTGCAACAAACCTAGACAGAGTTAATCTGATGACTCCTAATACCTGTTTGTCAAGAAGAGCCCATTCCTCTTCCTTTGTAGTTGCAGATTTTTCCCCTAGAAGCGGCAGATGCAACTTCTTCCCATAAAGATAGTCCTCGATTTACATCATTTAAAATCCAAAGTCTGTGCCATCGAACTTTTCTATTCTAGATGCCTTTCTTACTTCCTCTGCCATTGCTCCCACTCAAACTTAACCCTAGGCTCTAATACCAGTTGTAGGGAATTAACACGAAATTTCCAAATCTATGAGAAACAAAAAATAGAGAAAACACAAAAAAATAATAATAATAATAATCACACGCATAAGATAGTATTTACATGGTTCAGCAATTTGCCTACGTCCACAGAGTTGCAGAGATTTCACTATTATTAGGAAAATCTCTCATTAAAAAACCAAGCAACATTATTTTAGATCAGGTCGTCATCTGAATCAAATACAACTAGGCTCCACAAAACCCAACACATAAGTCTTTCCATACTTAACCCAGCTACTCATATTTAACAATCACATCTTATGTCTCAATGTTTAATGAAATTTTTTTATAATTAAAAAAGTCACAATAGACGACAATGTGATAAGACAATGCTCTGTCACTCCATTTCTATACAGTATAAAGGAAAAGATGTTTATAAAAATAACTGAAAGAATGAAATATTGAAATTTAATTAACTTCTATTAGTGTAAGTGGAGCGCTACACTGCTAGTGTGCTAATGTAGATTGTTGCTCATAGATGCAATTTGAATATTACGTACCAAAAGATGGACTTCATGTTTTTCATTGAATTCCATAATCCATACTCAAGACTACTAGCTCTTTTAAGTTTCAACTAATGTTGCATAGATTTGTAAAGATGCCAACATAGTGTTCAACTAAATTTCTCGTTAAGGAAGCCAAAAGTCCTTTTCCAACTAAAAAAATTCAAAGATGTGCAATGTGTAGCCAAAAAATTCTCTATATATTCCCAAACATAATGTATTCCAAGGTTGTCTAAATTAGTGAAATTATTAAGGCAGGTGGAGAAGAAAAGCCCTAGCCACCTCAAAGACACCGTTTGCCCACCATTGGTAAAAAGGTAGGCCTCCAACAAGTGGAGAAGGAAAGTCCTAGTCATACGAACACACTCTTCCGTGGTCCTTTATGGGAGGAACATGTAATCCGACACCAAGTTGAACTAGCGGATGGTCTCAGTGGAGTACTTCCTCCCCAACAGGTCAATGCCTAGCTGCTTGCCCGACATGCTGTCCAAACTGATGATGGCCCCCTCAAAGCTAAGGTCGGTCATGCAGTAAAAGTCATAGGGAGTCACCGCTATCTCCCGCTCGGTGATATGAAAGGTCTGGGTAGTATCCCACCACCTTTCAATGAGACATCGCACCAGGGTGGCACTCACAAACTTCTTTGGAAAGAGACTAAGCCCGCCTCCTGGATATAACCTCTGGTTTCAGGAGTAAGCAAGTTGAACCATTCCACCACCTTATTGGTGCTTCCTTTACCAGCATAAGGGGATGATGACTACAAAAAGAAAATGTTGTTAGATTCATGATTCAAGTGAAATTCAACGAATAGGGTGTTCTGATGCGAGAGTAAAGATGAAAAGAATGATACAGTGATATTCAGATACAAAAATGACAAAAAGTAGTGTTAGAATTGCATATGGAAGTGAAAAGGTTTAAAAAGGAGCAAAAATGGGCAAAGCAAAGCTTCTGCCAGGCGTCTCACATACGCGGGTCAAAACTCACACATGCAAACAAAACCCTGCGTATGCAGGTCCATTCCCACGTGTGCAGAACCTCAAGAACATACCTGCGTACGCAAGAACAGAGCTACGTACGCATGAATACAAGCTACGTACGCAAGCCCGAGCCCACGCATGCAAGAACACAGACAGAAGCAGTTCTTCGACATTTTCAAAGAAGCATCATCCAAAATCAATCCTAGACATGTTCCTACCCATCCTAAGCCATTAGGTTTTCATCTAAACCCATCCCACAGCAAAACCCAAGCATTCACATAGCCAAAAACACATTTAAACCAAAGATTAGAAAGGAATTTGAAAATGAGAAAAAATGAAAAACTTACAAGTTCACCCATGGGAATGTGATTCTCTGGCTGGTATGTCAACGGTGAAGGCCCCACCAACCTCATGGCTCCACTCTAGCGGGTAAGATGAAAGGCATCAAAAGATAGGATATAGGAGGATTTCTTGGCCTTGTGGGGCCATTGGAGGAGATGATGAGAGAAAGAGAGAAAATGAGAGAGTTTAAGAGAATGAGGAAGTCATATGGTGTGAGGAAGAGAAAGAGGGGAGGGAGGTTTTTATAGAGAGAAAAGAGAGAGGAGTTATGAAGAATGTGAAGAGGTGAGGGAGATGAAGAGAATGAAAAAGAAGAAAAGAAACAGTTGGTAACCATTGGAGAAAATGTAAAGGCAGGAACACACTTGATGGCTAAAATACTTGTAGTTTAGACCTCACCACTAAACTACTTGTAATTTAGTCATGAACAGTAAAAAAAAAAAAAAAAATCCTTTCTTTCAAAGGAGGGATATTTCAAGACTCCCACAATTAAACACAAATTATCTTCATAAAATTCCCCAGTGGATCGAGCACATCAAGAATCATCCCCAGCGGATCAAACCTACCAAACATCATCCTTAGTAAGGAAGTAGAAGACTCTTCCTCGATATTTCAAGTATCTCAAGCAAAATATCCCCAATGAAGGAAGCAGAAGATTCTTCCTCAAATGTATCAAATATCATCCCCATGGAGGAAGCAGAAGACTCTTTCTCAATATTTCAAGCATCTTAAGCAAATCCCCAGTGAGAAGCAAAAGATTCTTCCCCAAATGTATCAAATATCATCCCTATAGAGGAAGCAGAAGACTCTTCCCCAAAAATTCAAGCATATCAAGCATTGTACCTCTAGAGGAAGCAAAAGACTCTTCCTCGATGGACCCAAGTACACCAAAGCAAGACCCCAGTGAGGAAGCAGGAGATTCTTCCGCCAAAGTGCCCCCAGTAACGAAGCAGAAGATTCTTCCCCAGTGAGTCTTATACACTAAATATCCCCAGTAAGGAAGTAGAAGATTCTTCTTCAAAAACTTCCATGAACCATGAAGGAAGCAGAAGATTCTTCCTTAGTGGATCACACATCTACACTACTCCTCAATGAGTTTCTCATCTCTAAGCAAGTTGTGAGAGGCAGAAGATTCCTCCCCATGCACATCCACTCCTCAACGAGTTTTTCACCATCCCTAGTAGATCCTACTCGTGCACATATCCTCCGAAAATTAAACATGTAGGCACTGTAGAACAAGGTGGAGATAGTGATAGAGAAAGAGGCCAAAGCCAACCCAAGGCAAAAGCCTCACCAGAAAAGGTAAAGAAAGAAGTGAAGAAGACAAGAGGAACAAGTCACCCAAAGAAGTTTAAGGCAAGAGCCCTAGATGGACACCACAGAGACTATATCCTTTTGTTGTGTGTTGGGTTAGCTCGTAAAAGCACCCTTTGTTTGCTTTCTTTTTTCATTTTAATGACTCTAAGATAGTGAGTCACTCGCCATTAGCTTGCAAGTGGCAAAACATGTTTTGGGTTAGTGAACTTGTCATTGCTCGTTTCCCGAGCAATAATGGTGGGACTTTGGACATACGAATCCCATGCAACTCTTTGGAGTTACACCCCATCCCATGTATATGTGATGTATGTCATGTGTGTGAAACAAAATGTTTTGTCTCTTATTCTTTTGATTCTGTTAGCGAAGCTCACGAATCAAAAAAGAGGAGCATCTGTAGACACCGCATTTTATACCCCTTACAACTCGGGCCCTCGTTCCCCAATGATACTCGAACTCTAAGGTCCAAGGTCAGTTTAAAGCCTAATCAGATATTAAATTAACTTAAGGAGTGCTAAAATGGAAAATATAACATTTTAAATGAGCAAAAATCTATTTTTGAAAATAAAATCACCAAAGTAGCCCTCGGCCTGCGTACGTGGGTCACAGCCTACGTACGCAAGCACATTCTTATGTACGCAGCTAGGGTTTCAAAAGTATAAGAAAGACAAGTTTTCTGCAATAATGGCTGAGGTTTGGAACGAATTTCACATCGTTTGGAAGCCATTCCTGTTTTTTCCACTATATAAAGCCTTACATGGTACATTTTCAAAACACATAGAACCCACTGGAAAAACCTAAGATTCACTAGAAAATAGTGAATCAAAAGGGAGTTTTTCACAAAACGCCCTCAAGTCATTTTTATTTGATTAGGACTTTTTTTGGCCCTAATCCTTCGAGTTTAAGATTGCTAATTATTATTTTATTGAATTGTGATAGATTTGACTGAGGGGAATAATAAATAATCAAGCCTAGGAGCTTTTGCTTTAAGGTATTCTTTTAAACTTTTCTCTTCCTTTTCTGCCTTTAATCTTTGTTTTGATTTTTTTTCTCTTGTTTAATTTATGCTTACACATGTTGTTTAGGTTAGTTCTAAGTTTTCTTCATATCTTTAAGCATATTAGGTTGTTAGATTTTACACTTTACGTCTTGTTTGGTTTCTACTTTGTTTCTGTGTAATTAAGTTTTCTGGGTAAGGATCTATGTACGCATGATCTAGCCTGCACGCAAGTTGAACTCATGCGTATGTAGACCTATTCTAACGTGCATGATGCCATTACCCAAAAACCCTTTTTTTTTTTGTTTGATTCTGCATTCACATGTTTGTCTGCATAGCCTCTTTTCCCCATGTTTTTAAGCCTCATAAAATGCTTGCTCATCTTTTAATATTCTTTTTTGTTATCACATGTCTAGATTAGGGTTTAGTTTAGGTTTTCTTAGTTTTAATGCCAGTCATTCATATGTTCTTGCATTGCCATAGGTACTGTGCTGCTGAGAGGTAAGTAAAAGGTAAGTCATGCATTAGCAATGTTCATGCATTTGTGTTAGGGTTTAGGTTTTCTAATGTGTTAACATTTTTGATATGTTTTGTTTGATAATATGTTTGTTGCCATGTTTAAGTTATTGCTTTGTTTTAGATGTATGATAGGTTTTTCATATGTTAGATGAGTGTTAGAGTTTCTTCAACATGTTTGGCTCCCTTTTGTTTGGATAGATGGATAAGTATGTGTTTAGAGTTAAAGATGTCATGTTGTTTGTTAGATGCATGTTAGTGTGAGTGAGTCTAGAATACAAGTATTTAAATAATTTTTAATATGGTTAAGATATAGGACACAATGATGGGAGCCCAACCTTATGGTTGGGCGATCTTGGGTGCCTAACACCTTCTTAAGAGTTTACCTAAACTCTGAACCCAAACTCTAGTACCTAAACTTTAAACCCAAACTTTGGTAGTAAGATCAAAGGCCTTTCCTCGAAAGGACACTATATTCATGGTTCCTAGACCGTATAACTAGGTGGCAACTCCCCCATATGCTTTTTCCCTTGTGCCCCCAATTGGTAATGGATGGAAGGACTCAAGTGAAGATTCTATCAAAGTTAATGGACAAAAATAAAAAATAAAAAATTTAAATTAAGTGAATGAAAATGACAATCAATATTAAATAGTTTGCTATATTGTATATGTGTCTCCAAGTAATGCTACAGATATAAATTATTTTATAATATTTTTACAAAATATTAATGTAGTCAGTTTCTTATTGGTTTTCATCTAGGCCTATCATTAATATAACTTTTTCATTTACCAATAATCACTTACCACACTAGCAGTTTGTAAATTTTTTTATAAAATTATTTGTTTATCATCGTTATTATTCATGTGTCTGCGTTGTGTTGTCCTTCTTTTTTTGTTTTGGTCTATGTTTTATAATTAAAAATTTTTGTTTTGAGGGGCCCGCAAATAAAAAGTAGCAGGTAAATTTCAGAAGCCCTTTGTGCTGCGCCGGTTGGTCAGGTCTTGCTATAAATTGATTTTTCTGTGACATGGGAATAATGGGATCTCTTCCTTCTCAAAATAGAAAAAAAAATATATATATATATATATATATATTTTTTTTTTGGCTAAAAATTTAAGAAAATTTTGACACTATTTTTATAAAAGAAAATGTAAAATTATTAAAAAATTAATTATTTTTTTCTTTTCCTATAAAATATATTTTTAACTAATATTCTTAATGCATTTGTTATTATTTCTTTTGGAAGCTTATCAAAATAAAATTGAGAGAGAATAAAAGAATTTTGAATGGAAGGGGACTAGGGGAGCCTACTCTTGGTCTTGCCATAAGG
Organism: Quercus glauca; assembly: GCA_023736055.1. Classification (NCBI taxonomy): domain Eukaryota; kingdom Viridiplantae; phylum Streptophyta; class Magnoliopsida; order Fagales; family Fagaceae; genus Quercus; species Quercus glauca. The sequence continues at coordinate 12,148,815 of CM043316.1, read as the reverse complement.
TCATTTGATTTTTTTTTTTTTTCAAGAAGTCATTTGATATTTCTGTTATTCATGACCAGCACGCGTAATGTAAATATACTTCCCGAAAATCTAGGAAAACCATGGTGGGATTGAAGAAAGAGAAATTGTGGAGAGTATAAAATGTTTTATATAATAATAATTGTAGGAGCGGAGTAAGTAGAAACTAGAAAGAAATTACTTCAGCAAAGCTGAATTTGACAGTTATCCAACAAGTGGACTAGTAGGTGGTCCAATTACAAAACTACTTCTTATATTAATTATTTAAGCAAAGCTAGCTCAAAAAAAAAAAAAAAAATTATTTAAGCAAAGCAGAACGTGATAATTATTAATTACCCAACAAGTGGACTAAGACTCACCAACAGAAAGCGAAACTTCCTTTGAAGGGGACGGAAATGGAGAAGAAAAAAGTGAAAGAGAAAACGGTTTTTTTTTTTTTAGTGTTCAGTTAGAAAGATGAAATGAGGAAAGACTGGTGGGCTCCAAAATGTTTTCTCCACTAGAAAATTGGGGAGAAAAATGTTGATCTATGTGCATGTGGCTTTTTTTTTTTTTTTTTTGTCATTTTTTAGTTATGCCCATTTGTTTCAGTTTTCTTTTTTTCTTTGATTTTTGTCTTTGGGTTATGTTTAAAAAAAAAAAAAACAAATTGAACTGTTTATACACAATTTTTTAATTAAAAAAATGTATTACCTTTTGTTTTATTTAATAAAAATATAATTATAAATTTATACCAACTTTATTTTTTATCTCTTCATTTTTTTCATCTTCCCAAACAGACTCTTATATAGTCTCACTTTTCATCTCTCCATTTTATGGCATAGTTAATTTAAGTCCATTTAATGTAGTGCTTCATTTTTTTTTTTTTTTTTTTCTCATTACAAAACAAGCTAGAAAACACGGCAACTTGTGTTTATTAAATTACTCATGCTCCCATTTTTTTTAACCAAAAAAAAAAAAAAATTACTCATGCTCCTCCCTCTGTCTCTGTCTCTCTCTCTCTTTCTCTCGGATTACATATAGAAGCTCAAGTTGGATAAATGGATCGGTGAAGCCGTGAGGGAGTTTTAGCAGAATTATTCAAGGTCTTCTGTATATACGGTACAGTTCTTTTCTTACTAGTGTCTTTAATTTTTTTTGTATATTTTCTTGGTAAATCACAATCAAAACTAGCAAAATTCTTTTATTATAATAAGGATGAGGTAGAGGCTAAAATGTAAGTGCAGTAAGAAAAGGAGGTAGCCTCACGAGCAGAATAATGGCAAAGCAAGATTCTTGAAGTGGAGTGCAATGCTTTTGTTAAATCTAAGTTGAATCAGAGAATATTTTCCTGACATCTACTGTAATAACGTTTAGAACATAGATGAGACTATTTGACATGGGCAATTCTTACATTGTCCCGGAACAGCGCCGGGACTGCTATCTAAGTTTTTTCCATCTGACATAAAGATCATGCCTTAGCTTGTATACATTTTCATTCACTATATACAAGATATTTGGGCTTTTAAATGACTTGAGATATGGCAAAATCTCCTATGTGAAGTCATGTTTTAATCAGATCTTGTCATGCTTTAATTTGATCTTGTCATGCTTCACAAAGTAATAATGCCTTGCTTTTGAACAACGCATATCACGTATATACTTCAAATGCTTGTACAACACAATGCTTTAGTATTTGAATAAATTATCCCCTTCATTCAGAATCCAACATATAGAAATAATAATAAAAAAGGGGACATTTTGTAATGTTTGACTTGATGCTCATAAAACATTATATTCAATGAGCATTTGACTCATACATATATATCTAATTAAGTTGAACATAAATTGGCTCCATAAACAATTCAATCCTGAGCTTTTGATTCTCCCATGGCAGCTTATTTCAAAGGAAATCAAGAAGAAAGGAACATACCGAGTAATGCCTTTTGAGAGGCAAATTGTCGACCGTTCAGAACCATCACGTATCGAAGGTTTTGACTGGTAAGACCATTAACCAATACTTCACTAACAGGGTGTTATCAACTGCTTGGGAATTCCAATGCATCCAGTACATGATTTTCGCTTTGGCCATTGGTCAAAACTCTCTCTCAAACGTGTTGTAGCCTATGTACGGCAAAAAAATGATCAAAATTGACTGATATACTTTTTTGGTGCTGTTCTTATTCACAATAGCTCTTCAAATTGAAGAGTGGAGTCCTAAATTCCTCCTGTCAATCTTGGGATTACAAGTGCAACACTACAAACTGAATGAAGCAGCTAGAGCCTAGAGGTGTGTGTTCATGAAATAATGCTCTGGACACAACTTTTACCACAACTTTTGCCACAACTTACTCACGTGGCAAGTTATCACATAAGCAAGTTGTGGTGAAAGTTGTGTCCCTAGCTTTACTCTGTGTTCATGAGTTAGTAAATAGGCCCAAAAGACTAGCCAATAGAGTTCGAGAAATGCTAGGACTGTATAAAGTTGCACAACTTTTACCATAACTTGCCATATAGGGAGTTATAAGTGATGGTGGATCCATGTGGAAACATATTTCTACCACTCACAACTCGCCACGTGACGAATTGTGGCAAAAGTTGTGTAACTTTATGTAGTTCTAGCATTTCTCATGCAATCCCGCAAAAAGGCTTTTTGTCTTACCATAATAGAGTTCGAGAAATGCTAGGACTACATAAAATTGCATAACTTTTACTACAACTTGTCACGTAAGGAGTTATGAGTGATAGATGTGTAATGGTAGGTCTATGTGGAGACACATTTCTACCACTCACCAGTGGCGACTCCAAAAATTTTGTTTATGGGGGTCATTAAAAATTTTTAATAAAAAAAAGAACTTGAATATATCGAGTTACCAACCAAAAAAATAACAATAATAATACATAAAGTTTTACAATTTCTTTTTACAAGTATTCAAATTTTGAATTATAAGTGTGGGTGAGAAAGCCCAGCTCCATACGTTGGGCCCGAGGCCCAGTTCAAGTATGAGTCTCCGTCCGAAGATGTTAAAAGTATCAGTACTTTGCCATCCTGGTGAGCGCAAGGGGAAACGTTCCGTCCGAAGACAACCTAGTAGGGCCGAAGAGGCCACATCCCACGTAGCTGCCCAGAACTTGATCGAATAGATATGTTGAAGATTCCCCTGCAAGGGCTGAGCCCTGGGCACGTCTAACGGCGTGGCTATCATAAGATATCTTGCCAATAAAGCTGCCACCGCCACATTTAATGCACTGCAGCAACTTTCCTGGCCGCATTTATGTGGAGAAGACACCTGAACAGTGTATTTTTACCCACCACCACTCATTGCATGTTAAAGCAGACGGCTGATGTGACTAATACTCAAGTGGGAGCCTAGATGAAGGGCAAGTGTACGGTGAGGATGGAAAAAGAGTGTATATATATATGTGGAGCAGGCCTCACAGATGGGGGGGGGAGAAAAAACAGTATTCACAAGTCTATGTATTCTAATCCTCTTCGGACTAAAGATTTTTGGTTGTTTAAGGAAAAAAGCCTGTCTCAACCCCTTTTTTCTTTGAGATGTTTTTGTTCGCCATGATCCGTTGCTAAATCCACTACTAGCCCAGCTGTTTTAACCCATTCTCTACAAATGTATTGTTGGGAATTTGTTGGGCTCACGATTGGCGCCGTCTGTGGGAAATAGCTTGAGCAAAGGTGGAAGCAACACCTCAGAAGATGGCTGAGCGAAGGCAACGACCAGCCGAGTCCAGGTCGTCTGAGCACACCGATCCCTTTCTTCATCTGGAACGGAGGCAGGATCGTGAGGGAAGTACACACACCACACGTGACAATCAAAACCAGTTGCATGGGGAGAGCCACATGTCACATGCAGAGAAGAACAAGGACATGCAGAAGGAGATAGACAGGCTTAAAAGGGAGTTGCGCCATGCGAAGAGGAAGCGCAGTCCCTTAGATTCGGATGAGGATTCCGGGGATGAACGAGACATTAGTTACAGACAAAAGCATCGAACACCGATCAGCGAATCCTTCACCTACGAGGAGATGCGTCACGACGAGAGGAACCCCCAGAATCCCTTACCGAGGGACGCAGGGAACGATGCTATGAGTAAAGCCCTGGATCAGATATCCAGATCCCCTTTTGCTCGTAACATTGAGAACGCTAAGCTCCCTCGACGTTTCCACCAGCCTACATTCACCATCTACAATGGCCGGACCGACCCAGTGGAACATGTGAGTCATTTCAACCAGCGAATGGCAGTTCACTCCAGGAACGAGGCCCTCATGTGCAAAGTTTTCCCATCCAGCTTGGGACCAATAGCCATGAGATGGTTCGATAGTCTGAAGTCCAACACTATCAGCTCTTTCCAAGAGCTAACACAGGTTTTTGGGTCCCGTTTCGTCACCTGCCGAAGGGTACCTCAATCCGTGGCATCTTTGCTGTCCATTATCATGAAAGGAGGTGAGACTCTGAAGTCGTACTCAGATAGGTTTTGGGAGACGTATAACGAGGTGGAAGAGGATTGTGAATCGGTGGCCATCAGCTCTTTCAAACTGGGCCTCCCCACGGAGCATCTCTTAAGAACCTCTTTGACGCGCAAGCCTGTCACCAGTATACGCCAGCTGATGGATAGGATCGATAAGTACAAAAGAGTTGAGGAAGACCAGCAGCAAAGCAAGGGCAAGGAGAAAGCTGTCCCTCAAGAGGGGAGGGATTTCAGGTCGGATAGGCAGAACCACAACAGGCCGAGGAAGGACTGGGCTGGACAAAACACAGCGGACTTTCGGGCGGTCAATGCCGTTTTTCGCGAACCAGTACATCAGGTCCTGGACAAAATAAAAAACGAACCATTCTTCAAGTGGCCGAACAAGATGGTAGGGAACCCTGAAAGACGCAACCACAATCTTTACTGTCAGTACCACCTGGACCATGGGCATACTACCGAAGATTGCAGGAGCATGTGGGATCATTTAGATCAGTTGGTCAGCGAAGGCAGGTTAAAGCACCTCCTGCACCACTCATGCGGCCAGGGAAATCAAACGGGCACGGGGCCCAGGAGAGGCGATTTTATCAAACCCCCCTTGGGAACAATCAATGTTATTTTCGCTGCGCCAGGAAGGACAGGATCCTGCCCATCCAGGGTATTGTCAGTCGCTCGGGTGCCCTCGGACAAAGTTAACAAAGAGCCGAAGAGGCTTAAGATAGTTGCCCCAGTTTTGGGCTTCTCGGAAGAAGACAAAATAAGGACTACGCAGCCGCACGATGATGCCCTGGTAGTGACGCTGAGAATAGGTGGATATGATGTGAGGAGAATACTGTTAGATCAAGGCAGCGCCGCAGAAATTATGTACCCGGACCTATATAAGGGGCTGAATTTGTCCCCCGAAGATTTGACTCCATACAGCTCCCCATTAGTCAGTTTTGATGGAAAAGTGATCATTTCGAAGGGCCAGATCAGACTGCCTGTGCAAGTCGGTACTGAGGTTGTGGAGGTAGACTTCATAGTGGTCGACGCTTACTCACCGTACACTGCTATAGTAGGCAGGCCTTGGCTCCATACCCTTGGGGCTGTACCCTCCACACTGCATCAGAAGATTAAATATCCGTCCGAGGGGATTGTCGAAGAGATCCGAGGGGATCAGGCCATGTCCAGGCAATGCCTAGTGGCAGCAATCCGGCACGAGCGGCACGCCGAACCTTCCAACTGTCATAAGGAAGGTTTATAGCAATTAAAACCCTCGGCGCTGGATGTCGAAGTTCCGGCTGAAGAAGCAGAGTGCGAAAGCCTGACAAGGATAATAGTTGGTGACGATCCAGAAAAGTTTTTTCAAATCGGATCCATGCTGCCTCCCCAGGAGCAGGGAGAGTTGACAGAACTCCTCAGGGCAAACGTCGATGTTTTTGCGTGGGACCCTGCGGAGGCCCCGGGGGTAAGCCCAGATTTCATTTGCCACCATCTAAACGTGGATCCCACCATAGTCCCCAGGAAGCAACCCCTTCGGCGTCCATCGAAGGAGCATGCAGATGCAGTTAGGGAAGAAGTAACGAGGCTCAAGCATGCGGGGGCCATTAAGGAAATTTTCTACCCCGAATGGCTAGCTAATACGGTGGTGGTAAAGAAGAAAAGTGGGAAATGGCGGGTGTGCGTGGATTTCACTGATCTGAATAGAGCCTGTCCGAAGGACCCGTTTCCCATGCCAAAGATAGATCAACTAGTTGATGCTACCGTCGGGCACCCAAGGATGAGCTTCTTAGATGCATTCCAAGGTTATCACCAGATACCGCTAGCTCTCGCCGATCAGAGCAAAACGGCCTTCGTAACTCCTGTAGGAAATTACCACTACAAGGTAATGCCATTCGGCTTGAAGAATGCAGGGGCTACCTACCAGAGAATGATGACCAGGATGTTTGAGCCACAGCTGGGCAAAAGCATGGAGGTTTATATTGACGACATGGTGGTTAAAAGCAAGGTTATTGCGGAACACATTGGGGACCTTAGGGATATTTTCGAAATTTTGAGGGGACACAGATTGCGCCTGAATGCCTCCAAGTGTTCGTTCGGAGTCGGCTCGGGTAAGTTCCTGGGGTATATGGTCACTCACAGGGGAATCGAAGTCAACCCCGATCAGATAAGGGCCATCAATAACTTGCGAGCTCCCCGTAACCCCAAGGAAATTCAGAAGCTGACAGGGATGACCGCTGCCCTTAATAGGTTCATTTCCAGATCAGCGGACAGGTGTCGGCCTTTCTTCTCGTTAATCAATAAATGGAAGGGTTTTGAATGGACAGAGGAATGTGCCGTTGCTTTCCAGCAACTTAAGGATTACCTGGCCAGACCTCCCATCATGTCCAGTCCCCAGCCAGACGAGGTCTTGTTCGCTTACATTGCCGTGGCACCTAATGCTGTAAGCTTGGTACTGATCCGAACAGACTGCGGCGTGCAGAAGCCAGTTTATTATGTGAGTAAATCGCTGCAAGAAGCTGAGACCCGTTATCTGCCACTGGAAAAGGCCATTCTGGCAGTTGTGCTGGGAGCTAAGAAGCTGCCCCATTATTTTCAAGCTCACACGGTCATACTCCTTACCCAGCTCCCACTTAGGGCGGTACTCCGAAGCGCCGATTACACAGGAAGAATTGCCAAGTGGGGGACGATGCTAGGGGCTTTTGATATCAAGTACATGCCGCGCACGTCAGTGAAGGGCTAGGTCCTTGCAGACTTGGTCGCCGAGTTCACAGAGCCCCATTTAGAGGAAGTAGCCCAAACTCTAGGCACAGAAGGGAGGCAAGTCAGCACGATTTCGTCACAAAACCCCTCGCCCTGGGAGTTATATGTAGACGGCGCATCAAATCAGAGGGGCTCAGGCGTAGGGCTAGTGTTGATATCCCCTGAGAAAATTACCATTGAAAAAGCCTTAAGGCTAGACTTCTCAGCAACGAATAATGAGGCAGAGTATGAGGCTCTATTGATTGGGATGAAGATGGTGCGAGGGATGGGAGGAAAATCCGTCGAGATATCTTCAGACTCAAAGTTGATCGTTGGCCAAGTACTAGGAGAGTTCGAGGCAAAAGACGAGAGGATGCAGGGATATCTGAACCTGGCCAAGTCCTTGCAGTCGGAGTTTGAATATTTTTCCCTTCGGCACGTCCCTAGAAGCGGCAACACGCATGCCGATTCCCTGGCTACACTCGCCACCTCTTCGGCGCAGGAATTACCAAGGGTCATCTTGATTGAGGACGTACGAAGGCCCACGGAGTTAAGAAAAAAGGTACTCCAAGTTCACAGCGTCGGAACCAACCCATGCTGGATGGACCCCATCATTAAGTTCCTAAGGGACGATGTGTTGCCCGAAGAAAGGGTGGAAGCGGAAAAAATACGGAGAAAAGCTACTCGGTTCTGGCTGTCCGAAGACCATAAGCTGTACAAACGATCCTATTCTGGCCCATATCTGCTGTGCGTGGCCCCCGACGCGGCCGAATCAATGTTAGAAGAACTGCATGAAGGAATATGTGGGAGCCATACTGGAGGGAGATCCTTAGCCCACCGAGCCATCACCCAAGGCTATTGGTGGCCAAATATGCAAAGAGAGGCGCATGAATACGCTAAAAAGTGTGATCAGTGCCAGCGTTTTGCGCCGAGCATACATCAACCTGGTGGAACCCTTAATCCACTGTCCAGCCCATGGCCTTTTGCTCAATGGGGGCTGGACATCGTAGGCCCGTTCCCAAAGGCAGCAGGAAACAAGAAGTTCTTGCTTGTCAGAACGGACTACTTCACCAAGTGGGTAGAAGCTGAGCCTCTAGCAAATATTAGGGACGTAGACGTGAAGAAGTTTATTTGGAAAAACATCGTCACCAGATTTGGAGTCCCACACACCCTCATCTCGGACAACGGGCTTCAGTTCGATAGCAAAGCCTTTAGAAGCTATTGCAGTGAGCTGGGAATCACAAATAGATACTCCACCCCCGCCTATCCCCAGGGAAATGGGCAGGCCGAAGCCACCAATAAAGTCATAGTTAACGGGCTAAAGAAGAGGCTGGACGATGCGAAGGGTAGATGGGTGGAAGAATTACCCCACGTATTGTGGGCATATAGAACTACGCCTCGCAGGTCCACGGGAGAGACCCCCTTCTCGATGACCTATGGGGCCGAAGCCGTGATACCCCTAGAGACTGGATTCCCAACACTCCGGTCAAGCACCTTTGATCTAGCTGGCAACGGCGGACAGCTGGAAAGGAGTTTGGACCTAATTGAAGAACGGAGGGAAAATGCAATGGTTCGACTGGTGCATTACCAGCAGAAACTTAGACAGGGCTACGATGCCAATGTAAGGCAGAGACCCCTGGAGCCTGGTGATCTTGTCCTGAGGAAAGTAGTAGGTAATGCAAAGAACCCAGCTTGAGGAAAATTAGGACCGAACTGGGAAGGACCATATCGCGTCACTTCAGGGGCTGGCATCGGAGCATACTTCCTAGAAGACTTGGATAATCATGTAGTGCCCCGACCATGGAATGTAAACAACCTCAAAAGGTACTACTATTGAATGAATCCCTCAGTCATGATTGCATTTTGTTAACACCACGTTTCTCACAAGTGTTTAAACTTAAACCCAATCATGCCTGTAGTCCTCGGACCAGATGATTTGGGTTAGTTAACACCACGTTTCTCATAAGTGTTTAAACTTAAATCCAATCATGCCTGTAGTCCTCGGACCAGATGATTTGGGTTAGTTAACACTCCTCCACGTTTCTCATAAGTGTTTAAACTTAAACCCAATCATGCCTGTAGTCCTCGGACCAGATGATTTGGGTTAGTTAACACCACGTTTCTCGTAAGTGTTTAAACTTAAATCCAATCATGCCTGTAGTCCTCGGACCAGATGATTTGGGTTAGTTAACACTCCTCCACGTTTCTCACAAGTGTTTAAACTTAAACCCAATCATGCCTGTAGTCCTCGGACCAGATGATTTGGGTTAGTTAACACCACTTTTCTCATAAGTGTTTAAACTTAAATCCAATCATGCCTGTAGTCCTCGGACCAGATGATTTAGGTTAGTTAACACTCCTCCACGTTTCTCACAAGTGTTTAAACTTAAACCCAATCATGCCTGTAGTCCTCGGACCAGATGATTTGGGTTAGTTAACACCACTTTTCTCATAAGTGTTTAAACTTAAATCCAATCATGCCTGTAGTCCTCGGACCAGATGATTTGGGTTAGTTAACACTCCTCCACGTTTCTCACAAGTGTTTAAACTTAAATCCAATCATGCCTGTAGTCCTCGGACCAGATGATTTGGGTTAGTTAACACCACGTTTCTCATAAGTGTTTAAACTTAAATCCAATCATGCCTGTAGTCCTCGGACCAGATGATTTGGGTTAGTTAACACTCCTCCACGTTTCTCATAAGTGTTTAAACTTAAATCCAATCATGCCTGTAGCCCTCGGACCAGATGATTTGGGTTAGTTAACACTCCTTTACAATTTTTACACTTTAACCCTAAATTCAATCACGCATGTAGTCCTCAGAGCAGTTAATTTGATGGGCACGCTCGCATTACTAGACTTAAGCGAAATTACGTCAGCTGTTATTGCCATAATTCTTTGTTTTAACTACGTATAGAAGATTACCATGTTTCTGATTTACTCTTAATTACGAAACTGTCATTACTAGCCATAATAACGCAATCTGACAAGTACTATAAAGGCAACAAGTAACGAAAGTAAACTATTTCATTCATTGAAAGACGATTTCATTACAAAAATGGCAAAAAATATCCAAAGGATTACACAGGCAGAACGTCCTAAGCTTTATCTTGAGGTGCTGGGTTTGGCTTCGGCAGATCGCCCGCATCACCGGCCTGAAGAGGGGTGTGGCTCGTCTCGGCTGGGGCTGGGGGATTCGGATTGGCCGAAGGTGCTTCCAAGGTTTCGGGGACATCACATATGTCAGGATCATAGTAGATGCTCCCAGGTTGCCTTAGAGGTGACTCTGCAGGGACTCCAGCCGCGTCGAGGCATTTGCTCCACGTGATATCGCAGTAGCCCCTGCAGACCTTGGCGAACTCCTCGGTCAGCCTTGCTTGGGTCTCTGGCACCCCCAGCATATAAGCAGCCTGTTTTTCAACCTCAACTGCTTCCTTGGCTAACTGTGCTTTTTCCTCGGCCAAGTTGGCAGCGTCTTTGGCCTTTTCCAGCTCAGCGCGAAGTTCCACTACCAGTGCCCTCTGTGTTTCTAGATTAATCTCAGTGGTGTAGAGCTGCTGGCGTTGGTCTTCGGCTTGCTTTTCAGCAGTCTTCAGGCCTGCCTCTAGATTCCTTCTTGCCTTCACCTCCTCATTTAGCTGCTCGGATATGCGAGCGCTTTCATCCTTGGCCTTGCCCAACGCTTTCTCAACGTCCTCCCTGGACCGAATCTCAGCTTGCACATCAATATCCTTCCGCTAAACCCACTCTTCAGCCACGTAGATTTGTTGAGCAAGCTGCATGGCAACAAAAAATAATGTTACGTAAAAATATAAATGAACGAGGGCCTCAAAAGAGCTGCGAAAGAGCACCAGTTGTCTTACCATGCCTAAATCCCGTTTGAGGGACAGAAAGAGCTCCCTTTCACTGAAGTGCCGATAAGACTCCATATCCCTCGGAAGGAGGAGGGCTGCTCGAGCGCTTCTGCAATGTACCCGGCCTTGCCTCCGGCGTAGTTTCTGAGGGAGGCGTCAAAGGGGATGGCCGCGCCATCCAGAGTAAGCTTCGGGGACCATGTCTGGGTCCCTCGCCGCACGTCGGCAGCCACATTCTCCTCTCTACTATCAGTAGAAGAAGCCCGTTTGCTTCTTGCATCGTGGGTCTTCTTCTGCTGCTTGCGGCCCTTCGGAGGGACCACTTCCCCCTCCTCGATATCAGTTACATCCGTCACCACCCTCTTTTTCTTCAAATCGGGCAGCACTTTCAGACCCAGATCTTTTGGGGCTTGAGGAGGGGGAGGCGGTGGTGGGAGATTCGCCTGGGGCTGGGATGTGCCAGTGCCCTTGGCTGGAGCCGTTGTCCTCCTGTTCTTCATTAGCTGATCCAAACTCAGCATGTCCTCCTCTGTAGAGTCTTCTGGCAAAGCTAAGTTCAGAACTGGGGTAGCTGATTGCCTGTCAAGAGCCTCTTCAGCTGACAAGATCTGAACCTCCTCCGAGGTGTCCTCCTCGAACTTAAACTGGTCGATCTGGGCGTCAAGTGAAGGGGTAGAAGAGGCGACTCTTTCCTCGACTGCTGGTTCAACTGGCGCTTGCTGAACGGGCTGAACTAGTGCTGGGATGCCCTGCGGGTTGGGATGGGGCACTGGGGCGAGGTCGAACGGCGCCAAAAAGTTCTTCCTTGCCACGTCGATGCGGTTTATGCGACGATCCCCGAGTGTGATTGCGTTGCCTCTCGGCTGAAGCTCAGTCTTCGGGGTGTAGCCGAGGATGAGAGGAACAGACCTAAGCTGTCCGTCCTCGCTCACAAAAATCTCCGACCGAAGAAGGTAATTCAAAGCCGCAGTATTCGTTAGACTCAGCCGAGGAGCCACGTGCCTTCTATCTGAAAACATGACAAGAGAACTGTCAGAGGGTTGCAATATGACGAAGAGGAGGACCGAAAAGCTAAAAGTAAACAAAGAGGTAAAGCTCGAGGGGGAATGTCCCACCTGGCGTCCCTGGCGTGGTTGGGCAATGAATCCCATCATGCCAGGCACCCGAGACGATGAGATAATCGTCCTTCATCCCTTTGTTGGACTTGGGGAGGCCGGACAGGAGCCTGACGACATCGGACCGGGACCTTAAATAGTACCCCGCCCCCTCCTTGGTATGACACTCGTACATGTGCACCACATCGTGCCAGGTTAACCCCAGACCTAAATGACGGTTCAGGTCATCAATCGCCCCTAAAATCCTAAATGTATTGGGAGCGCACTGGTCAGGACTAAGCCTATGGGCAGTGAGGTAACTTCTGGTGACCTCGCCCATGGGGAGGGTCATTCCCCCCTCCAGAAAGGCGATGATGGGGATTATCACCTCTCCCACCTCTCGGTCCAGTAACAACCCCTCCGTGGAGCAATACCTCAAGCCCACTTCCTGAGGGATGCGATATATCTCCCTAAACCTCTCTATCTGGGATGGACTGTCCACTAGGTATTCAAATCTACCCATCGATAATAAGGTTAAAGCGAGGGAAATGCGGAACGGTGACTGGAGAAAATTTACAAATGGCCGAAGAGGCAGACTGAACAGATTTCAAAAATCTCGAAGAAAGGAACTTACATCGGACTGAATCAGAGAATGTCTTCTGGCGTCGCCGGGAAATTGCAGCAGATTGTGGAATGAGTTGAAGCGGATGACAGAAAGGGCTTTGAAAGTCTGAGCGCTTGAGTTCGCTGGGAGTTCTGAAGATTGCAAAATGGGAAGACAACTCCCCCTTAAGACCTTATATAGTGGCAGGTAAAGTGGTGAGGATCATCCCGCCCGAAATTCTAAGGAGAATCTCATCCGTTGATTTGAAATGAGCCGCTAGATTTCAGGGACAAGACACCGCCTGGAGCAATTAATGACGCCTCGGAAACGGCGCGACAGCAGCGACAATAAAGAAGGCGCATAAATTTATGCTCGCACGAGTGGAGGCAAAATTTCAAGGCACTCATTTGTCAAAAAGTTAAAAGGTCAAAATCCCCCTTTTTTCTCTTCGGATGCAGGTTAAAAGCGGAATTTTGAGGGGCTATTGTGGGTGAGAAAGCCCAGCTCCATACGTTGGGCCCGAGGCCCAGTTCAAGTATGAGTCTCCGTCCGAAGATGTTAAAAGTATCAGTACTTTGCCATCCTGGTGAGCGCAAGGGGAAACGTTCCGTCCGAAGACAACCTAGTGGGGCCGAAGAGGCCACATCCCACGTAGCTGCCCAGAACTTGATCGAATAGATATGTTGAAGATTCCCCTGCAAGGGCTGAGCCCTGGGCACGTCTAACGGCGTGGCTATCATAAGATATCTTGCCAATAAAGCTGCCACCGCCACATTTAATGCACTGCAGCAACTTTCCTGGCCGTATTTATGTGGAGAAGACACCTGAACAGTGTATTTTTACCCACCACCACTCACTGCATGTTAAAGCAGACGGCTGATGTGACTAGTACTCAAGTGGGAGCCTAGATGAAGGGCAAGTGTACGGTGAGGATGGAAAAAGAGTGTATATATATATGTGGAGCAGGCCTCACAGATGGGGGGGGAGAAAAAACAGTATTCACAAGTCTATGTATTCTAATCCTCTTCGGACTAAAGATTTTTGGTTCTTTAAGGAAAAAAGCCTGTCTCAACCCCTTTTTTCTTTGAGATGTTTTTGTTCGCCATGATCCGTTGCTAAATCCACTACTAGCCCAGCTGTTTTAACCCATTCTCTACAAATGTATTGTTGGGAATTTGTTGGGCTCACGATATAGGGAGTCGGTGTCAGGCCCAACGAATTTGGACCCTACAATAAGTATTTATTACCAATGTGGGTAAGTATGCGCCTACAATCATTTTATTTTGTTAAGTTTATCTAACATTTTTTATTTTTATGCAGTTTTTATTATCTATTTGTTATTGTTTTTATAAAAATATTTTATACTAAATGACTAAACTAAACTCATTGGCTTTATATTAATTATTGACGCAAACAACCACACTCATTCATACATAAAATCATACACTAGTGTCTACTTAACCAATCAAATGCTTGGACAATCACTAATGTAGGGACCTGGTTCGGGCACTTCTCTCATGGGGATGAGTGGACCTAAGCCCAGTTAACCCTATACAATAAATTTGTAGAGAGTGGATAGAAGGACTAGGCACTAGCGAATGTTACAACGGTTGGTGTGGGTTTACAAGATCAATAAGTGAGATTTGGCTAAGTTTTCTAAAGGGAAGTTTGTCCTCGGCCCAATCCAAGGAGCTCTTCCCTGACTATTAATGGAAGTAAGGGTTGCCAACAAGCCCTCCGAACCCTTCGAACCTTCCAACACCCTTCTTCTCTGGGGTTCCGTTCCATTATATAGTCCTATTCAGCTGATCTCTGCCGTCCACTTGTTGATCATCTGGGCCTGTGTCTGAAGGCTTGTCCCATCAGCCGCCTTTCCAGACCTTCTATTAGATGCTGCAACCGAGGCAGCACTGTTCAGAGATCACTTCTCCATTAACGCGGCCAGAGTGTCAGTTGCGTGCTTTTAATGTGGAAATGACAGCTCCCCTATGAATTACTCCTTCGCCATATTCCCTCGTCCGACTCTAGGTACTTATCCTTTTCTTTGGTATGCCCTGGAGGGTGCTATTGGTGGGGCGCCGACCTTCCCTTCTTCAGTATTGGCCGACCGAGGACATTGTTGTCCTCGGCGATACTCCTTGACAACTTGGGCCTTCCTTGCTCATCCTCGGACACTGCATTGTCCTGGGCATGGGCCTTAGGTCCGATATGGAGTGGGCCAGGGTTGCCAAATCTTCGGGCCCTACAATAGCCCCTCAAAATTCTACTGCCCGGCTCCTCGGGCGGGGAGGAGGATTTTGATGTCCTCGGGTCTTTGTCATGGTCTGGCAAATCTTGTCTTCCTGTCAGTACCAAAATCCCTCCGACTACTTAGGGAACGCTCCTAGCGTTTCAGTACTTGGAGCACGCCCTCATTAAATTTTTGCGGCCCTGTGTCTTCCACGTTCAACAGTGTGATGATGAATGGACGGTAGGGATACTTCTGACTTAATGGGCGGGAAAGCCCGTGCAGTTGCTTTTAATTGGGGGTATAAATACCCAATTGAACTGATTTGCCTCTTCACTTTTGCATTCAAGAGCTCTTGTGCACATACGCTGAATTTGGTTAAGCCTTCAATCGACCTTACGCCTCCTTTCAACATAAAAGGCCTGTCCGAGGAGCCTTTCCTCATTTTTGTAAGTTCTCTTCTCCTTCTGGTTTATACTTTTCCTCCTGAGTTTCTTGTCCTCTTATTCTTCTTTCTCTTTCCTTCGTTTTCCCTGAGCCCCTCGTTAGTTCTTTAGGATTGGTAGGTTTAAGAAGTTAGTTGAGTCCGAGGAGGCGATGAAAAAATTCGTTGCTGATTATAAGATCCCCGATATAGTGGGTTTGAGGTACTGTGGAGAAGAGGAGTGGAGTATTAGGAGAAAAGAGGGTGAGGTGGCGGTTCCTATAATCGTCTTTCTAGAGGGTGGTATAAGGATCCCCATAGGGCCAGTGATGAGGAATTATCTCAGACACTTCGGCTTATCTCCCACCCAATGTGCCATCAATGTATTTAGGATCTTAGGCTGTATGGATGCCCTGAATGAGAAGATGGGGCTGAGGTTAACCCACCACGATGTAAACTGGTGCTAAAACCTCTAGTGTCTCAAGGAGAAGCCTTATTACATGAAGACGAGGAACGATAGGGTCCGACTCATCCAGTGCCTCCCTGAGTCCAACAAGGGTTTGAACAAAGACTTCCTTATTGTGTTCGGAGAGTGGCACGATGGCTTTCATTACCCAACAGTGGAGGGTACGCCAGGTGGGGCATTCAGACTAAGAAAGGGTTTAATTTCTTGTGCTTTTACGCCCTGCTTTGCTTGGTTTTTGACAGGAACTTGTTTTATTTTATGCAGATCTGCACGCTTTTGAGCGTCACTTCGGCTTGGTCAACAAGGAGGATTTGCAAACTGTACTGAGGTCAGAGATTTTTGTGAATGAAGCCGACGACCAAGTTAGAGCACTCATGAGATCCTAGGATACGATCCGACCCAAAAATCATTCTCGGCCCCCAAGTACATGATCCGCGCTAAAGATCCTCGGCTGCATAAGATCACCGTAGTTAAGTACGGATTTTTGATCCCCGAGGGATCTCCTATTCCGGAGGGCGTACCATTGGTAGGCACCTTTCATCACCTCAAGTTACAGAGGCTAAAGGGGGAGAGCTAGGAGAAGTGGAGGTAGCTGACTCAGGTCCGTCCGAAGACGAGTTTGACGTGTTTAACCAATTCCCCTCGCCCGAGGATCCTCCTGGCGATTTAGGTGACCCCAGCTTAGCTGAAGCGGACTTTTTATCCAAAGAAGCTTCTCCTCGGTGGAAGATGAGTTTTAGGAGACGTCCTCAGACGAGCCTGCTTGCTCTGATTAAAGGGCAGTCGGGGAAGGATGCGCCGGGAAAGTCTCCTCCTAAGCTTCCTCCTCCCCTACCCCAATGGAGTTCGCCATCTGGGTCCAAGCCCACCAATCCTCTGCAGAAGAAAGACAAAGGAAAGAGGCCTAAGGGGGGCGAAGAATCTGATCCTTCCCAGGGCGATGGCGACGCTCGGCAGCTATCGAAGCAGCTGAGAGTAGGGCGCCGAGGTCAGGATAAACAGGTCACTGTCCAGCCCGGGGCCCAGGCCTGGCTCCCTGCCCCCATGCTCCATGGGAAGCCCCTGATGGACGATGCCTCCCTTAGGGACCCTCGAGGGGGCGAGGGTGCGTATGTGGCTGAAGCATTGGGGAGGTCCTTGCTACTCCCCACGGATATGGCCCAGTTGGAGGCTCTGAGGAGCAAGGAGGTCTTCATCGGCCTCAAACTATGTTTGGGCATGGTACGTTTCTGATCACTTGTGATCCTCTTGAATTCCTACCTTTTGGATTCTTACTTATCGCGCATTAGTTTTAATTGGCAGGCTATCCAGACTACTTTTAAGTTGGAGGGCATAGCCAGTAGCCAAAACAGGGCCGCGAACTTGGAGCGTAACAAGCTGCTAGACGCTGCTCGGACCCTCAACGCCTCCAAGGCCGATCTTTCAAAGGCGAGGGAGGAGTTGGAGGAGATGAAGAGGGCTCGAGACATCGCTGAATTGGGCCTTGCTGGCGCCCAAAAGCAGGCCCTAGATTAAACTGAGCGCTTGCTTAAGGCAGAGGATCAGCTGAAGGTCGCCAAAGAAGAGATCGCAATCTTGAAAAAGGGGGTGCTCGAGGCAGAGGGGGCCAGAGGCGTTGTGGAGCTCACCAGGGATGAGGCCTTGAAAGCCAAGGAAGAGGCTGACTCTGCCAAGGCTGAGGCTGAGGCTTTCAAAGGTAAGGCCGAGCAGGAGGCCTACGATTCAGGGGTAGCTGACACTGAAGCCACCCTTAGAGCTCAAGTGCCTGGGGTTTGCAGGCTCTACTGCTCCCAAGTTTGGAGTGAGGCCCTTAAACAAGTTAGGGTTGAGGCTTTGTCCGACCTGTGGAAGGTGGAAAATGCATATTATCCCCTTGCCATCCGCGAGGCTTCCCCTTCCAACTCTGAGGTGGAGGTGGCTGCTGAGGGAGTTGGGGTTGTTCCTGATGAAGATGCCCCAGCTGCTATTACCTCGAACGAGCCTGTAAAGGAGGCTGCTCCTCCTAGGGTTGTTAAGACAAGCAAGAGCCTTAGTGCGGATGTGCCCAGAGAGGTTGCGGACCCCGTAGCTGATGTCCAAGCCCCTCACATTGAGGAGGTATCTCTTCCAGCTGACTCTCCCCAGGCTGTAATTCCAAGCAAGGGTAATAAAGACCTTAAGACCTCTTCTGCCCAGCCCTCTGAGGGAGGGATCGAGATGAAGCTGAAGGACTGATCCTCCATGGCGCCTTCGCTTTGTTTGTTTATTTGTTTGTTTGTTTGTTAGTTTTTTTTTTTTTTTTTTTAAGCATTGTAATGGCACTTTTGCCTTGTGTAACTCTTAAAGATTCAATGAAAAACATATTTTTTTTTTCTCTTATCCGTTTTGTTTGTATTATATTATTTATTATTATTATTTTTTTTTTTTTTACTTGCGCGATCCTGGCTTTAATTGCGCTTTAGCCAACTACATTGATCACCGTCCTCTACAGTGCTCATTACTAGTACCAAAGTGGTCAGCCTCGTCGCAGGTTTGGGTCTGCGGTCAATACAAGACCTTGGGTTTGTCTAGTGCTTAGATCTTCCTAAAGTGATTAGTTTCCCCATAGGTTTGAGTCATTGAACCATGCAAGACCTTGGTTCTGTCTAGTACTTGGATTCCCTTGAAGCAACTAGTTACCCCATAGGTTTGATGCCGAGGACCATGCAAGACCTTGGCTCTGCCTAATACTTGGTCTTTCGTGAATGAATAGTTTCCCCATAGGCTTGCACTTGATTCTTCTTGAGTGACTAGTTTCCCCATAGGCTTGAATCCAAGGACCATGCAAGACCTTGGTTCTGTCTAGCACTTGATTCTTGAAATAGTTAGTTTCCCCATAGGCTTGAGTCCGAGGACCATGCAAGGCCTTGGTTCTGTCTAACACTTGTCTTATGAAGTAACTAGTTTCCCCATAGGTTTGAGTCTGAGGTCCATGCAAGACCTTGGTTCTATCTAGCACTTAATTCTTCTTGAGTGACTAGTTTCTCCATAGGTTTGAGTCCGAGAACTATGCAAGACCCTAGTTCTGTCTAGCACTTAATTCTTGAAGTAGTTAGTTTCCCCATAAGCTTAAGTCCGAGGACCATACAAGGCTTTGGTTCTGTCTAACACTTATCTTTTGAAGTAAGTAGTTTCCCTATAGGTTTGAGTCTGAGGACCATGCAAGACCTTAGTTCTGTCTAGCACTTAATTCTTCTTGAGTGACTAGTTTCCCCATAGGTTTGAGTTCGAGGACTATGCAAGACCTTGGTTCTGTCTAGCACTTAATTCTTGAAGTAATTAGTTTCCTCATAGGCTTGAATTCGAGGACCATGCAAGGCCTTGGTTCTGTCTAACACTTGTCTTCTGAAGTAACTAGTTTCCCCATAGGTTTGAGTCCAAGGACCATGCAAGACCTTGATTCTGTCTAGCACTTAATTCTTCTTAAGTGACTAGTTTCCCCATAGGTTTGAGTCCGCGGACTATGCAAGACCTTGGTTCTGTCTAGCACTTAATTCTTGAAGTAGTTAGTTTCCCCATAGGCTTGAGTTCGAGGACTATGCAAGGCCTTGGTTCTGTCTAACGCTTGTCTTCTGAAGTAACTAGTTTCCCCATAAGTTTGAGTCCGAGGACCATACAAGACCTTGGTTCTATCTAGCACTTAATTCTTCTTGAGTGACTAGTTTCCCCATAGGTTTGAGTCCGAGGACTATGCAAGACCTTGGTTCTGTCTAACACTTAATTCTTCTTGAGTGACTAGTTTCCCCATAGGTTTGAGTCCAAGGACTATGCAAGACCTTGGTTGTGTCTAGCACTTAATTCTTGAAGTAGTTAGTTTCCCCATAGGTTTGAATCCGAGGATCATGCAAGGCCTTGATTTTGTCTAACACTTGTCTTCTGAAGTAATTAGTTTCCCTATAGGTTTGAGTCCGAGGACCATGCAAGACCTTAGTTCTGTCTAGCACTTAATTCTTCTTGAGTGACTAGTTTCCCCATAGGTTTGAGTCCAAGGACTATGCAAGACCTTAGTTCTGTCTAGCACTTAATTTTTCTTGAGTGACTAGTTTCCTCATAGGTTTGAGTCCGAGGACTATGCAAGACTTTGGTTCTGTCTAGCACTTAATTCTTCTTGAGTGACTAGTTTCCCTATAGGCTTAAGTTCGAGGACCATGCAAGGCCTTGGTTCTGTCTAATACTTAGAGTTTTCTTTACTGCTTGGGGTGAGGGGGCTCATCCCCAGTGTTGGGGGGCCTACCCTTAGAGTGATAACGGCCTTGAACTTGCTCCGCCGAGGGAGGACCCTTCTTTGGTCTGGCCCCTTGGCCCCGCGCACCACTTCCTATTACGAGGCTTCTTTTGGGCTATTCGAGTAACGCGCTTGACGCTTCGGTGCGCGAGGCGCTTCCTCATTAATATCCTTGCGGATTTACGTGGATCCAGTGGCTGGTAAGCTCTTTGAAAATTGGGCGGAGTTAATACCTCCAGTAATTCTTCCTCAGAATTCTGTGCGGATTGGTTTTCACCAGCTCTTGCCTTCTATATAAGGCATTCTGGGATAATCTTTTCATCAAATTTCACAAACACTTGGGTTCAATAGGGGCTCAAGGCTCTCCGTTTTCTGGGCATTTTCAAGGGCCTTGCCAAAATAGTGACTTATGCCTGGGGAGATGGAGTGCCCTAGAAAAGGGCAGGGTCAAGGAAGCCGAGCCTTCTTCAGGAGCCGAGGATGCCACCCCGATCCTGGACGACACGGTGGAGGCTAAATAAGCAGAGGCCAAAGATCCTCCTTCTTTTCAACCTAGCCAGAGAGAGGACCCCCCTTGCAGTTAGGAGGGAAATCCGAAGGGAACATAATGTCTCTCCTCCGTGTGTGGATCTACCAGCCTTCCAAGCTGGTAGTGATTTGTCGGCGCCCAGTTGTTGTGGGATTGGGAGAGAATCAAGGAAAAACCTTGAGGTGGGACCGTCATGCGCCGCGGCTTCTTCTTCCTTCTCCTTCCCAGTGCCGCCCATGCTGGTTGGGGAGCTATGGACGGCCTTAAAACAAGCTTGTCTCTACCTCTCCCTCCATGCTTAGCTTAGCTTTAAAACAAGCCTGCCTAGGCCTCTTTTTTCTTTTCTTTTCTTTTTCTTCTTCTTTCTTCTTTTCTTCTTTTCTTTTTTTTTTATAGCTCGAGAACAAGCCTACCTAAGCATTTACCTTTGTAGTTAGCTTTAGAACAAGTCTGCCTAAGCATTTGTTGTACAATGTAACTTTTCTCTACTTAATAAAGAAGTAGCCACATTTCATTTACTTTACTTCTTAAATCTTTTATTTCTGTATGATGATTTCCTTCTAAATGAATACATTGACGTTGTTTGTGTTGTTGTTGTTTTTTTTTTTTTTTTTTTTTTTTTTTTTTTTTTTTTTTTTTTGAACTTGAAAGAAGTGTTGTTATTGATCCTTCCGCACCAACCATTGCACTCGCTAATTCTCAAGTCCTTCCCACAGACGGCGCCAATTGTAGGGACCTAGTTCGGGCACTTCTCTCCTAGGGATGAGTGCACCCAAGCTCAGTTAACCCCATACAATAAATTTGTAGAGAGTGGATAGAAGGATTAGGCACTAGCGAATGTTACAACGGTTGGTGTGGGTTTACAATATCAATAAGTGAGATTTGGCTAAGTTTTCTAAGGGGAAGTTTGTCCTCGGCCCAGTCCGAGGAGCTCTTCCCTGACTGCTAATGGAAGTAAGGGTTGCCAACAAGCCTTCCGAACCCTTCGAACCTTCCAACCCCCTTCTTCTCTGGGGGTCCGTTCCATTATATAGTCCTATTCAGCTAATTTTTGCCGTCCACTTGTTAATCATCTGGACCTGTGTCTGAAGGCTTATCCCATCAGCCGCCTTTCCAGACCTTCT
The DNA here is from genome assembly GCA_023736055.1 of Quercus glauca. NCBI lineage: Eukaryota > Viridiplantae > Streptophyta > Magnoliopsida > Fagales > Fagaceae > Quercus > Quercus glauca. The sequence goes on along the minus strand of CM043316.1, from coordinate 12,127,054 downwards.
ATTAGATGCTGCAACTGAGGCAGCACTGTTCAGAGGTCACTTCTCCATTAACGCGGCCAGAGTGTCAGTTGCGTGCTTTTAATATGGAAATGACAGCTCCCCTATGAATTACCCCTTCGCCATATTCCCCCGCCCGACCTTGGGTACTTTTCCTTTTCTTTGGCATGCCCTGGAGGGTGCTTTTAGTGGGGCGTCGACCTTCCCTTTTTCAGTATTGGCCGGCCGAGGACATGGTCATCCTTGGCGATGCTCCTTGACAACTCGGGCCTTCCTTGCTCATCCTCAGACACTGCATTGTCCTGGGCATGGGCCTTAGGCCCAATATGGAGTGGGCCGAGTTGCCAAATCTTCGGGCCCCACAACTAACTTTATGATTTTTTTTCTTGAATTTTACTAACTTTATAACAAAAAGTTATTATAACATGATAACAATACACACACATGTAATAAACCATCTATATTTTCTAATTATTAAATTTATATTATATTTATATTGTACACACAAACATCCACACACATCATAATTCACACAAATAACATTATAACAAAAAGCATGCACACAATTAATATTAGACACACTCATACACATAATATAAATTTATAAAAAATAGTGACACTTACAATTCACAAACACTTATTCTTAATTCTTAGAGTTGAAAATACTTGTAATAAATGTGTGCAAAATTTAAATCAGGGTTTGCAAAAATATTTTTAAGAAAAAATTATAGTATTAAACTAACAAAAAAAAAAATATTTTATGTATATAATTTTTTTTTTTTTTTGAAGTCAAGGGGTTCATTTGAACCCCTTGAGAATAGTGTAGCGCCGCCCTTGCCACTCACAACTCGTCATGTGACAAATTGTAATAAAAGTTGTGTAACTTTATGTAGTTCTAGCATTACTCATGCAATCCTACAAAAAGGGTTTTTGTCTTACCATAGTATGACGTGGGTCTAGGGTTCTTTTGCTTCTTGTTTTGTAAGTACCAATATGCACGGGAAAACTTTCGTATTCTGCTTTAAAATCCTTGTGTTTGTTTCATCTGTTGCATGTTTTTTGTTTTTCGTCGTTTGAGAAGTTGTTGTAACGAGATTGTTTCAATCATCTTTTCATTATAGTTAGTATGAAAACTTTGTATAGATGCATGATATGATTAGAAACCCTAAACGAAGTTAATAATATACTAAATGTAGCATTTTGCATGATATCATTTAAATGAAGGGAAAAAAAAATTCAAACAATCATATTATAAAAAAAAAAAAAACAAAAAATATAATACTATCCAACAAAATATTGCAATTATGCTAATACCTTTCTATATGAGTTTTACGTGAGTAAAGTCAATTTTGTTGTTGTTTTACGTGTGTGTATTTTTCAAATAGCACAGTTATTGTGTGATAGGTAGACAAAAGTTGCATTCCAATATATATATTTATTGTACATAAGTAATGTAGACTATAGCTTTTCTTTTTTGGGTTGTGTTAATGGACACTAGTTTTTTGTCTTTTTTTTTTTTTTTTTGCAACTTTATGAGCTATGGGGCCTGTTTCATAGAGAGAAAATATATATATATATATATATATATATATATATATATATATATATATTAAAATAGGTTATATGGCTAGTTTTATGTTTTTTTTTTTTCCATTTTTTTATTAAATGAAACTCACATTAATCCAACCTCAACAAGCACCGCATGGTACTTTACCCATGAGCAGTACAATTTGAATGTATTAGTTAAGTTGTACCATGCTTATGCTTAATGCCTGCTATTTCACTTTCACCCCAAAAAAATGCAAGTAGTTTTGGCCCTTTTATTGGCAATTGGAAATAAAACTTATTTTTTATTCTAATTTTTTGTTTCAATAATTTTTTTTAAAAAAATTTAATTGTTGGGATGGTGACTTCACTACTTCGTTTAGTTAGTGGACCAACAGAACTATAAAATGAGATTTTGTGCTTCAAAGTTCAAACTATAAATTTATATTTTTTTAAAATTTAATTTTATGAAAAAAAATTAACATTTAAATGTTAAAGATTTTAATTTTGGTTTCGCCTTAGGCCTCAAAATTTATTGTGTCGGCCCTGTATAATCAACAATATTAAAATTAATAATAATAAAACAATACTTTGTTTCGATAATAATAATAACTTGTTGCTAACCCGTGCGATGCACATGATAGTTAAATAAAAATTAAAAGTATTTAATGTATAAATTTTATTCTTTTACAATATAAAATTATTAAAATAATTAAAATAAAATCTAATGTTCTGAAAAAAAAATTTTAATAGAATTTTAAATTTCTTAAAACTTAGTTAATAGAGTTTCCATTTTTCCTAAAAGTAAACTATCACTATTAATGAGAATTTAACCATTTTTTGCAAAGAGAAGATAACTATAGGCCCAATTTTTATTTTACAACATAGGATGTTATAGTTAGATCTGTATCATGTGTAATACGTTAGTCTATTATGAAAGTTCCAAATAATATCCTAATACCTATTTTTATGAGTTTTCTTTTTAGTGGTGCAATAAAAGATGGAGTTTAATAGAAGTCATTTAAGATCCAACGTCCAATAATTTAAAAAAAAATTAATTTCAAAAGTCTTAATTTAAAAATTTTTAAATCATAAAATGGACTCTATCTAAACTCTAAAGGAAAGCATTCGGAATAATCACAATATTAATACCATATTATGATGGTTACAAATAACAATATTATTATTCATGATTAATAGATGAACAATGAAACTATGAATTAACAATTCAAATACCAAGTTTAAATTACAACAACACATATACAGAAGACTCCAAATATTGGAACATACTTCTTCTGCCATTTTCATTATTCAATCAAAACCAATGTTTCAAAGATAATTCCAATTCAATTAAACCCAATACATACATACGCATGAATGTAAAGAATTCCAAAAATAAAAATAACAATCTCCAAAAGCCTTTGCTTAATACAGTCACTATTTTTTTTTTTTTTTTAAATTGTGCATTCTTTAGTTCTTTTTCCTTATGTTTCATCAAACTTTTTCTAATTGACTAAATTATCTCTCATATATGTTAACATTAGACCTGATAAGAAAACTTTACATACCTTTTGTTTTGAAGGCACTACAAGAACCAAAATCAATGCAAAAGGTTGTACAGAAGAATGGTGTTGGAAGAATAATCCAAAAAAAAAAAAAAAAAAACTATTTAAAATATAATATAGGAATGAAAAGCCGTGTTGAAATTGTAAAAAATATTCCCTAAAAAAACTATTTATAATATAATATAGGGTTATGGATTCCTAATCAAATTTGGTTATATATATATATATATATATATATATATAGTTTTTTAAAGGATGAATATGTTGGTAGAGTCCATTTGATATAAAATTATATCCTATTGAAATTAAAAATGATATATATTTGTTAAGTCTCATTTGATATAATTATAGAGTTTAAATCCTATTGAAATTGTAATTTCTAATCAATGTTAATTGTAGGGACTCAAATTGTATTGGACCCTAAACAATAAAATTTTTAGAGAGTGGGCGTAAGAGCTGGGCCTTATGGGTAGAAAAATGACATGATCACTCTCTAGTAAAGAAAGCCTTAAACTAGTTTTCTACCACCTTTCTTCTTCTCGGCTAGGTTTTCCTAGGATATTTTAAGTCCACTGTAATCTCTCTTTTTCTCTCTCTTCTTTTCTCCTTTTTTCTCAAAAAGTCCTTCTAGTGTACTCCGATTTCACCTTATATACTACCTTCTCCGTCCTGCTTTCACCGTACACGTGTAAGTTCTATTCTGAGAACTTCTTTCTGTCCCATCCAGAACTTCCCGGATCCTCCGCTTAGTGGTCATAAGGCTGCTTGGTTACTGTTCAGGTATTACCTCCACATTAATGCGGCCAGAGAGTTAGCTGGGAAGCATTTAATGTGGAGGGTAGCAGCTTTTAGGAGATATTTGTTACCTTTCCCGGTTCCTTCTTTGTTCAATATTCATTAGTTAGTTTGCATGTAATTCTGTGAAGTTCCCTGACAATTAGAACAGTTACATCCACCTCGGACGCTGGTTTGAGGAATAAATCTCATCCTCGAACAGATGAGTGTCCTCGGACAGGTGAGTGCCCTCGGAATGGGCCATTGGGCCTCAAACCCATTTTCTATGAACTCTCTATTAAGCAACTGGCCCCACATTAATATACAAAAAAAAAAAAAAAAAAGAATTTATTTCATCAACGTTAATATGATAATTTTTTTTTTTAATGTCATCAATGTAGAAATTATTAAATTAATGGAGATATATTCCATTTTTTGAGATAGATTTATATTAATGGAGTTATTATATAATTTGTTAGTATTATCTAAAAATTCCCTAATTAGTTGATAATTTAGGTCTCCTTTAAGTATAGTGTTTGTGTATGGCACCAAACAACTATTTTTTTTTAAAAGAAATTTAATAAATTTTCTGCAATTTGGTGCTATAAAATCGAAAGAATTAAATAAAATTTAATCAAATTAAAAAATATAAATAAAAAATGCTAATGTGGAAAATTATAAAGAGGTCAATCAAAAGTCAAAGGTTTTAATTTTATATATACATGCATACATATATATATATAGAGAGAGAGAGAGAGAGAGAGAGAGAGAGAGATAATAATAATAATAATAATAATAATAAAAATAAAATTACTATTTACATAATCCTATAAAATATACGCAAAGTACACCATGCTAATGTGCCTTGGATGATCAACATCTTAGGGTCAGGCACTGATGAGCACGTCCTTGAACCAATAATCGTCTTTCAGCTAACTTAACCTTCTTCATCTCTCAAGACCAACAAAGGGCAGTACAGGAATATTCACCTCTTTGTAGTCCATCGACTACGCCTTTTGGTCTTAGGCCCTGCTCACCCTTTGTAGACAAACCTTGCTTAGGAACCTTTTAAAGGCTACTTGGCACCATTTTTTTCATCACTCAATTTCCGTCACTCATCACTCATTACTTATCACTCATTACTCTAAAATACCAAGGCTGTTTGGCACCATCACTCACTTGTCATAACTCAATATTTTTCACACTGTTTGTAGGCCCCATACCTGTCACTGGTGCAACTTTTTTTTTTTTTTTTCAAAAAAAAAAAAAAAAAAAAACCCAGGAAAAGACTGAACCCAGTGAAAGAAGAAAGGAAAAAAGAAAGAAAAAAGAAACCCAGGTGAAGACTGAACCACTGAAAGAAGAAAGGAAAGAAAAAAAAAATCCAGGTGAAGACTGAACCACTGAAAGAAGAAAGGAAAAAAAAAAAAAAAAAAAACCCAGGTGAAGACCGAACCCACTGAAAGAAGAAAGGAAAAAAAAAAAAAAGAAAGAAAAAAAAAACCCAGGTGAAGAACGAACTCACTGAAAGAAGAAAGGAAAAAAAAAAGAAAGAAAAAAAAAACCCAGGTGAAGAATGAACTCACTGAAAGAAGAAAGGAAAAAAAAAAAAAAAAAAAAGGTAGATTGGTCAAACATGTGCGGCTGAGTTATGACAAGTGGGTCCCCATGTGTGTTTAATTACAAAAATGCCATTAAGTTATAAGTTATGGAAACTGAAAATAGCCAAAATGTGTTTTCAGTTTTGGCTATTTTCAGTTTCCATAATTCATAACTCAAAAATCAGAGAATGATGGAAACAGAGTTATTGTGTAGTCAAACGGATATTAAGCTATGGGTCCCACCATTTTTGAGTTTTGAGTTATGAAAACTGAGAATTGAGTTACAGAAACAAAGCAACCAAACAGCCTCTTAGGAGCTGTTTGGCTCACTTTTTTTTATCACTCAATTTCCATCACTCATCACTCATCACTCATTACTCATCACTCATCACTTAAAATACCCTACCAGTTTGACACCATCACTCATTACTCATCACTCAATATTTTTCACACTGTTTGTGGGCCCCATACCTGTCACTCAGTACAGTTTTTTTTTTTTCAAGTACCCAAACTCACCGAACCCAGGAAAAAAAAAAAAAAAAAAAAAAACCAGAACTAAAGACCGAACCCAGTGAAAAAAAAAAAATCCCAGAACTGAAGACTGAACCAAAGGAAAAAAAAAAAGATTAGTCAAAAGTTGCGGCTGAGTGGGTCCCTCATGTGTGTTTAATTACAAAAATGCCATTGAGTTATGAGTTATGGAAACTGAAAATAGCAAAAATGTGTTTTCAGTTTTCATAACTTATGACTCAAAAATCAGAGAATTGAGTGATGGAAATAGAGTTATGGGAACAGAGAAATGGTGCGCCAAATGGACTTCTCGCTATGGGTTCCACCATTTTTGAGAATTGAGTTATGAAAATAAAGAATTGAGTTATAAAAACAGGTCATCCAAACACCTCCTTAAATTTTCAGGGCATTGAATTCTCACCAATATTTGCTTAATTATGTTTTTTTTATTTATTACTATTCAATTTTTTCTGTGCACAATCATGTGTCAAAAACGAGCTTAATTTATGACAATAAGGTTGCGTTTGGTTCCCGTAAAATATTTTCCAGAAAATAGATATTTTTCGAAAATGCTATTTTTTGAAAAAGGAAAATATTTTCAAGTGTTTGGTTGTGTTATGAAAATTGTTGTAGAAAATATTTTCATGTGTTTGGTTCTATTCTGAAAATGCTATTTTCCTACAAATTTTTCATATTTTCTCAGCTATTTTCTCAGCATCCAAACAAATTTTATTACAGAAAATTTCAAAATCACAGAAATCTCAATCCACAAAACAAACTCCAATTCAACCCACAGCAGTAAACTCCGGCAATCAAAAGCCACAACCACCAAAACAACACCACCACCACACCACCAGAAGAACAACAAAAATAAAAAATCACACAGGAATCAAAATCACACAGAGAAAGAGATCGAGCGGGTCGAAGGTCGAAGGTTAAAGGGTCGAAGGCTCTGGGTCGAAGGCGAGAACTCGCGGCGGAGGCAAGATTGAGCGGAGCCGAGATCGAGCGGCGCGGTGCTATCAGCGCGATGCTCGGGGTTCGCCAGTGACGAGACCGGTGCGATCGTCGGACTGGAGCTCGAAGTTCGCCGGCGACGTCGAAGGCGTGATCACAGCTCCCTCTTCTCTCTCTCTCTCTCTCTCCGAAAATCATTCAAAGTGAAAATAGGAACGGAAATGATTTTACAGGATTTTTGGGTTATTTTACGGTCAAAAGAAAAATGGTTTGAAATTGACTGAATTTTTCAAATCAACTAAACAATCTAATTTTACGAAAATGCTTTTTCGAAAGTGGTTTGAAGCTAAACCAAATCCAGCCTAAGCCAATAACCTTCTTCTACAACCACGCCAGCCGAAAAACAAGTTGCCTTTTTTCGGGGCCCTGTAAAGTACAGCAAAAGTAACCGATAGAAATCCAGGCAAATGGATGTCTGTCACTGTCACATTCTCTTTTCTCCCCAACCCCGAATGCTGGATCACATGGGGTCCACTCCACGCCCCCACCCCCACGCAATTGTGATTTGTCATTCATTTCCTACTTCCCATTAAAATCTAACTAAAAATAATTTTTTATTAAAAAGCTTAAAGCGTATTTTCGGTTTTGGTGTGAAGTTATTTGCCTTTTCTGTCGTTTTACTGGATAAGATATTTTCTCTTCTTTCTCAGCCACACACGTCGGAGTCTCTCATCCAAATTATGTAATTCTTGACAGAAGTTTTCTGCCTTCGTAATAAAATTTCTCGCATTGATTAATAAGATGTCTCCTCGGTGTCACTCTCTCTCACAGTCTGACTAATTCTTAAGTTGTACAGAGTATAGAAAATGGTGTTTCTTCTTCTCTCACATTTATGATAAGTTTTGTTCATTCAATTTATGGTGGTCCAGTCTCTCGCTCTTTCACAGTCGAGTAATTCATACGTAGTCCGGAATATAGAAAATTGAGCTTCTTTTTCTCACATTTATAATAAGGATTCAATTTATGGTGGTCCAGTCTCTCGCTATTTCACAGTCGAGTAATTCATACGTAGTTCGGAATATAGAAAATGGAGCTCTTTTTCTCACATTTATAATAAAGTCTGTTCATTTAATTCATGATGGGTCCACCGTAAATGTCAGAGGAGTAGGTAGGATAATTTTTCTGCAGTACCAACGAATTTTCCCTCAGTCACAGAGAAAAACTTGCTTCTCATAGTTATAGAGTCTCACGAATCAGTCTCTGTCATCTCCGTTCCTCTACCACTTTGTAGCTCTCTCTTTGGTAATCCTAACCTCTAATTTTTTTTTTTTAATTTTAAGTTCATTGATTGTTTCTTGCTGATTCTTTTTTGGTTATTTTCTTGTAATTTTAGGGATGTTTTAAGAGATTCAGCCTACTAAAGGACTAAATCCCAAAGGCTCAAAGACTTCTAAGGTATTTTCTCATTCTATTTTTATTTGTTTTGAGTTCACTAATGTTTGATTTTTTTTTCCTTTGCTGTTTGATTTTGTTTTGAGGGTTATTTTTTATATGGTAGAGCTTCTTCTTCGTTAAAATCTTGGTTTTTCTTTTGAATTTCTCATTTTTAACAACTCTTAGGCCTTACCATATACCTCCTTTGTCAGTTGGTTCTTTTTTTTTTTTTTTTTTTTTTGTATCTCTTTGCCAGTTGGTTCTTGAAAGATATTGAGCTACACAGTTTATGCTTGTAAAGTCGTCATACATTTGGTAGATAAGATGGGATGGGAGAACAAAATTTGTAGTTTCAATTCTTCAAATTTTTGTATATGGACCTCATAGATGCTCTGTTACCTCAACCTATGTGAGTTAATGATTTCATCGAGGCTCCAGAGTGCTCCAGTCTGGCCTAGATCTGCTCATAAGTAGTTAGCTATTTAAAAACTTGATAGCTCATTCTCAAGTTTGAAATTTTGAGAAATGCAGCAAGACGTGAGATTGATAACTTCAACTAATCTTAGCTTTGAACATGAGGGGAAATGCCATCTGAGTTGCATCTGAGTTGGGTGATATACATTACTAGTTGCAAATCCGTGTGATGCTTGAAAAAACTATTAAAAATGAGATCTGAAAAATTCTTCAGTTATTTAATCTTTATATAATGAGATGTTGTTGAGTTGCAGGTTGCTTCAATCATCATATCATTATAGTTTAGTGGCAAAATTTTGCTACATAATATGCTTAGAAAAATTAGATGACGTTAATAATTTTGTAACTATGGTGATTGTGCAAGATAGCATTTGATTTTGCTTGAAAAATGCAATTAAATATGTTTTGTTCTTCATTGATCAATGCAATTATATGTTTGAATTTAATTGACAAATCTAATGTACAACGCCTGAGAAACTTATTCTAAGTTTTATCCTATTAGAATTATGTTTGGAAAAGAACGTTAAAAGATCACAATATTTAGCAAAATTGTTTTTCTAAAATGTATGTGAATGTTTTGCAAGTGTAATTTTAAGAAAGTTTTGTCAGAAAATTGAAAGAATTCTTTAGATATTCTTCTTCTTTTGTTGCCCCCTGTCTTCATATATGGGCAGCTCCATGGATTTTATTTTTAGGAAAGTGCTAAGGCGATAATGGAGCCTCTAAGTGAGTAGTTAATATAATATATATAGATACCATCTAACCCAAAAGACTTAAGCCCTTATGAGCTTAGGCTCAACTATGCTATATCAACTACTTCCTCTTGATATTCATATTTAATTGAGGATTTCACTCATACATCTATTCCTAACAATCTCCCCCTCATGTGTAAGTCCATGTCTCTTTGTTGGCCACGAACAAGTTTTACTAGCTCCTCTTTACACTATGGGCTTTTTCCTTTACCAACACATCATCCATGGACCCCTATACTATCCATGGGAATTATGTGTCAACTCCGCACGCTCATCCATGGGAACTGGCCCGAACACCTCACCACCTTTGCACTACCTAAGCTCTGATACCATTTGTTTGGGTGATAACACCTGAAGGAGCCTCCAAGTGAGTAGTTAGTATAACATATAAAGACACCATTTTACCCAAAAGACTTAAGCCCTAATGAGTTTATGGCCAACTATGTTAACCCCTTATTATTGTAGAATAATTCTCAAAATGTTTGTAAATGTTATGTTGTGTATCCACCTTAAATCATTAGCCTTTAATCAATCTGAAATAAAATTTATAATAGACCTAAATCACTCTATCAAATAATTAGACAATATCTTATCATTTTTTGCTAATCCTAGTTAGTCACATAAAGAAATTCTACTACCCTTTTCTTTTTCATTCTTTGTTATCTAAGATTGAGATTTTTGTTCTTCATGTTAGATTTCCGATTCTCCCAAAAACTCTATTAGGAAATGGTAAATTTAATAATTTTATCACATAATTCCTCACATGTGAGCTCAAACTTGCTTTTAATAGGTGAGGCCCAATGCATGAGATTTTAAACAGGAGGTAGAGTGGAGGAAATAGAAATCAAACCCAGACCCTCATGCTCTGATATCATATTAAATTACCCATTGTCCCAAAAGTTTAAGATAATAGAAGATGGTAAATTTAATAATTTAACCACATAATTCCAATACTTTATTATTTTCGTTCCTTTTCCTATCGGTCAATTGAAGCATTAGAATAATATAAATGCTTACCTAGGGGCATAGGGCGTACCCAAAAGTCTCTTACAAATCATTTTCTCGTTCAATTGTTTGTAAAACAAATAAAAATTGAGGATCAAGAAGATACTTTGTAACCATCATCTACCGGTTCTAATTTACTCTCAGAATACTCTGAGAAATCATGAGCAGCCAAATCCTCCCGCTGGGACTCAGGTTCCTTGGTTAACTCAAACTTAGCTTCTATTATTTCCATCCAACCTTCCCTTCGTAGCTTCAAAGTCTGATGTTTGTGTGTGTGTGAGAGAGAGAGAGAGAGAGGGCTTATCGAGGGACAAAGGGGTTATCGGTGTAGAAGGTCAAAACTTAAACTAAAAATTTTAATTAATAAAAAAATTAATGTTCAAATGTAAAATTGTGAAGCCTCAAAAGCGTAGGTGTCAAATCTTTATAAGGTCATCAAACGTCCTTGGTTTTATATTATTTATAGATTTGTTTTTTGGATGTGTCATAATTGTTGGCGTATGTGTGCTGTCAAACATAACCAAAATTAGCAAGTTTCTTTTATTATAGGAAAAATTACATTTTACTGTCCTAATTTATACTTCATTTTACACTTACCCTTATAAATTATGAGAATGCACACTTATTTCCCTAAACTATACCATCTTTTACACTTACACTTCTAAACTATGAGAATGCATACTTTACCTCCTAAACTATACCAATTTTACACTTAACCTCCATAAACTATGAGAATACACACTTACTTCCCTAAATAATTACCTATGAGAGAAGGTGCAAAGTGTTACACAAGTAATAATTTTGGGGGTAAGTGTGCATTCTCATAATTTAGAGAGACAAGTGTTACACAAGTAATAGTTTAGAGGGAGGTAAATATACATTCTCATAGTTTATGGTGTAAATGAAAAAGGGGAATAGTTTGAGGAATGAAATTAATGTACTTTCCCCTTTATAATAAATGATGAGGTAGAGGCTAAAATGGAAGTGGGTAGTACGAAAAAGAGGTAGCCTCTACAGCAGTATAATGGCAAAGCAAGATTCTTGAAGTGGAATGCAATGCTTTTGTTAAATCTAAGTTTAATCAGAGAATAATTTCCCGACATCTGCTGTAATAATGTGCAGAACATAGATGAGATTATCTGACATAGAGTCCATGCCTTTGCTTATATACAATGACATACATACACAGGAAGATGGAAATTTTCATTCACTATACAAGTTTTGGTACTTATAAATGACTTAAGATATGACAAAATCTCCTATGTGAAGTCATGTTTTAATTTGATCTTGTCATGCTTCACAAAGTAAGAATGCCTTGTTTTTTTTTACAACGCATATCTCATATATACTTCAAATGCTTGTACAACACAATGCTCTGGTATTAATTTGAACAATTCTCCCTTCATTCAGAATCGAACATATAGAAATTAAATAAAATAAAAGGGGGGACATTTTGTAATGTTTGACTTGGTGCTCATAAAACATGTTACATTCAATTAGCAATTGACTCATACATATCTGATTATGTTGAACATAAATTGGCTCCATAAACTATTTCAATCCTGTGCTTTTGCTTCTCCCATGGTAGCTTATTTCAAAGGAAATCAAGAAGAAAGGAACATAAGAAGTAATGCCCTCTATGAGGCAAATTGTCGACCATTCAGAAGAATCAGAACCATCAGAACCACCACGTATCGAAGATTTTAACTGGTAAGACCATTAACCAATACTTCACTAACAGGGTGTTATCAACTGCTAGGGGATTTCCAATGCATCATGAGTATATGAGCATCTCAGAGTTGTTTGTTATCCTCTAAAATATTGTTTTCCTCACTATTTGATTTGTGAAATTAACTTTGGTTTGGTTAGTTTCATTAAGTAATGTATTCAGCTATCCAAATTAACATTGATTTGGTTAGTATTAAATAAATTTATTTAATAAATATAATAGTAAAACTTAGGTACAATATTTTAAGTAGAGTAAATTAGATCCTCCAATTGAATTCAAACACTTGAATGCTTGAATTTAATTGCCCTTAGAAAATCTAAGTTTTATCCTAAATATAAAAGGCCTCGCATAACTTTTTTGCCTTAAGCCTCAAACTACATTGAACTGACTCTAATTTTACAATCTCTTTGCAGGGACAACAAATGTCACACAATTTCTGCCATTGCCCGCTTGGTTGACGCAGTGTACATTCTTTGCAATAAGCCCGAGGGATCTCAGGATCCTGCTCTACCTTGTTTGGACGACTTCAATTTCAAATTAATTGATAGGCTCATAGACGAAAATGACAAATCCATATTTGGTGCCATTTTTGAATACAAAGGCAAATCTCTTCCAAACATCCCGCAGTTTGTTATAGCCTTTCGTGGCAAAAAACTCAAATCAAAGACATGGCTACAGGACATCAAGCTAGTCGCTGAGTGCATGGCGAACACACTTCACAATAGTTCCCGCCTTCAACATGCAATGAACTACGTTCGTGAAATGGTTGCTTCTAGAGCTAGAGGTGCAAGTGTGTGGCTGGCTGGACATTCTCTGGGGGCAGCTACAGCATTGCTTGCAGGAAAGCAAATGGTCAAGGAGGGTCATTTTCTTGAAACATATCTGTTTAATCCGCCATTCTGCTCTGACCTCATAACGAGGTGGATCAAGAATGAATCTGTGAACTTTGGGATCCAGTTTACAAAGAATGTTGCCAAGTTAATCGGCAGCCGTTTTGGAGAGGATCGTCAACATCAGGAGGCTCAAGCAAATGACGCTTTCAATGCATTATCTAATTGGGTTCCTCACATTTTTGTGCACCCAGATGATCCTATTTGTTCTGCCTATATTCACTACTTTCAAAACAGGCGGAAGTTGTTGGAGTTTGAATTTGGAAAAGTCGAGAGGGTTTTAGCAATGAAGACCATGAGGATGGTGCTGGGAATGGATTCAAGTTCTGAAGCAGTGCATCTCCTTCCTTCAGCAATTCTGACCATTAATGAGGTTAAATTCCCCCGAGAAATTCCAGGACCTTGTGGTATGATTAAAAGAAAGACATTAGCTCATCAACTTGAACAGTGGTGGAATCCTAATTCTTCATATCAATCTTGTGATTATAAGTACGACCCTCCAAGCTGAATGAAGCAGCTTTATATTGGTGTGTTTGTGGAGGGCCGGAGTCAGGACTTAAAAAGTTAAGGGAGGAGGGTTTTTTTTTTTTTAATGTGTGCATTTGCTGGGTAAAGACAGCTGTTTGTACAAGTAAAATTGGTTAATTGGACTTAAATTTTTTTTAGCTTTGTTATTGATAATTTTTGTTGTTGCACAAATGTTTTTGGGCTAGTATATGTTGTTTTAGATTTTAGATTTATAAATTTTTTTAATGACCTTTAAAATGAAGAAAGTGCTAGAGGTATATTGCTAATATAGTAAGTGATTATTAGTAAGTAAAAAAGTGATGCAAGTAATAGACCTAGATGCAAACCAATAAGAATTTGTACCTCAACATTTTATAAAAATATTGTAAATAAGTTTGTAATTGTAAAGTCACTCTAAAAAGAATCAATGATATTTTTAGAGCATCTCCAGCAGTTTAGGCAAATTTTTGTACTGTTTGGATAATCAACAGTGACATTTACCTTTTGCCTACTTACTTTTTTAAATACGTCTTCCAACAGATTTTTTATCTTTTCTTTATCTCATTTAAATATTATTTCTTCATTAATTCGTTATTCATTCTTTATTCTTTTTTAATCTTTATTTTTTCTTCCTCTATTCATTCTCAACAATTATATTTTTCAACAAAAAGTGTTACATTCACAATATTTTTTGCAATACTTTCACAAGAATCATAACAAAATCTTATATGGATAGTTGTTATTAGTTCTAATTTGAACCCATTACTAAAATTATATTTTTAGTCACCAATATTAGCTAATTACTTAAAATTTATTGTGAAAATATTGTGGTAATATTTTTAAATTGTGATTTCTTATTCTTTTCCTTTCTTTCATCCATAATTTTCCTTTTTTTTTTCTTTTTTTTGTCCACCACACACGTATACCCATAGGATTCCATCCTCTCCTTTTTTTTTTTTTTTAACCTTTACTTTCCACTTGATTCCAGAACCTCCCTCTCTCTTTCTTTCTCCAGCCTTCTCATTTTCTACTCTCTTTTTTATTTTTCTTTTTCTATTTGATTCCATAAATTCTCTAGCTCTCTCTGTGATACGTCTCACATAATCTTGCTTACCTTTTGGTGTCATTATCTTCAAACACAAACAGACACACATGGAGAGAAATGAGAAATCACCTTTGCTCCACCACACCGCCACCGCTGCTTCTCCTCCTCACTGCGGAGTGCATGCAACCAGGGGTCATATCGACTTCTATTTTTTTTCCTTGTACTTGATTAGTTGTTGTTTTTGATTTTAGATTTGTCAGATCGGCTTCTATTTTTTTTTTCTTGATCTTTTATTGTTGTTCTTTTTTTCCTTTTTTTTTTTTCTGTTCTTGATCTGCTGCTGTTTTTGTTTTGATTTTAGATTTGTTGTTTAAATTATATCAGTTATATGAGAGCAAGAATTTTTTTGCTTTAATTGTTGTGGTTTGATTAATTTTAAGATTATGTTTTTGAGTTTGTATTTTGATTATGCTTGAGTTTAGAGATGTTTGAGACAAAGATGGTTGTGTTTATAGCCGTTGTGTTTATAGCCATGAGAGCAGAGAGAAAGGAAAGAAAGAGAAAAAAGTCTTTTTTTTTAATTCAACTGGTATTATTTTAAGGGGAAATATTCTCTAGATATGCTACAGTGATTGCTACAGTCTCCAGGCCTAGAGAGCTACTGTAGCAAATCTTAAAAAAAAAAATTAGAGTTGGAGAGGTTGTTGGAGGGGTTTTTTTTGTGAACAGTGACTTTTTTGGAGAAAAAATAGAGAAACCTAACCTGTTGGAGATGCTCTTAAGGGGGAAAAATGTAATTTTATAGAGAAAAATTACTAAAATTAATATATATATATATATAGTAATATTTTTTTAAAAAAAAAAAATTAGGGGGGTCAATTAATGCCTCCGTCCCTGGTGTTGTGTATGGTAAATATATAGGCCCAAAAGATTACCCAATACAATCCCGCAAAATGGGTCTTGGTTAAGCTTTCGTCTGACCCAGATATGACGTGGGTCTAGGTTCTTTTGCTTTTTGTTTTGTTTATTTGTTTGTTTGTTTTTAATGAAACTTCTTGTTGTGTTAGAACCATAGCATGCACGGGAAAACTGTCTTATTACACTTTAAAATCCTTGTTTCAGTTTCTTCTGTTGCATTTTTTTTTAATTCGTATTTTGAGAAGCTGTTGGAATGAGATTGTTTTCAATCGTCATATCATTATAGTTAGTAAGAAAACTTTATATAGATGCATAATGTTTTCTGATATATTGTGAAATTCCAAGATGAAAAACAATCAGATCAAGTCAAACTCAGGCCTTAACAAGCACAATCAGACACAAACAGAGACTTACAGCATCTAAGTAAACTCAATATGAGATCACTAATTAGACTTCAGGAAAATGTTTAAAAGAGATTCGAAGTGTTGGCCTAAGCCTTCTTAATTTCAGCCGAAATTTTAATGGTGAAGGGCATACATAAAGCAATTGATAGGCCCGGCAAAATTCCCTTAGGCAATATCCTCGTCCAGAAGAGTGATCATTGGACGAGAGAACCACCAGTCTTCGTCCTTAATAGTATTCGTTGGACGAAGGAAAAGCCATTGACTCACAATTAATAGAAAGGCGTTACACAGCAACAATAAGTCTCCTTACTGTTGGAGAGACAAAGATCCTCTCATTAACACCTCACAGAGGCGTTACAGATACCACATTGAAGCCACCATTAAACACCCCCATGGCTAGGAAAAGGAAGCAAGTGTATATATATAAGCACCTCAAGACCCAAGGAGGTACTTAGTCCTAACCCAATACTCTAACACTTTGATATTGAGCCTTCTTTTCTCTCTCAACTGTCTGACTTTACCATCAAAGGTTTTATGGTAGGCATGACACCGGTGATCTCTACTTCTTTTATTCTTCATTTGTTCTTGCAAGGCTTTGGACGATCTTGGACGGCTTTCCCTCTGGACAATCATTTCAACTGACGATTTCAGCATCATCAGTTTGGCACCGTCTGTGGGGACGATATTTTCATACCTAGGTTCGAGAGCGTAGTTCCATTCAACTCACAAGTCTAGATGGAGTTCAACACTCCCCAAGATTCTGCAGTGTTAGCTCTGCAAATCTAGACACTTACAGCTAACGTGGAGGAGCTTACCAAACAGAACTAGAAGATAAGATTGCAGCTGTAGCAAGAGGATAACCGTTCTGGGACCAATCGAGAGGACAATGGAGACAGCTAAAGAAGGAATGACCGACGACGACCAGCTACTCTAGAAGGAGTGAGCTCAGACCTTCTCCTAGAAATGAGAAAGGAGATGGACGAGTTGAGGAGTGCAATCAAGGAAAAAGAAGACCGGATGGTCAGGAGGACAGATTCACCCTTCACCACAGCAGTCCGGGAATGCCCAATGCCCTCAAAGTTTCGTCTACCATAGCTCGAGCCGTTTAACAGGCTGAAGGATCCTTTAGATCACCTCAACACCTTCAAGACAACTTTGGGTCTTCAGCAGCCCCTTAACGAGATATTATGTCGTTATTTCCCCACCACTCTCAAAGGAGCGGTGAGTGAATGGTTCACTAAGTTACCAACATCATCCATTGACAATTTTGAGCAATTTGACAATTCCTTCTTACACCACTTCGTCGATGGACAATGCCCGAAAAGGCTAGCAAACTATCTGCTTACCATTAGACAAGGAGAAAAAGAGATCTTGAGGTCATACGTGAAGCGTTTCACTCAAGAAACTTTAGAGGTGGACGAAGCGGATGACAAAGTACAGCTGACGACCTTTAAAGTTGGATTGAAGTCCAAGGAGTTCGTGGTCTCACTAGCAAAGAATCCCCCACCGACAATGGCGAAAATGCTCCTGAAGGCGCAGAAGTACATGAACGTCGAGGATGCCCTCGCAGCAATAGAAGAGGTAGAGAAGCCCAATGAGAGGGAAAGAAAGGAAGATGACTGGAGAGAACCAAAAAAGGAGCGAACAGATCGTCAGAATACTGACGAGAACAAACGGAAAAATGACAAAACCCTTTGGATGGTAAAATTCACTTCTTTAGTTATGCTTGTTGATAAAATTTTAGCATAAATTAAAGACAAGCAATACCTCAAATGGCCTAGGCCATTACACTCATCACCCAACGTGCGTGACAAGAAGAAATATTTCTGTTTCCATAAGGATCCCGGCCACTAAACAGAAAATTGCAGAGACCTGAAAGAGCAGATAAAGGAGTTCATACGAAAAGGGAAGTTGCATAAATTTGTAAAGAAGGGAGACTCCAACAAGTCCAGGGATGATAATAAGGACCAGCACGAAGCTTCTCCGAGGGATGAAGACCACACGTCCCATTGTCCACATAGTGCAATAGGGGAGATAAAGACGATCACAGGAGAACCATCCACAGGAGGATCATTCAGATCCCTCAGGAAGTCACACCAGAGTCAGGTGAACAGCATCCATAGGATACCACCCCTAAAGCAAGATGGACGGACAAGGACATCCTGTTCTCGGAAGAAGATGCTAGAGGAGTGAAGCAACCCCATGACGACTCATTGGTTATTATGCTCATTGATGGGGTAACCAAAAAATTACATCTATGGCTCGTCCAGATGGGTCGTCCATCACCAATGGTTAGCCAAGCATCCAAGACAATCTTATTCGTCCAGAGATCTCGTCCATGAGAAGTTGACCCAATTGAATAAATCTCACAATCAAGGCGAAAGAGTCGTCCATATGCGAAGCAGATGGACGACCAAATAACGGCATGACAAAGGGTCGTCCACAAGGTCGTCCATAGACATTGCACATGGACGACCATACAACACTTAACCAATTCTTGAGCAGGTAACCAATTTGTGTTCATCGTCAACAATTTCTTCTAAGTATGTAACTTCCATCAGCGGTTATTGCTTCTATAGCCGTTGGGGAAGTTATCCCCGTAAAACCAGTTATTCCACAAATCTTGGGGAGGTTACTAAACCGAGTAACCGTCCCAAGATCCCCTATATAAAGGACCGGTCTGAAACATGCAAAGGTAGGATGAAATACTAAGATTTTACTCCCGAAAAGTTGGAATTACATTTCCTTGTTGAGAAGACTAACTTTATCATCGGAGAGCATTTGACCGGTCCACCCCGGTCACTTCCTTCAGTGTTTCTTCTTTTCAGGCCTTCGCTACCGCCGTAGCCCACCGAAGCCGAAGCGTTCAACCAACTGATTTCACACATCATCAGTTGGCGCCGTCTGTGGGAACCGTAAGTTGTTCTACAATTTGGCTTTCTGCAACAAAAAAGGTTGAATGGTTCGAACTAGGTCGAGGGCTACAAGCCCAGGCCATCAGGGAAGCAGAGACGCTTCAAGCAACCCCCTCCGCGATCGCCAATCAGCGCCTGTCATGCCGTCGCCTTCCATCCAACACATGCAATCCATGGCGGCCGCAATGGCGGAGTTAACTCGCCAGAATCAAGAATTGACTAGGGAAATGGAGAGGCAACGCCGTGAAGGACATGCTGAGAGACAATCCCAAAGTCAGGAAGACAGAGGAGGAAATGCTGAGCCCAAGGCTCAGTCAAGAGGCACCACTTCGCGAAGGGTGCCACATTTGGAGAAAGAAATGGATCAGATGAGGAAGGTCATGGACGAGATGAAGGAAAACATGAGAAGGGCAAATCCCGTCGAGGATTTGGTTCACCGAACAGATTCCCTTTTCACGGCTTCCATCAATGGGCATCCCTTGCCTCCGAAGTTCAAAATGCCTTCCCTGGATTCATATGATGGAGCACGTGATCCTTTTGATCATATCGCTACTTTCAAAACAACAATGCATCTCCAAGGAGTACCAGACGAGATTATGTGCAGAGCCTTCCCTACCACCCTCAAGGGACCAGCGCGAGTGTGGTTCAGCAAAATACCTCCGAATTCCGTAAGTTCTTTCGAGGAGTTAAGCAAATTATTTGTCAATAATTTCATTGGAGGACAGAGACACAAACGTTCTTCGTCCAGTTTGCTGACCATAGAGCAAGGGGAGAATGAAAGTCTGCGTTCTTTCATCACACGCTTCAACAGGGAAGCCTTGACAGTAGACGAGGTGGACGACAAACTACTTTTGGCAGCCTTCCACAACGGGGTGAACTCGGACTTGTTCATTCACAAGCTGTATGAAAAAGAGCCCCAATCCATGGCTGAACTCGTCCATTCAGCCCAAAACTTTATGAACGCAGAAGACGCCATCATAGCCAAGAAGAGGAAGAGAGCTGAAAGAATGGAAGTCCATCCCCCGCGTCACTCTGATCAAGGCCCTCGTCCAAAGAAGGGACGAACGGAAGATAGGAAGGACCGAGACAGGGATAACAGGAAGGCAGGCCCATCAGCAAGAAGTCAAAGTTACACACCCTTGAATGCCCCACTCGACCAAGTGCTCATGCAGATCAAGGATGATCCTTCCTTGAAGTGGCCAGAGAAGATGAAGGGAGATCCTAACAAGCGCAATAAGAATAAATATTGTCGCTTCCATAGGGATCATGGGCATGACACGGACGAGTGTTACGACTTGAAGCAGCAGATTGAGAATCTCATAAGACAAGGAAAGTTGAAGCATTTCGTTGGAAGGGATCATAAAGATGAAAAGTTGAAAGCAAAGATGGAAGAGTCGTCACGACCCCCACTAGGAGAAATAAGGGTTATCATTGGTGGGACATCGACAGGACAATCTTCCAAGGCAAAGAAGACGTATCTCAAAGCAGTGCAAAATGTCCAACTCTCTGGACGATCCCCAAGGACGAGGGGGACGGACGAGCCAACCATTTCATTCACGGACGAGGAAGCTGAGAGAATCCATCATCCACACGACGATGCAATCGTCATTACCCTACTCATAGCAGATTACAGAACTAGGAGGGTGTTGGTGGACAATGGAAGCTCAGCAGATATATTGTATTATCCTGCCTTCCAGCAGATGAGGCTTGGACGAGATCAGCTTCGTCCAGCTTGTTCGCCACTGATCGGATTCGGAGGAATGAAAGTGCAGCCTGTAGGTACCATTACCTTGCCTGTAGTGGTAGGATCATACCCACAGCAGATAACTAAGGAAGTAAATTTCCTTGTGGTGGATTGTTCATCCTCATACAATGCCATCATTGGAAGACCAACTTTGAACAGTTGGAAGGCGGTAACATCCACCTACCATCTATCAGTTAAATTCCCTACGGAGTGTGGGATTGGGCAAGCACAAGGAGATCAATTGGCAGCCAGAGAGTGTTATCTAGCCATGTTGGCTATGGACGAGCAGATGCAGACTATGAATATAGAAGAGAAAAGAGTTGTTGCGGAACCTACCGAAGTATTAGAGAATGTTTTGTTGCAAGAAGATGATCCTGAGAAATTCACTAGAATTGGAACAAGTATGAAGGAAAAGGCGAAAGAAGACCTCGTTCAGTTTCTCAAAAAGAATGCCGATGTTTTTGCATGGAGTCATGACGACATGCCTGGCATTGATCCAAGCGTAATCACTCATCGACTGAATGTGTCCCCCTCTTCTAAGCCTATTCGTCAAAAGAAGAGGGTGTTCGCCCCTGAGCGAGAGAAGGCTATCAAGGAAGAGGTTCAGAAACTAACCACAGCACAGTTTATCCGGGAAGTCTATTACCCGGATTGGTTGGCAAATGTAGTAATGGTAAAGAAGGCAAATGGCAAGTGGAGGATGTGCGTCGACTTCACCGACTTGAACAAATCTTGCCCTAAGGATAGTTATCCTTTGCCTCGTATTGACCAACTGGTTGATTCTACGGCTGGCCATCAACTGTTGAGCTTCATGGACGCCTTCTCTGGATATAATCAGATAAAGATGGACGAGGCAGATCAGGAAAAGACATCTTTTATTACAAGTCAAGGTTTGTTTTGCTACAAGGTGATGCCCTTCGGTTTGAAGAATGCAGGGGCAACTTACCAAAGGTTGGTGAATCATATGTTTCGTCCACAGATAGGACGAAATGTAGAGGTATATGTGGATGACATGCTTGTGAAGAGCTTAGATGAGGGAAGCCACTTAGATGATCTTCAAGAAACTTTTGAAACACTTAGGCGATACAAGATGAAGCTAAACCCAAGTAAATGCGCATTCGGAGTATCGTCAGGAAAGTTTCTAGGATTCATGGTATCAGAGAGAGGAATTGAGGCAAATCCAGACAAGATCCAAGCCATACTGAACATGGAACCACCGAAGAACATCAAGGAAGTCCAGTCACTAACTGGACGAGTGGCAGCACTGAACAGGTTTGTCTCAAAAGCCACTGATAAGTGTTTACCCTTTTTTAAGATTCTCAGGAAGGCGTTTGAGTGGACGGACGAGTGCCAAAGGGCCTTCCAGGACCTAAAGCACTATCTCACTACAGCTCCATTGCTAAGTCCGTCCGTGCTAGGAGAAGAATTATATCTGTACTTAGCAGTGTCCCCACATGCCGTGAGCTCAGCGTTGATCCGGGAGGAAGAAAAGGTGCAGAAGCCTGTGTATTATACCAGCCAGGCATTGAGAGGAGCGGAAGGAAGGTACCCATTAATAGAGAAGTTAGCCTTTGCGCTAATAACAGCTTCCAGGAAGTTAAGACACTACTTCCAAGGTCACGTCGTCATAGTCATGACTGATCATCCGCTCAAGAAGGCAATGAACAAACTTGAAGCTGCAGGACGACTAATCCAATGGGCAGTTGAGCTCAGTGAATTTGATATTCGGTATCAACCGAGGAATGCAATAAAAGCTCAAGCCCTAGCAGATTTCATTGCAGAATTCACTCCAAGCTATGAGGACTTAGATGAGAAAGAAGACAGTAAAAAATGGGTCGTCCATGTAGATGGATCATCTACACTGCATACAGGAGGTATAGGAGTTGTTTTGCAGTCACCAGAAGGAGATAAATTGAAGTACAAAGCTCGCCTACAGTATCAGACAACTAACAATGAAGTGGAGTATGAAGCCCTTCTTAAAGGGTTAGAGTTGGCCAGATCTGTAGAAGCAAGCTCAGTACTCGTCCTGGGAGACTCACAGTTGGTCATAAGCCAAGTAAATGGAACATGTGAAGCAAAGGAAGATAGAATGAAGAAATATTTGAGGAAGGTGTTACGCCTTGTGAAGAAATTCAGGGAAGCTAATTTCGTTCAAATCCCGAGGGAAGAGAACACGGAAGCAGACACTCTAGCGAAGGAAGCCTCCGCTAATGAAGCCATGAACGAGTTAGATGAAATACGATACATGCCCAGCATAGACCTTCCAGAAATGTTGCAAATAGAAGGAGAGGAAAATTGGATGACCCCGATAGTCTCATACCTCAAGCACGGAAGGCTTCCAGAAGGGAAGGACGAAGCTAGGAAGCTAAGAGTCAAATCAGCCAGATACATCCTTATGGACGAAGTGTTGTACAAAAGAGGTTTTTCACAGCCATACCTGAGATGTTTAGCTCCAGACGAGGCGAATTACATGCTGAGAGAAGTTCATGAAGGAGCGTGTGGAAACCACTCAGGAGCTAGGTCACTCGTCCACAAGGTCATTCGTGCAGGGTACTACTGGCCGACCGTCCAAGCTGATGCTAAGGCATATGTTAAGGTATGTGACCAATGTCAACGTTTCAGTAACATTCCTAGACAGCCTTCAGAATACCTCACCCCAATGATGGCCCCTTGGCCTTTTGCACAGTGGGGTTTGGATATTTTAGGCCCCTTTCCAACTGGAACCAGACAGATGAAGTTCTTGGTAGTTGGCATAGACTATTTCACTAAATGGGTGGAAGCTGAACCCTTAGTGAAAATTACACAACAAAATGTCAGAAACTTCGTCTGGAAGGACATTATATGCAGGTTTGGAATACCAAGAGTACTAGTATCAGATAATGGACGACAGTTTGACAACACCCCCTTCAGAGAATTTTGTGATCAGCTTGGAATCAAGAATCACTATTCCTCACCCTCCCACCCACAAGCTAACGGACAAGCAGAAGTAGCAAACCGATCCTTGTTGAAAATCATCAAGACTCGGCTTGAAGGGGCAAAGGGAGTATGGCCAGATGAATTACCAGGTGTTTTATGGGCTTACAGAACAACAGCAAGGACTCCCACAGGAGAAACTCCTTTCAAACTGGCTTATGGGAGTGAAGCAGTCATACCAGCAGAAGTACATATGGCCAGCCATAGGGTGATGAAGTACCAAGATGACGAAAACAATGAGCAGCTTCGTCTTAACCCTGATCTTATAGACGAGGTAAGGATGGACGCGGAGCAAAGAACAGCAAGGTACAAAAATCTCATGGCAAGAGAACACGATGCTATGGTAAAACCCAGGCGCTTCAGCATTGGAAATCTCGTCCTTAAAAGGGTCTCTTTGGCAACTAAAAACCCGGCCCATGGGAAGCTGGGACCAAACTGGGAAGGACCTTACAGAGTTATCAACTCCAAGAGACAAGGATCCTACTATTTGGAAGCCCTGGATGGACGAAAGTTAGAGCACCCGTGGAATGTTGAACATCTAAGGAGATACTATCAATGAAGGGTGGTCATGGACGAGCCCTGACATGGACGAGAACCTTGGACGTTTGAAGTAATGCTTAATATTATTATTTTCCAGTATTTGCTTATTACTATTGTGTTTTAAGTGTGTATGCTATGCTACTCATGGACGAAGTTATGTTGTATTATGTATTTTTAAGCACAAGCTCTTAAGCATGTGTCATGATTGTGGACGAATGATTACATAGTATGGATTTCTAAATATACATATGATGTGTTTTAAATATGTATGGGAATCCTTCATTTTCTATGATTCAAAATGATCCACGGAAGGCGAAAAAGCCAAGGACGAGTAAAATCCTTGGACGCAAGGGGATATCGTCCAAAAGCTTTCCTTTAAAAAAGGATAAAGCAAGAAAAATAAAAGTTAAGGACGAGTAAAATCCCTGGACGCAAGGAAGTATCGTCCAAAAGTTTTCCTTTAAATAAGGATAAAGCAAGAAAAATAGACAAGGTATGTCCGTCTAAGCTCAAGACGAGACAAACCTGAAGTGCAATCGTCCAGCCCATGGACGAGCAATGTGCATTTAAAAAAAACACAGCTCTGTAGACAAATTTAACCAACTTTAACAATCCAGCCCATGGACGAGCATTAGTTGGGAAATTATTATTAAAGACGAATAAACAGTCGTCCAATGAGCAACAATTGAATTTGGTGAAAAGACCTCATTCATGGACGAACATTACAACTCATGATGTTATACATGAAGGAGCTCGTCCATATGTTCAAGACGAGGTAAAGCCTTAGTAAGAGGGAATCCCACAACTATAAAAGTGGTATGGACGACATGAATGAAGCTTGTTCACAAAAACTTAAAGAATATTCAAACACAATGAATAGTGAAAAGGAAAAGCATTCATACATTTATAAAACTTAAAGGGTAGACGACCATCGTCCAAAAACCCTTATGTATTGCTTGTTCATAAAACTCGTCCATAAACTTGGACGAGGAAATTGTACTCAAATAAATTTCAAAAAAAAAAGAGAAGAGAAAAACCCAAGACATTGGGCATCACTACATAAAATACAAAGCTTTTCAGAAAAAGTTATCATTGATCACTGGGAGCATTCTTTGGATCATCTTGTGTCACTTCGTTATTGGCGTCGTCCACCACATTGACGTCCTCAGAACTCGTCCCTAGCACTGAGCTCTCCGTTGCAAGAGGAAGCTTGAAAGAATCGAAGTTGAGGTCAGGGAAGGCATCTTTGGCATCAGCGCGGAAGTCCTCATATCCAGCAGCATAATGACTGTCTAGACGATTCTTATACTCGTCAGACTTCTTGAAGGCTGATATGGCTTCTTCACGTGCCTTTTCCAAGGACGAAGCATGCCCTGAAACTTGTCCTTCCAAGTAAGTGATGCGGGTATCTTTCTCAATAGCATCCGCCTTAAGTTCCTCAACTTCGTCCCTCAGCTTCGTCTCAATCCCCAACAGACGGTTGACCTCGTCCTTCAGCCTGATCACTTCCCCCTTCTTCAACAAGACCTCCTTGTTCAGC